>OZ038483.1:122234208-122241708 GCA_964036315.1 Acanthosepion esculentum
CCTTTGGTCTGTACTTGAAATCCATTGGGTGTCTCACGCCCTTGATACTGTTGTCCCACACAGGGCCAATTCACTCTCTGTGGAAGCACTTATACACAAGCACAGATTGTAATGGACGGGCAATGTTGTCCGTATGATGAATGACAGAATGCCAAAACAAATGATGTATGGAGAATTGGAAATGGGACAAAGACTGCACAACAAGCCAAAACTTTGTTATAAAGATTGACTCAAAGAGTCACTATACAAGTGCAATATTGGTCTGGATAACCGGGAGACTCTAGCTGAAGACTGGGTTTCTTGGAGAGCTGGTATTGCGGATGACATCAAGATCTTCCATGAAACATCAGAAAAAATATGCAGACCTGAAGAGAGGGGCAAAAACTCCTTTTAAACTGAGGTGGTATCAGCATATATCTTCTTTCAACAACAATGCCTACCCTAACTGAACAGACCATTCTAAATATTTTTGGCATTTAAAAGAAATTAGTAAAACTCCTAATTTTAAATGGAAAATATTTAAAAAACAAGAATTTGTAAGTCCCTTGTGTTTGCCAGAAAAGATGAATATTATAAAGTTTCCTAAAAATAAAGTTCTGCTAAACCAAAGAAATGAATTAACAGTTTTATGTAGGCATTGTCTAAATTTTACTTTAAAATATAGTTAAAAGAATTCTTCATAAATATTTTATGCATTACAATTACATAGCCATTATTTTATAAGTATATAATGGTCCACTCAATATTTATTGAATTTTTTCAACTTTAATATTGCATTCAATAATTTAATACTGCCTATTCAATATAATTATCAACATATATTAAAGTTCCGCAAAAAGAATTTCTTCTAAATTTATCTATTCAGTTCCTTTAAGAGGTTTTCATAGTATAAAAAATTTTGAAAAATTCTTAATTTTTTTTGTTCAAGGTTACTCTATGTCTACTTCACCAAATCTGATTTTTGGATTTCACTATATTATGTTTCGACACTGACATGTCTAGAGTGTCAATGTATCAAGACATGAATTTATAACCCACCTTCCTCCACTCTCTAAGCTTATTTTTCATTTTCCTATTTTAGCATAGATCTGACTTTTAATTGGTTAATCCAGACATGCTCATAAGTATATGTTTTAATTCTGACATTAGGCTTCCCCACACTTTTTAACTTTCAAAAGAGGTAACTATTTGTTTGCAAATTTCCCAAATAAATCATTTGTATTATGTTATCTACTATTGCCTGATGAGGAACGATTAGAGTTCTGAAACATGAAAGTTTTTGTGTAGCGATGTAAAATGTTTTTATTGTAATCTATTATAATAAAAATATTTTAATAATATTATATTTTGCTCTAAGTTTGTATCGAGCACTTTTTAAAAAGTAAATGCTAACTCCATCTGTTCTTTCTCTTTCTTAAGATATATATGTGTGTGTGTATGTATATATATATGTCTGTGTATATATATGTCTGTGTATGCATGTTTATATATATGTGTATGCATGTATGTATATATATATGTGTGTGTATGTATATATACAGATATATGTGTGTATATCTATGTGTATTTATATATATATATGTATATATATATATGTGTGTGTGTGTTTATATATATGCATATATATATATATATGTATATATATATATGTGTACATATATGTGTGTTTGTGTATTTTTGGTACGCTAGAAGAATAATATTAATATTATATAAAACATTTTTCTACAATAGTTAATTGAATCGAGAAAATCACTCAAAAACCTGTCAATTCATGCCTACAAATTCCTGGGAGCTAATGTGAGGAGGTGTGCAACTCTAAAGAAAATGGAGTCATTAAGTGCATTGAAGGAATGGTTTAGCATTTTGAACCGATTCTGTCATTGCATTTTTTTCTATTTTTATTTTCTCTCAATTTATTTTTACCTGCGAATTGAGGATTATGCATTCGATGGCTAAATAGAATTTTGTCAACTTTGACGAAATCCTATTGATTATTCTGTTTCCGTCTATAAAGAATGTTTATCTCTTACATCGTTATTGACTGTCCCTCTGACTCTTCTGCTTTGAAGGAAGTTTCCACACACCTTCACTTGAGGCCCTTTTGTACATTCCCCGGACAATTGAATGTTGGACAATTTCCACAAGGGTGAAGTAGAGACGTCAGTGATGGGATTCTTTAGACTGATGCTGACAATGCCATGGATGGAATGTGTGAGCTGTGAGAGAGCTTTAGGGAAAATGGGAATAAAAAGGGCACTTTTGCTGATGACGAGAAAGAGAGTGTTGAAATTTCTGGGACATCATGAAGAAAGAGGGTTTGGGGAATATGACACTCACAGAACATATTGAAGGTGAGAGGGGTAGAGAGAAACAGTGGGTAACATACCTAACAAGCTTGTGAAAATGGATGGCAGAGCATAGACTGGAAGGGCTAGTAAAGGGACAAACATTGCTTAGAGCTTCAAAAAGGAGGAAGTTGTGGAGAGACATGATCAACCTACTTAGCAATCTTGTGTAAATGGATGACAGAGCATAGACTAGGAGGGATAGTAAAGAGCCTCTAGTGTAATGTTACTGACTCACAGGAAGTAGTATGCACTCAACTGCCTCGTGGGTACTAGATGTAGCTATTTATAGTCTTTGTAACATCATATCTAAATGACTCACCTCATCACCCTTTAATGAAGAGGTTTTATCCCCTTATTTTTCCTGGTGATTCTGGGAGCTTTGGTCTCCTCACTGTCTCCCTCTCTCTCCCTAAGGCATTGTCTAGATATGGGAGATCTTGATCTTTTTACTTTTCCATAGGAGTTTTCCTCCAATGATTGTTCATACTTTCGGAGTCTATCTTACTCTCACTTTCACTGTCATGTTTGTTTTGATTACAAATGACACTTTTGCTTTCATTACTTTCAGGCTCACTATAAATTTCTTCCTCACTATCGTGTTGCAATCGAACTTGGTCTGCATGCGCTAATATCTCATTTCCATTTTTTCTATTACCATCGTGTTTTGTCCACTTTCCATCACAAACTTTTGTAATTTAGATTCACTATTCTTTTTTATACCACAGTTTTTCATTGGTGGCATAAGTCATGGTCAATGGGGCTCTAATTTGTCTACACATGAAGGTGGATGGACTTTTTGATCTTCCAGCATGTGGTATTATACTATTGCTTAGCAACAATCTACGAAGAAATGTTTCTATCTTTTATTTCTATTATACTCATATTTTCAATTCATTTTTTATAGTTTGTACCTTCCTTTCTGCTAATCCGTTTGTTTGTGGATGGTATGGTGGGGTTTTATATGGTTTGCATCATCCTTTCTGCTAATCCGTTTGTTTGTGGATGGTATGGTGGGGTTTTATATGGTTTGCATCATCCTTTCTGCTAATCCGTTTGTTTGTGGATGGTATGGTGGGGTTTTATATGGTTTGCATCATCCTTTCTGCTAATCCGTTTGTTTGTGGATGGTATGGTGGGGTTTTATATGGTTTGCATCATCCTTTCTGCTAATCCGTTTGTTTGTGGATGGTATGGTGGGGTTTTATATGGTTTGCATCATCCTTTCTGCTAATCCGTTTGTTTGTGGATGGTATGGTGGGGTTTTATATGGTTTGCATCATCCTTTCTGCTAATCCGTTTGTTTGTGGATGGTATGGTGGGGTTTTATATGGTTTGCATCATCCTTTCTGCTAATCCGTTTGTTTGTGGATGGTATGGTGGGGTTTTATATGGTTTGCATCATCCTTTCTGCTAATCCGTTTGTTTGTGGATGGTATGGTGGGGTTTTATATGGTTTGCATCATCCTTTCTGCTAATCCGTTTGTTTGTGGATGGTATGGTGGGGTTTTATATGGTTTGCATCATCCTTTCTGCTAATCCGTTTGTTTGTGGATGGTATGGTGGGGTTTTATATGGTTTGCATCCAATTTTGTTCAACTATTGGCATAATTGCTTGTCACAGAACTCTGGGAAATTGTCAGATACGAGTGTTTTTGGAATTCCATTTCTTGCAAATATGATCCTTAATGCTTGTTTCATGGTCTAACTCCTTTTGTTGGAAGCCTGTATTACTTCTGGCCAGCCTGAATATGCATCTTCCAGTATGAGTAATAATTCCACTCCCTTAACATGGGCCTAATTTATGTGTACTCTGTCCCAAGGTTGGGACTTTTTAGGCTATGTATGTGTTTTTGTCTGTCTGAATTTTCTTCTTTCCATGCACGTTTTACACCTTTTCACATATTCTTCTATATCTGTAGAATATCCAGGTCACCATGCTTCACACCTTAATCTCCTTTGCATAGACGTTATTCTGCAATCAACATCATCATCATGTATGCTTTTTATAATTTTGCTCCTTTGCATTCCTGGTGGAACCACTACATCTACATTACAAATTACACCCTTTTCTATGGTTAACTTGTGTCTCGGGAAGTGCCTTTCTGCCCATGAGTAATAACTCCATATTTTTTATCCTGAACAATATTCTGTTCAATATGGGATCTCACTTCGTATACTCAGCTAATTTGTTTTTTCTTCACAAAATATCAGCTTTGACCCAGTGTAAGAAAGTATCTTCAAATTTTTCTTTCAGAAATAATGAACCTCAATCTTGACAAAGTGTCTACTTTTGGAATGGAATTGCCTTTCATGTATTCAATATCAAAGTCAAACGCCATTAACATTAAGGCCCATCTTAAAATTCTAGAAGACATTAACTTAGGAAGTTCTTTCCTAGGATTAAATATGAATTCTAAAGGTCTATGGTTGGACCTTAGTAGGAATTTCTTTCCAATCAGAAACTGACAAGCTCTATTTGTCATCCATATTATGGCCAACGCTTCTTTCTCAATATTTGAGGAGTTCAATTCAGCTTTTGACAATTTTCTCGAAAGATACATAATAGGATGACCATCCTGAGCTAATATTCCTGAAATTGAATGTTCACTTGTCTCAACAGTTACTACTATTTCCTTTCTACTGATGAATATTTTTACTATTGGCTTTTTTGCCAGGACAGCTTTTTAATTTTCAAATGTCACTTGTTCTTTTGTCCAAATAAATTCCACATTCTTTTTTCTTAAAGCAGCAAAAGGTTATCTCAATTCGGAGTATCACTCTCCATATCATCTGCAGAAATTTTAAAATCTTAAGAAAGATTCCATTTCTTTTTTGTTCTTAGGAACTTCAACTTTTAATATTTTGTCAATTAATGATTGATCTGGTGATATGCCTTCATTAGATATGAAATATTTCCAAAAATGATACTTTTTTAGTGTGGTGTGCACATTTTTTGTTAATTGTAAATCTGGTATTTTTTAACTTATTCAATACCATACCAGTTTTCCATTTTAGTTCTTTTAGTTCTAGCATCAACCTAAATGTCATCCTGGTAGCATATTGTATTTTTTATATCACTACCAATAACTTACACTATAGCCCTTTGAAAAATCACACTTGCAGTTTAAATACCATACTGTATTCTTTTCCATCTTAATAAGCCTCTTGGTGTGTTTATTGTTGTGACTTATTTAAAGTCTTCATCAATAGGTATTTGATGGTATACTGACTTTAGATCAATTTTAGAGAATGTCTTCATACCCACAAGGGAGTTGCAAAGCCCATTCTACAAAAAAACTACTAAAATTACTAATGAGGAGGCCCATTTGCTCCCTCCTGTCAGAACTTGTTCAAGTAGATCTTGTTCTAGTATTTTTTTAAGTTTTTCAACGACTATTGGTAGAAAATGGACTGACATTTTTTGGGCTTGAAAATATGAGGGGAAGAAATTTTCCTTTAGTTTTAACTTTGCTTTATAGTTTTTTAACATTCCAGATTTTTCTATCTTGACTTTGTTTAGTAATTTCATCAAAATAATGTTCAATACATCATTTCTTATTAGACCATGATTCTTTCCACAGTTTACCATGATAATTGGTAATACGTTAAACTTATTTTTTAGTTCCATGTAGGCTTCAAAATAGCCTAATGTTTTTATCATGGATCTCTTGAACCAATTCAAATGGACAAGGCTTTACTTTAAGCTTGGTTTTCCTAATTTCTTTGAGAAATTTCTGGGTATCACTGTCATGTCACTTCCCATATTGAGTTGCATGTACAATAAAACATTATTGATTCAAATTTTTAATCAACCTTTCTCATTTCTTTTTTTCAATAAAAAGACATCCATACTTATTTCCTCTTCATTTTGTTGGACTGTCTCTATGTTTCTCCTTTTGGATTTACACATGCGTTTAAAGTAATTAATTTTAAAACACTTTTCACAACTCTTTTTACATGCCAGACATTTTTGTTTTTCTCTTTGATGTTTATAACCATTCAAGGACACATGGCACAGTGGATAAAGGCAGTCTGTTAGTCTGTTATCACATTGTAATACTTGTTATTCAAGGACACATGGCACAGTGGATAAAGGTGTTAGTTAGATCCAGTGAGAGGACCCAAAGAGTGTGTGTTCAATACCTGGTTATGGCAGTGTAGAACTTTCAGAGGGGAATTAACAGGAGATAACTGACATCCATTAGACATGGCATGTGGAACTAGAACAGTCTACCCCAGTGAGCGAAATAAAGGGTTCAGTTCGACATTCCAACCACCAGATGAAGGCTGGAGTGTACAACGGCCGAAACATTGTGATAAACATGGTGACAATGAGGACAATAGTCTGGATAATATAAATAGTCTCCTAGTTCATTACTTGTAACACTTACTATTTTTTTAACATTTTATAACACTTGTAACTTAGTCTGTTATCACTTTGTAATACTTGTAACTCAGTCTGTTATTTTATAACACTTGTAACTCAGTCTGTTATCATTTTGTAATGTATGTAACTAAGTCTGTTATTATTTTGTAACATATGTAACTCAGTCTGTTATTATTTTGTAGCATATATAACTCAGTCCGTTATTATTTTGTAACATATGTAACTCAGTCTGTTATTATTTTGTAACATATGTAACTCAGTCTGTTGTCATAAAGTCCATGATGAAATTAGCTTTGATAATTTCAAGTTCATCCTGTTTTCATTGTTAAAACTTGTCTTCTAATTTTAAAATTTTGTTTACTTGAGCAAAAATTGATTATTATTTTATCAAGAGACATTTTTTTAAAAATCTCAGCATATGAGTTTTGGCAAAAATTAGTTTTATATCAAATTCTTCCATGTTACTAACTTTTATATGTGTGCCTGTTTTGTATGTGCAGGGTGGGTGACATTGACAAGCTGGTCGACCAGACGATCGTACAGATGAAGAGAATTGGCATAACAGACAAGAAAGACGTCTATGAGATGTTCCTACGTTATAACAAAGACCGGAATGGATATCTTGGATCTGAGAACATCAGAGAAATCTGCAAGAAATTGCATCTTCCAGTGGATAATGATGTTATCCAAGAGGTAAACTGAATCACTTTTTTTAATTCATGTGAAAGATCTCAGGAGAAACATTTCACCTTTGACAAGTTGAGT
>OZ038483.1:122246708-122317779 GCA_964036315.1 Acanthosepion esculentum
AGCTTTATCCTCAAAAGAACGATAAAAAAAGTTCAGACTTTTAAAATGAACGACAAACCCTTGAACAAGAAAATAAATATTTTGATTTTTTTTATTAAACTTAGCTTACTACTACAAAATAATTGAGCATAGGTTGAATAAAAACAATACAAAATTGATTGAATTGTAATAACCAAACACAGATTGTATTTAAATAACCAGGAAGAATTGGAGAAAAATAAAACAACACATTATTTTCAAATGATTTAACAGATACCATACAAAAATAAATCAACTGAGAATGCATTAAAATAAATCAACACAGATAATATTAAATAAAAATAAGTAAAGCAAGTTTGTATAAAAATAATGCAGCGCATATTGTATTAAAATAGCAGATAAAAGGATGGCTTTAAATAACGACCCTATTAAAATAACCCAAGAGAGATTTATTGAAATTAAACAAGAACAATTGCATTAAAATGATTGCATTAACCTAACTAACATTGATGGTAATAACACAACACCAGTGGTGGCAAAATCACCCAACACAGATGATAATAAAATGACCAAAGGTTGTATAAAAATAAACCAATAAAGAATTTAGTCAAATCCCACAACATTGTACTAAACGCAAAAGAGATAATATTCACAGAACTTTATACAGTGTAATTTAAAATATCCCAACATAAAATTTATTCAAATGACTCAAGACAGTTTATTAAGATTACCCAATATAGATTGTATTAAAATAATCCAAAATTGATTGTCTTAAAAATAAAATGACATAGAATGCATTAAAATAAACCAAATGAGATTCTGTAAAAGTGACCCAAGATAGATTTTATAGAAATAGACCAACCAAAATTGCATTAAAATAATCTAAGTTGGCAGAAAATAAACTGACACAGTTTGTATTAAAATAAATCAAAGACCTTTGTAATGAAATAACCAAAAACAGATTCCATTAAAATACACTAACATAGATTGTATAAAAAATAAATGAAAACTTGTATTAAAGTAAACTGACAGAGATTGTATTAAAATAACCAAATAGGGATTGTATATGAAAACTAAATAAGTAAATAAAAATACCTCAAAATTTTCTAGAGGGAACTTACTGCATATGCATGAACAGACACTTTCCCATGAAGTTATTCAGTTGCCAATGAGAGGCCATTGAGTGAGTTTGTGAATTCTGCCCATTCTTTGCATTCCATGTGGGAATTTTTTGTACAACCTTACCCCGGACCATCAGCCTCCCTAACTTCCTGGATTGGTACTATGTGATTTCAGACTTTTCCCTAAATTAAAGGGAGGAGATTTCTGAACATGGACTGAATTTTAAAAATTATGGTGATCTTGAAAGATGACTTTGCGGATTATTTTTAAAAGTGATACTGAAATAACCAGGAGAGATTCCTTTGAAGGGAACTTATGTGCCATTTGTTCTCAGTTGATGTTATTTTGTTTGTTAACATAAAATGGCTGGATCCTTTCTGGACAGACCTTAAAGGTGATCTGCTCATAACAAAGACAGGTGAACTTGTTTTTATGTTTTTACCTTTTTGCTGGTTAATTCTAACAGTAACAGCAACTGAATAACCTCATGGGAGAGTGTCTGTTTATGCATATGCAGTAAGTTCCCTCTAGAAAATTTTGAGGTATTTTTATTTATTTAATCTTTTTTCAAGTGGTTCTTTGGCATTGTCAAAATAACTTGCATCTGGTATAACACATGATAAAAATATAACCAATTTTTTTACATTGTTATTAATGTTTTTTTTACTAGTTTTTTTTTCTTCATTTTTTGTTGCTTTTTATCGCAGCTCTGAGATTTTCCATTTTATGGCTGTTAAATAAGCAGCATAGATTGGCGGTAAAGAACAAGATCCTGTTGAGATTTGAACTCGTATCCCCTGTTCTTGGTGGCTTAACTGTCACCAGAAGCTAATTCCTTAATTTAAATTCATGCTTCTTGTAAAATGTGTGGCAGAAATACTTCCAAAAAAGACCTCCCACATAATGATAATACATTAGCTAGATGAAGAGATCATTGCCACTAATGTCTTACCATCAGGCCAGTCCAAGGGTCTCGTGCTCCCACCAGTGAATCTATGATACACTTATACTACATCTCAGTTTTCATAATGTAGTATTCATATAAAGTACAAATTTTATTGTAACCTAATTAGGCACATTAATGGATCAGATGCAACATAGGTGAACAATTCAACTAGAAAAATTGAAAATAAATACAATGTCTCTAAATACAAATGAGAGATATGTCATAATAGATCATTCCATTTTAAATGAATCGACAATGTTTTGTGTCAATTTTTAACATCAACTTGAGATTTTTCTTGTTAAAAAGTAGAAAAATTTGAACACATTCAACATTATGAATAAAAAATAGTGAATTTTATATAGTGGTTTTCAAGACTTAACATGAGTAAAATAAATTCACAGATTTGGACAAGAAAAATAAAAAGATCCCAGAATTATGTCAAAATCTGCAAAACATTTTAACCCTTTAATAGTCAGTTGTGTTTAGTTTAATTTGTAACACATATATAAGTGTAGGTAGAAAAAAAGTAAATGCTAATATGGTAATGAGGGTCACAAAGCACTGCCCAGGGCCCCTAATATCACCCTCCCCTTGCCAAGCTGTGGAGGGTTCGGCTGTAGTATGCCCCAGCCTTCTTTACCATTATGGGTCAGATATTTCTAGGAGGCATTTGTGCCACATCTTGTATAAAAGTTAAGAGTTGTATCAAAAGGCAAAAATGCAATGAAAGAATTAAGACAAGACAATCAAATCTATTTATTTACTATTAGGTATAAACAAGCAATAAGAGAAAATGTTATAAATATTAGAGTATAACAGCAGTTCTCTGTAGAAAGACCAATTTCACAATTTCAAAGCCAGTTTATAACTCTGTAATGACTCTTATTTTTATGTAGAAATATGTTATGCAGTTTTCTTCTTGCTCTCACGACATGACAAAACAAGTTACTAGAGAAATCCAGCAAGACATAAGAAACGTGGAGAAGCCAGTCTAAACCAACTAAATCCAACTTTGATCATCACTATCAACAACTACAATTAATATGATTAGCATCCTTCCCACTGCATAATGTCAGATTTGTTGTTGTGACCAGGATCTTCACCACCGTTTATATTGTCACATTTGGTTGCCACTGTAGGTGATTATCTCCGTTTGGTGGAAATATGTCACATGATGGCCACTTAATAACATCACTCCATACAGTGATGAAAGTGGCAGTCAAATTCAGTTCATTTATAGCAGCCAAACACAAAGGTTGCTTTCTTTAAAGACCAGGGCAGAGACTAAATTTGTCTCCCAGCAGCTTAAAAGTTCATATATTTCCTTTGGGAATATATCTTTCCCAGATATTGAATAAAACTCCAGCTCTTAGTCCTCAATTTGGGAAAATCCAAGACTCGCTGCTTCCCATTCATGGAATATGTCTTTGTTTGGGACATAGATGAATCCAGCCCATTTGAATCTGGAGTCTTAAACATGGTTTCTCCAGACACAAGAGTATTTCCCTATCATATGTAAGACCCTTCCTTTTTGTTTCTCCTTTCATTCTGTTTTGCTCTGTAGTTATATGTGATATTTTGTATTATTCTTCATGTGGGAAATATCTTTGTATATATATATATATATATATATATATATATAGTATTGTGTATGTCTTAGTGATATAAAAATCTCTCTGAGAACAAAGCATGTTTGTCATTTCTTTTTCCTTTCAGCCATTCCATTCTCTCTGTGAACTATGGTTTTATTATATCACAGATATAACAATGCCCATAATGGGGGAAATACAAATGGAGAATAAATCTTTCTTCCATAGCTCTCTCCTGTGACACCACTAACAAGGATAAATCTGACAAAGTGATAAACTAGTGGAAACACCACCACCTCATCGTCACTTCATCATATCTGTTGTTTTGTACCAGAGAAAGAGAAAATCATATGATTTCAAATCATCATTCACTACAGGTGAAATTGTTAGAAGTAGTAATAATTACAATTCTCCATCTTAGAAATTCACATAAAGTTTCACATGTTTTTGATTCTTATTTTTTCTTGATTTTATTTTACATTATCTTTGTCTTATCACTTAAGCGTTTTGCTATTGTATTTATTTATTTTTGTTCCAGGTTTAATAAAATTATCCATATGTTTGTTTACATTATGTATATGTGGATTATTTTACTCATCTTTTAGTTTTTATATTACAAAAAGGAAAAATGTATATGTTCGTCAAGGGAAAAAAAAGTACTGAAAAATATTTAATATGCGTCCACGTAAATTTGCTTGAATTTAACACAGATAATATATTTTTCAGTGTTAGTGGAAAATGCAGCAGAAATGACTCAATTATCTTTAAGAGCAATGCAAAATTTATAGATATTAAAAGAAAATGTGGAGAGATATGATCAGTGACTTCTTGAAGGGACATGGCATTTAAGGAGAAGAACGTATTTTGAGATGATGTTTACAAATATGAAGGAAAAAGATGAGGACAATAGTCCACATGTAAATAATAATGACTACTCATCTCAGAAATGCAGACAGAAATTCTCTATGTTTTGTTGTTTTTAATCTTTCAGATTGTGAAGAGATGTACCACGAACCCTCAAGGAAAAATAACCCTGGAAGAGTTTCGTCAGTTTGTGGAAAATTATTGAAAGCAGAATAATCATCTGATTTTCATATTAAAAAAAAAATTCAGTTTCTTTCATTCTGTTTTCATATCTTTTCAAATATTTTCAGTTAAAAACAAAAATTTCTACCAGGGAAAAAAAGTTAACTCTTTTTGAATGTGTTCTTGTTGCTGTATCAAAAATATAAATTTTATAAAGTAAGCACAACAGATTTCTAATCATTCAGGCCATTGCTTACGAGTTACAAGACTAGAATGAAGATAATAAAAATGTTTTGGAATGATTGGAAGAATTAGTTGTTTTTTTTATTGGATTTGAATGTTGAAATATTCTTATCTTTTAGTATATTTTCTATTGCTTAAACATTTTCAATTAAATCTAGAAATATTTCCCTTATTTGTTTGTCTGTTTTGTATAACTAACATAAAACATCTCATTTTGACAGATATTTATTATAAAATGGAAAATAAGAATAAACCTCTCTTGTGATATAAAAATCATTATTTTTGATTTAACATAGAGCTTAACAAAGTGTATTCAATTATGTGATTCTATTTATTCTAACTTGATTGTAAAGAATTCGTATTCTTGGTATTTCTATACAATTTTCAAAGCTTTCATTTCTTTAGTGAATTTGGTCTTCAATTTAAGTGTTTTAAAAACTGCAAAGTAAAGATTTTTGTTGTTAATGAAATAAAAAAAATATAAGCAAAATGAAATTCATTTGGCTTTAAAATAGAATATCTTTAACTTCAAAATCCGAACTAGGGGAGGGATTCAATTTTATAATAAATTATAATAGGATATGTTTTTTGAAATTTACTCCAATCAAAAATGATTTCATCAACAAAATAACAAAATAAAAATTATTTGAATTCAAGGGAACAAACTCTAATTTGCGAAAACGAGTTATTTCCCTTGTATTGCGAATTGGAAGCCATGAATTTTTGTTTTCATGACTGAAGTAAGTTGATTTTGAGCGATTATGCTTAAAAAAAGAATAAAAAGAAAGCAATTATACCTTTTTAACAAGTGGAATTTTACTTGCAAATAATTATTTATAATTCAATTTTATGCATGGACTATTAAATACATAATACACATTTGAAACTTCAGTCACACTGATATTGCAAATTATTGAATGAATTCAGTTCAGATATTTTGCAACTCCGACGGCAATTTATTAAAAAACTTTTTTATATGAAAAATACAACGTCAAAGACGAAGGCTTGAAACTTAGAATTGGTGAGTTTATTTGGATTTCTTTAATTTTTAAAAGTAACTTTTTTTCTTTTTTTTGACTGGCACCTTAAAAAAAAGTGAAGGTGTATTTGATTTCAGTGTATTAGTATTCTCATTTTAAAAAGTCAAATTATTTTTATATTGATTATTAACATTTCGAAACAAAAAGATTCACTTTAGTTTTATGAAGATGTTAAAAATCTTTTTAAATCATTCCTCAAAGAATAAAATAGAGAGAAAAGGTTAACTTAACAATTAGCAAATGTAGACATTTTTTTTTTTTTTGTTTCTTTGGGGTTTTTTTTCTGTTAAAATATTTTTAGGTAAAAGAAAGTCACAACTTCGTTTTGCGAGTGACATGTCAGAATATTCATTTTTTTTCTGTTACTTCATGACTGGCCATAGAGAAATCACTCCACTGTTGTCAAGAACAATCTGGACAATGCAAGTTTTTTTCACGGATATCAAAATAAAAAGATGTGGAGAGCTATGATAGCCGACAAAATAAAGGGATATGGCACTTAAAGAGAAGGAAAGTATTTTGAGATTAAATTTTATGAAGATGAAAGAAAAAAAAAATATTAAGACAAAACAAATAACAGATAACTGTCAAAGCTCAGGTATTGATTTTTATCAACAATTCCTGCATATCAAATACTGAATTACCTCCCTTTTTCTTCTATGCGCTGTGTCCCTTCAGGACGTGGGCGGTCATGAATTTTTTAGTTCTTTGTGGTTCTTAGTAAATTTTGTCGTTTTGCTATCTCTTCTAATCCCTGTTTTGCAAACCATTTACTCAAGCTGGTTATGCATTGTTTTCCTCTGGCTCTCTTGCCTTCAATATGTGCTGCTCTGAGTGTCATATTTTCTATGCCTTCTTTTCTCATTATGTGCCCTAGAAATTTCAACTCTTTCTTTCTGATGTCAAGCATAAGCATCCTTTTTGTTTCCATTTTCTCTAAATCTTCATCATTGCTTTACATGTACAGTCTATGGTATTCTCGGCGTCCTTTGATAGAAACACATTTCTGTTGCTTCAAGTCTCTTCTTCATCTATGAGAAGATTGTTCAGCATTTGCTGTCATATAGGAGTAATGATATTACGTAATAGTTCAGTACTCTTTTTCCATTAAATTTTCCTGTTTTTTAATATTTTGCTTTTGGAAGGCATCTTTTGCTATCCCAGTGCACCATTGGTTTTTGGTGTCAAACTTTCCGTTTTCTGTTAAAACACTTCCAAGATATTTAAATTGTATGTGCTTGATTTTTCTATATTCAATTTGTAATTTGCATGTTGGACTGCTACTTTTATTGACAGCCATACATTCTGTCTTCTTGCAATTGACATTTTTAGTCCTTTCTTGTTGCTTTCTTTCACTAACTTCTGTAAGAGTTCCTGTAGTTTCCTTATGACTTTTGACAATATCTTTTACCTTCTTTCCATTTCTCTTTTTGTTCTTTAAGCTAACCTCATATTCTGAGCATTCCTTTTAGAGCTGAAAAAAGATGCAACAGAAATAAAATGAAAATAGGACTTAAAATGCAACATAATTTAAAAAAAAAAAAAAATGCATTAAGAGAAAAAAACAAGACTATAAAAAAAAGAGTACTTAATGAATCTAATGTCAAGAATAATCCTCTCCCTTATTAACTCCTTTATATGCCTAGAAACTTTCAAGTATTCAAAATTTCTCTATTTTGCTATAAATTTTGGATGAAATTCAAACAGGGTAATTGGGTTATCTCTACCTTGTTCCTGACAAAGCATTCTCAGATTATTTACATTGTTTACATTGTTCGGACTGTTAACCTAATCTTTGTTGCCATATACACAATGTTTCAGTTGTTTTACACTTTGGCCTTCTTCAGATGATTGAAATTTCAAACTGAACCCTTCATTTCATCTACAGGGTAGATGGTTCTAGTTCCACGTGCTGTGCCTCTTTCAGATATCTCAGTATCAGTTATTTCTCTTTAACTCAACTTTCCAAGGTTTTGTACATTTCTGCTGTAGCCAGGAATTGAACTCACAACTTTTTGGGTTAAGCCACTGGATTACTTCAATCAACACTTCTATCTACTGGGCCATTTATGAATAAAGATGAGGACAAAATTCTGAACAATGTAAATAGTGTAGATATTCATCTCGGAAATATAGGCATTCTCAGATTATTTTTGCTTTTTGTTGGAAAAGCCAATCGTCCTTTATCTTAAACTGTTGTAGACAAAGGCAAGTAACTGTTTTCCCCTATATAAACAGATATATCACTTTGTTCACTGTTCTCTCAGTTACAGAAAGTCTCAAGTCTAATTTGAAGTGTGGTTTATCCCTGCATAGCTTTGACAAGAAGTTATTAGGTGGCATTGTCAAGCACCTATAAAAATGGGACACTTCCTGTCTACGTCCTCCATGGGACCTTGCTCCTGATCATGGGGTTATCTTTTACTTTAGTTATTAGTATACTTTCTATTCTTTGTTACTCAATTATATAAAAACGAAAATATAAAATATCACCTTGTTGAAATTTGTTTCATTTCCTTAGACTTGTCATTTCTATGTGCCAATATTGAACTGCTTTTCATCTAACTAGAATATCATATTCCCACACCTATACTTTATATACTTTTATCTTGGGGTTACTGTTCCTTAGATAGTATTTTATTCTCCACATATGCATGCACAAGTCCAATAACTTATTAGTTGTTGGAGTATCACATCTATTGCAGACATAGCAGCAATGAGTGTCTTGGAGGCTGGCTCTCTTCAGGCTGGTTTTGAATTCAAAGTTGTCCTTTTCTTAACCGGGTCACCATCCAAGGTTAGCTGGGAGGAAGAGGAGAAATTGAATCATATCTTTCCCAAGGGTGTTTGTATGAAAGTGAACATAATGAACTCAACCAGAAATTGAACTCAGAATGCCAATTTCTCTTTCTGAGCCACTCATCATGCATTAGGGCCAAAATGTTTGATATTTATCTAATTTTAGTTTCATCTAACCATTTTTCAGAAATTTAAAAACAAAAAAATATTCTCGAAACACTCACAAGGCAGTTGTCTCTTCAGTGCTTCAAATTTATTAAGAGCAGTTTATTTTGAATTAACTTCAGTATAAAGTAGTATTTCCTATGGTCTCAGAATGAGAAATTGGAGAGCCGAGTTTGAATTCCGGTCAGGTTCATTACATTCACTTACGCACAAATACCTTTAGGAAAAGTCTGAATCCCTCTCTGCTAACTATGGATTACATAGTAAGAATTGTGTCTAGAAAAAAACCATTGTTATTCTCAAAAACAATAAATCTTATATTCACTCACAAAAAAGAATTAATCAACCATGGTCACCTTTTGCTTTGATAGCCACTTGAATACAACAAGGCATGCTGGCTATAAAACTATTAAAAATAAACATTGATTGGCTATATGTCTACAACCTTATTCTTCGTGTAATCGCACAAATTTTCTATGGGATTGAGGTCAGGTCTGTTTCCAGGTCATTCTGACATAGTGAACCTAACCATCCTAAGATATTCTTGCCCTTTCTTTGCTTGGTGACATGGTGCATCCTCATGCATAAATATATTGCAAACATGTATATGCATGTGAATCTGTAGTTTATCCTGCAACAATTTCAGATGCTTTTGACAATTCCAGGATCCAGGAAATATAAACCAAACCATCTGAATAAGAGGGTGTTTCATACTTTGTACGATATATTTTTCATATGTATTTTTCATCATATCACTTTTCTGAAGGTGTTCTGGCATAATGCTGATACACAACTGCTGCAGTGTGGGGTTCATCAGAAAACAATGTTTCCTCATTGTTCCTCTGTCCAATATTCATGCTTATTTCTAAATGAGAAAGTCAAATTGTCAAATTTGGTTTTAGGGTAGGTTTACAGGATCTTTTGTTGAAAATCATTGAGCAATCTTCAAAACAGTTCCACAAATCACACTTGTATCCATGAAAAGCCAGGCAGCTCAAGTTATTTTACATGAACTTCTCAGAGATGACGAAATGATAGATTTGATGATATGATTATCTCTAGGAGTTATTTTTCTGGAACTTCCACTTTTTTTTTGTTTGGAATAAGAGCCATCGGCATGATACTTGGTGACACCTTTGAGAACTGCAGTTTTGCTACAACCTGTTTGGACTGAGATTTCATGCTCTGAATATTCCGCTCTGTGTAATGTTACTATTTGGCTTCTTTTATTCTCAGAAAGAGAGAATTTCTTTTGCCCATTTTTTTCTATGTATAAAAACTATCCTTTGGAATAACTTCACAACTTTTTCAAACTAGCAAAGACCTTTTTAGTGTTAGTGTTACACTCTTGAGGGTGATGCAATGTACAGTTTGTTTGCATAAAAAAAAGTGGATGATGTAATGAGAAATGTTAAGTTTTGATAAGTGGTCTTGGATTTTTGCCCAAGACTGTATATATTGCTAAAGGTTTTACAATAAAAATGCATTGAAAATTGGGAAGGAAGAGATTAATGCAAGTCTTACTGATAGACTAGAGCTATCATATGTTTAATGTAAATGCATTGCTAATAATTTTAATGTAGAAATAAATTGGAAATCATGAAGAAAAAGAAATGCATGCAAGAATTACTGATATAAAGAGACTATCAAATGTACAGTGATGGTGCCTAAGACTGTGTAGAACCTCTTCTAGTCTGGCAAAGGGCAACAACTCTGTGCGACATTGATTGCACAAGTGGTTAGAAGAAGTTTTTGAAATTATTGTGAACATTTTAAGTTCATAACAATTGTACCAAAATAATAACTGTGAAAATTGGAAATAATCAAAAACAACCTTTGGGGACGTTGTTTTCTAGAATTGGATAAAAATGTTTGTTTATTTGACGAACACCTTCGATGACTTGTCTATAATAAATCTCATGTTTAGTATTTTACATTAATTTTTTTATCATTTTATCTGATCTTTCATTTTATGCCCTGATGACCTGAAGTTGCACCCGTTTTTCAATATGTTTTAATATCCTATCGTTAACCCCCCCACACACACACACACCTCCAGGAAAAAATGTAAATATGGAAAGCAAATTTAACAGGATGAACCAAACAGATGTTATCAGCAAAATTAATTTTGCAGTTTGCCCTGGGTTTTTCCTGCAGTAATCAATATTTAAAGTACAGAACAGATTATGATATGTACTCATTGACTTCCAGCATCCCCACTCCCAACCCTGAGAATAAAAGCAGTCAATCAAGATAATAACATTGTATGTGAGTTTCTTGTTATTGTTTATAAGGTTTTGAAATACCTGGAAAATTCAGATCATTAAAGACAGCCATTGAGTTTATCATTATGGGGGAGTGATAAACAAACTAATCTCGGACAGATATTATCATAACGTGTTCAATCCTTACCATATACCTCATACATGTTTTGTGCTGGGTTAAGCTCAGCATGGTGAATATTATTAAGGGTGCCTTGCCAAAGAGCAAAACTAAAGTAAGTTGAATAAATTTCAATATCATCCGTTTTCCTGAAGCAATGGTGAGTAAGCTAGTCTTGTAGACCATTATTTTGAGAGTGAGTTCAACACCTCGCATGTGGTCTTGAACTAAATTCAGCTAAGCTTAATAAATATCAGTTAGGTGACTTTTCTCTGTTTCGTATTATGGCAGCTCATCTGTAAATGCAAGTGACTGGATCCAATTGTCTTTTTGAGTTGGAATCCAGTTTTATATTAGCTGCTTGTATTTTAATGCATTCTCAGTGCTGTGAATACTGATTGATTATACTGACTTCTTAATGGCCTTAAAGTGATAGTTCATTTGGAATTACGTTTTTTAGGCAAAATATGTTTGCTGAGAGCCGTTATTTGCTGTCAGTCAGAGTTTAGTATCCTGGTTTTGTTTGTTGTCGTACGTGTTTTTTTGTTCAGTCTTCAATAGTTAACCATTTTCAATAGTCAAAATAAAGAAATTTCGAAAAAAAAATTAAATCATTTTCATGAAAATTCATTGGTAGAAGAAGTTGAATGAATTTGATTTAATCTCCTCAAAACTGAAGAAGATTTTCTCAGATTATTAAACATCTGCTTGCTTTGTTTTTTCTGTTCAGTTTTATCGAACCTTCCTGGATGGGTGATTATGATCATTAAGCAAGAAAGGAAATCCACAATCACTTTAATTATTTGTTAATGACAACAAAACCTAGCAAGCATTTCTGAAAGAAAAATAAAACAATTTCTATTTCTATTGGTTGCCCATAGGTATGCAATTCTTAATTGATTTTTAATCTGCTTGATGTGATTTCTCAAAGTTGTCTTTCTCCTAATTATCCTGGTTCTTGAAATTACTTTTGAGGAATCATTTTGAATTTTGATTTTCATAATTTTAGTTTTGATGGAAAACTTTTCATTTTTGATAAAATTTTTGTACATTGGCCAACTGATTTTAACAAGTGCAATAATTTTCACAATATACTTGATACAATCTTGATTTTACTTTTATTAAATCAAGCATTATTGATCATTATTCATTTTTGATGAGTGTTTCTTTCATCTTTAGTTGTTTCTTCATTATACATTGACAGGATAAAAACAACTAATATTTAGATAGAAGAAATACTAGTCAGAAATGAATAGAGGATGATCATGTGTCATTTGATGAAATAAAATAAAGATTATTACTGTTGGACATTTAAATAAAATTATTATCATGGTATCATGTGGTTTGAGAAGAATAGAGTTAATGAGTGAAACTTGATATTTTGTCATCTTTAAAGTGGAGAATAATTCATCGCCCTTGTCCGCATAAGCACTTTTGAACTCTGTTGAGTCTGGACTGTGGAGATCGGGCAGCACCAACCCAGATATGGTAGCAGTACTCCATTATTAGTCTGATCTGACTCTTGTAAAGATAGAATGTGGCAGCAAGAGTTAGGTATTATCTGGATTGATACAATGAACTGACCATTCTTCCAGTATCTTTTGCAATGATATGAATATATGCATTCAATTTAAGACCCAGTAGGCAGGAAGCCTCATTGGGGGTATGACCACTCATCAGGATTGGTGCCGGTTTAGGGTCTGCTCATTGATGATTAAATGCTACAAGTTTAGTTTTGGGTGTTTTTAATGATATCAACCAGTCTTTTCCCCATTGCACTTTGAGAGTTAGGTCAGAGGAGAGATCAGGTGCAAGGTGCTGGTCAGCAAGAAATTTGGTGGTGCACTCATACTTTGTGGTATCATCTGCATATAAAGGCTGTTCCAATAACTTGGATTGATTTTAAATGTGAATTAAGTTTAAGCATCTAATGATTTTTTTTTCTTTTTCTTTCAGATTTAACCACTTAAGTCTTTGGCAATTTCAACCATGGAAAGATTAACAATCAAACAATGTGTTAAAGTTTCAAGAGTGCAATTGGAAAAATTGTTCGTGAATTCAAACAAACTGGTAAGGTGGCAGATGTGTAAACACCACTGCTTGCACGTTTACACCGTTCAGCTGAAAACCTTACTGCAGTGCATGAAAATGTAGCCGAAAATCCAGACACCTCTATTTGTCATCATGTGTTTCCAATTGCACTCTCAGTTGGTCCATTATGTTGACCAAAAAAATTGTGAAGTGTGCAAAATCCGTTTCTGTTTGAACATCCATTTTCATAATAGGCTTCAATAAGTTTAACACGTTATTTGATTGTTAATCTTTCCATGGTTGAAATTGGAAAAGACTTAAGTGGTTAAATCTGAAAGAAAAAGAAAAAATCATTAGACACTTAAACTTAATTCACATCTAAAATCAGTCCAAGTTCTTGGAACACCCTTTATAGAGGGTGACCCCAAAAACGGGAACTTTTAACAATCCAATAAAACCAAGAGTGATGGAAGAAAAATATTTAATTCCTAGTAATTGAAACCTTAAAAATATGCGATTTAAGAAACGATGATGGAATTTTCATTTTTTTAAAATTACGTCCTGTAGATGGCGTCCTCCTGTACGAATGCATTCTTGAAATCTGCTGTTGAGATTCCTCATTGACTGCTGCAACATCTCAGCTGGGATACTGTGAATTTCATTCTCGTTACTAAAATGGTGAAATATTTACTTGCTCAAGGTCACTGTCTCACAGTGTTGCCACTTGCTCATGTCCGGGAATATACACTTCAAAAATTCCCGTTTTTTTTGGTCACCCTTTATATTTACTAAGGATTTAAGAGTGTTCTTGGACAGATTGATATAAAACAAAATGAGAGTAGGACTGAGAAAAGAACCTTGGGAGATGCCAACATTGAGCTTATGTGCCTCAGAAGACTGTCCATAAACAACAACCTTTGTGACAGGAAAGATTTGATAAGTGAGAAGACTCTCCCACTGATTCCATAGCTGGCCAGTTTGTGTAGCAATTTCTTATGCCACACCTTATCATAACATTACCATATGCCAAACAAAAAAAAAGCAGTAAAAATGCATTAACATATAACTTTGTGTACAAGAATTGACTCATTATCACATTTGATATAAAATCCTATTTACTTTCCATTTTCTACTGTTATGCAGTTATGTGCAAGTTCCGGTTCTCATTTGATCACCAAAGTTAATCTGCATTGAGCCCAGCGAGTATGTTGATGGGACACCACTTGGGACAACGTGTGCGATAACCTCCTGCGATCTGAAATATATTTTGGCTTTAAATTACCTGCAAAGGATTGATAAGCCATAGAAACTAACCCAAACAGGTGCAAGTTCTAGGATATAGGTAAACAACAACTTACCAGATACCTCAGCCCATTCAGGAGATATTTTTGAACCAATTTCTTTCGTTTGGTGGTGGGTGGGGGTAATGAACGTAGTCTTACATGCCATTAAATACAGTAGATTATTTTGTGTGTGCAATATCTCAGTTTTGTTAGAACTTCTATAGCTTCTCTTTTATTAGAAGATAGAAATACACAATGTCTTTTATATGTGCTATTCACAATAACACACAAACATACCTTTTCAGCGGGTGATTGAACTTCTTCAATGAGTATGTTTGTTCATAACACATGCAGCACCAAAGACATTAGTGGTCAGGGTCAGCTGTTTACCTTTGCAGGTCATATTTCTGATTTAGAGATTGTCTCTTGAATATGCTAATCGGTCATTGTTTAACTGACATAATTCCATCAAATCATGAAACTCTTTTTTGTAGCTCGAATTTCGTTTTTTTAAAATTGTGTGACTGAGTTACCTCCCTTGAACATTTGATGGTCAAAAAGAATAAAACACCAACTTAATGCATGAGAATCATAAAAAAATCAAAAAAAAATCTGTCTTTTCAAAATTATGGAAGCTGACTTGATAATTCCTGAAAGTGTTGTTTCTCTGGTTAGACATTTTAATTTGTAAAATATCTATTTGATAGTTAAATGCTTCCTACAATTATGTAAACATTAGGTAGGCAAGTTATCATCTTATTGCGGGACAGTACTCCATCCGTGTTTATTGAACAGGAGTAGAGGTTTATCCCTTATTTCCTGTTCAGTATGTGGTTTACCAGTTCTTTATTCCATGGCCATAATGATTTAACTGTTTTAACTTTGTGGTGATCTTACTGATCAGTGGCTACAACTTTTCATTATGAAGGTATTGGGTTGGCAGTTTTCTAGTCTGACTGGTGGTAAGGAGACCAAACTCTTTGGTAGCACTTAGAGAGGATGCTATAATCAAGTCATGTAATATCAGGGTATTTGTAGTACCATGTCATGTATGGATAGTTGTCCCTGCATGTATTTCCAGTGGCAAACCCTGAGGTCACATTATGCGTTAGTCTTAGCCACCTTCTTGCCAGTTTGTATATCAATAGATGATAGAAATAATTATTTTGGCCTTTTACTTAAAACAAAATCTTATAGCATATACAATGAAAAGAAATATGTGTAAACCAGTAAACAAAAAATCACCTACTCCCAACCTTTCTTTCACAAATATTCATGGCATTCGTACCAATTTCTGTCATGTAGAATCTTTTCTCTTGAAATGTTCTTCAGATATCTTTGCACTTTGTGAAACTAATTTAAATTCTATTGCCACAAATGAATTTTCTGCTCCAGACTATTTTTTATGTGCTAGCTATCTCTTTTTCCTTTATTGCTATCCTCCTTCTCAGGGCTGTAATATCTTAAACAAAATTTCTGGTAATATAGAAATGGTTCTCTCTCTCTATATATTCATCTGCGAACATTTTTGTGATTGGTGATTTTATTGCTTGTCATGTCAAGTGGCTTAAGCATTCTAATGTTAGTGATGTTGCCTGTATTCAGACTTTCAATTTGTCTCTTACTCAGTCTCTTACTCAAATAGCCGACTTGCCAACTTGTTTCCTCTAATAAATCTGTTTAACATTCTTCTTTACTTGATTTGGCCCTTACCTCCTCTTCTAACTCTTGTAGAGCCTCACAACTCTCTCATCTTGGCAATTCAGATCATGCTGTAGTATCTGTTGAGATTGATTTTGAGTCATCTATTAGAAAGGAGCCACCTATTCACAAGACTTCTTTCTTTTATCAGCGTACTGATTGGAATTCATTTTGAGACTTTATTCGAGATTTTTATTTTAACCTTCCTTTTGAGAAACATATTGCAGAGGTTTCTTCTTGAGTTAAAGTTGCCATTGATGCTTTTGTACATTCTCATAAATAACGGGTAAAACCACAATCTTCTTTGTTCACTTTTCACTTTTTCCAGGTGTAGTTTTGATAGATTTGATCACAACAGATACCTACTTGTATCAGCTTGCAATAATTGTAAACATGTCACTGAAGAGGCTAATTCATTGTTTCCTGATAAAATGAGGCACTGTATAGCCTCTAACAACTCTTATTCCTGTGACTGCTGGCGACACTGTAATAGTATCCAAAATAAGTTTTCTTTTCCTCCTCTCTTCATTCAATTTGAGGTGTTAACATCCATTGATAAAGCAGAATATTTTGCTCATAAATTCTCTTCCAGTTCTACTCTTGACTCATCTAGAGTATCTTTGCTTAACTTTCCACTTAGAACTGAGTCCGTATTAAGTGATATGCATATAACTCTGTCCGTGGTTTCAGCTATCATCTCTAAATTGGATCTCCTCAAAGCATGTTGATGATGCTATCCCTCCAAGAGTCCTGAAGAAATGTGCTCCTGAACTGGCTCCTGTTCAATAAATGCTTTTTTGCTTTCCTGCTTGCTAAAAATTCTCATCTGTAGTTCCATTGTTTAGTAACTCGGGCAAAGCCTCTGATCCTTTTGTTGGTCTATTAGCCTTTGATCTCTTTTTGGCAAACTACTAGAGGCTTTAATTAACTTTGAATTGGTTAAGCACATTACCTCACAGGGGTCTTCTTTCAGATAAGCAATACGGCTTTCACTTCTCTAGGTCAAATGCTGATGCATTAACGATTATTGCTGATAGTAACTATGAAGCTTTAGATAAGAATGTTGAAGCTCAGTCTGTTGCTTTGGACACATCTCAAAAACATTTGACAGTTTGGCATACTGGTCTTCTTCATAAGTTGGAAGGCTATAGCAATTCTGGATGAATTTTTGATCCGATTCACTCTTTCATAGCACATTGTGAAATGAAAGGTGTCTTGAATAGTCACTCTAGAACATTTTGCATTAATGCAGGTGTTCCTCAGGGCTCTATCCTTGAACTTACATTGTTTCAAATTTTCATAAATGACCTTCCTGATGTCATCAGTTCTCAAATTGGTATCTGTGCTGATGACACAACTATTTACTCCTGTTGTAATAGTATGTTTGATCAGTTTGATACAATCAGATTCGCAGCTGATCACAAAAGTGACCTACAATCTGTTGTTAACTAGGGCAAGAAATGGCTTGTTAATTTTAATGCCTTCAAAACAAAACTTCCGTCTTTTAATTGTTTGAGAGATCCCTTTTTGCCTTCCATCAATATGGCTGATGCTAACCTCCAGGAGAGTGACTCATTGAGCCTTCTTGGACTAACATTTTCTGCTCATATGAAGTGGAAAGATTATATTGAATCAATTGTTACATTTGCAGTTAGGAAAGTTGATTCATTGTGTTATGCTAGACAATTTTTCTTTGCCAGAATCTATCTTGTCTATTTCTAAGTCTACCTCTTGTCCTTGCTTTCAATATTTGTTGTCACACCTGGTATCATGCTCCTGTTATACATTTAGAAATTCTTGATAAAACCCAAAGAAGAATCTGCTATGTCACTGGTCTTAATTTTAATTCTATTGTTTTCTCTCTTTGATAGTGTTTTTTTTTTCTCATATTCTCTAACACTTAGTAACGCCTTGCATTTTAGTGGCTTTATTGCCTTTTTTTCGGGTGAAATGATTAAAAAAAGTTAATTTGTTTTCTCCCTTTTCATTTATTCTTTTCTAATTTCAAAGAGCTGGAGAGTACCTTGCTGTAGAATAGGGTTGGACAGATTATTTTTGTGAACCATTACCAGATACCTGGGAATCTCAACTTATATCATTTAAACTGACACCTTTTTTATATATCTAAACTCAAAGTATAAATTATAATTTTGGAAAGTGAAAATTTCACAGTTTTCTTCTGAAATTAAGAAAATACAAATTAAGTGAAATACTCATGATGTATAGAAAAAAGTGTCAGTTTAAACTGACACTAGGAGAATATGGTTAATGAAAAGAGATTAAAGTGAACGCATTTTTGGTGCCTGTAACCTTTGTAGTGGGCCTAAAATCTCACAATGCCTTTGGCTAAATTTAGACTTGTAAACTGCACATTATTGTAAGGTAAATTTGGGTACCATCTGCTGGAAAAAGAGCACTATGATGCAATTCACTATCCCAGAAATTTGGAAACAGCATGATGTACTGCTTGGCATTTATGCTGGAAACCCCTATACAAAACATTTCAGAGTGTTTGGCTGTCAATCTGAGGACAGTGCAGAGGCTGTGGAAAGAGTTGGAAGAGTCTAATGGTGATTACAAAGGTATGGCAGCTTGGAAAACTCACTATGATCATTCTGATAAGATAAGAACTCCTGAATTCGTTGAAGGCTTCAGATTCAACATGGAGCCTACATCAAGTGCTTTGAGGAGGTAGTGATACCCTGGGTCAAGAGGGTGGCTGCTGGGAGACCCTGTGTCCTGGAAACAGGACTCTGCAGCATGCAGAAAAACCCAGTCATGCCTATCAGACAAATTTCTGCAACCATATCTCTCCTTACATCGGCCAGCTAAATCTCCAGACTTGTGTGGCACATAGTTGAGCGAGAGACCAACAAAATCCTTGTAACACCAAAGATGAACTGAAGGTATGGATTATGGCATCATTCCCTAACTTAAACAAGGAAATCATCCAGAAGAATTGCAGGCAATTCCAAAGTCGTCTGGAGGCCGTGGTTTTAATGAATAAATTTACTCATAGGTATTTCAAGATATTTTTGTGTCATTTTGGTAAATATATCTGTTAAAATGAGATGTCGGTATTATTTCCTTTTTGTGTAATTTAGATGACAATTTATCCCTTGCACCTTGTAGACAAGAAGCTGGGGTCACATTATACATCAGCTACATAAATATATCAGGTTTTTCACAAAAACATTCAATGGTTAAACTGTGCATGAAATAGGTTTATACAGAAATTATATATATATATATATATATATATATATATATTTTGTATCTGTTTCATTATAGTAATGCATTAATTTTTATTATTCTCATTTTTCATCAACTGGATTATTAAGCACTGCACTAGTTAGCTGGGGAGATAGAACCTGAATATGATGTCTGTATGGATCTTTTGAGTTGGTGTAATTCTGTATTTTCACAATTTGCAGTGGTCAAGAGAAAGCTAGGATTTTTATGGTGATTTTCAATGTAAGCATGCAGGCAACACAGACTTCTTTGTTTACATTATTTACAATGATGCCTGGGATTGAACTCTCAACTCTTCGGGCCAAGTGACTTTTTGAATCAATCAACCAATGATTTTATCCACTTGTGAGAGAACAAAAATTTGTTGAGTCGTCCAGGTGAATTAACTAAAACTGAGATATCCAAAGGCATGGCACGTGGAATTAGAGCAATCTACTCCCATGGATTAAATAAAAGGTTCGGTTTGAAATTCCAACAAATATCACCTGATGAAGGACAGAGTGTAAAACGGCCGAAACATTGTGAATATGACGGTAAAGATGAAGACAACAATCTGAACAATGTAAATAGTTACAATACCTCATTTCAGGAATATATATATATATACATACATTCACACTTAAGGCTGTTAATTGGAGAGCCAAGTTCCAATTCCAGTTGGGTTTGTTATATGCACTTGTGAAAGTTATGAATCCACCACATCTGCCCCAGCTATGTGTTAATTAGTAAGACTTCTTTCTTGGCTGATTGTCAATGCTCTAGCTTTCAGTTTATTTCTATTCTTGAGGGAGGACACTTGAAAGAAAACCAACATTTGGAACACTTATTGTGGAACTAAGCCTAATATAAATTATAGCGTTCATCATGGAGTGGTTAGCAAGCTATACCTTCAGCTACTTATGACTATAATGAGCTTAATCATCAATGAGTGCCCCATAAACATCAACTTGTTAAATAGCTATGACCAAACCTTGGGTGGTAAGTGTCCGTTGTTCTATCACTGGGCTCTATCAGTAAGTAATGTTAAATTTATTTCTGAGTAAATTTCTACAAGTAATCCACAGTAAATCTTCAATGCCATGTATTTGTGTCAGCCAAGTTTGTGTGACCATGTGATTTGTTTAATTTGTCTAGGGTGTCTGTGCTTCAGAGGATATTTTCATACCTGCCATTTCTTTTGCTACACTTGATTCTTTCTGTCTTTTAGAAAGCAGGCCAACCATGCCATGTCTTGTAAAACTAAATCCTCTCTGCATGGATGATGTTCATTTGAATAGACAGCACCATAAGAACAATTTTACTCTTTAGATATATAGCAAGAGTGATTCAAGTTATTTCAACAGACGTATAACCATGCAGTTATATATTTTGAAATGGAAACCATTGTCTTCTGCCAAAATCTGATTTCATTTTCTTTGGGCGGTTAGCTTTTCTCCGGACTAATCTCAATAGTCCTGATAGGTAGTTAATGGTAACATTGCCATCTAGAACTGTGTTTGTGGAACAGATAGCATTGACCTAGAGGCTAATATTGAAATGTTTGGTCTTCAACAGTTGGAATCACCAAAACAGTGTGTTGACAACACATCTTTGGCTCTGAAACAGCAATTTAAATCGCTTAAATCTCACTTCATCAACCAATGTTATTCCATTGTTTTCTTCTTAATCTGACCAAATCAAATTCACAAGTTTTGACCAGACAAAAGTGCGATGTAGACTTTTAATCAAATTGGAATCTTGGAACATTACGTCTCTGCAATTAATCCGTCTTTTCAATCTCTTTTAATAAACTTGAAACTTAAACATTTCCAGACTGAATTTATTTCTAAATTTTATCAGCTTTAAGGTCTCAAATTTAATTTCTGTATTATCTACACTCATTAACCCATCTGTGCCATGTATAGTCTGATAGGATTATGCTCAGGCTATATGGTAGAAGTATTTTTACTTATAAATATCTGGTTTTGGTCATTCATATATCATCACTAGTCCACTGAAGACTAAAAGCCTTTCTAAAATCCTTCCATGACTACTATGACTGTACCATTCTCTCCCATGTCTTACTAGCAAACACCTCTATCTCACCTCTAACACGGGTTCCTGTACGATCATTGAAGTTAAGCAATATCGATCCTGGTCAGTACCTAGATGGGAGACTACTTAGGAACACCAGGTGCTCTAAGCTTGGCTGTGCAAGTTGCATAATAGATAATTGCTTGCATTTGTTAATTGGAGAGCTGAGTTCCAATTCCAGTTGGGTTTGTTATATTCACTTGTGGAAGTTATGAATCCACTGCTTCTCCCCCAGCTATGTGTTAATTATTAAAACTTGTATCACGAGATAATTATTATCTCATAAAAAATTCTTACACTCTAAAAATATTTTCTGGCTTTAAATAACCTGAAAAGGGTTGATAAGTGGTAGAATATCAATAAATCAAATCAATCCATTTCCTCTATTTTCTGTCTGGTCTTGCATATATAGAGAGAAACAGTGCCACGTATTTGATAACATTTATTGAGTGGATCATAAAATGGAAGATGACCGAATGTAATGTTAATTTGAACATTCTCACTTCTCTTTCAGATTGAGAGCATTAAAATGGCATCTTCTAATCTGCTATAAGAAATGAAATGGCACACCGTGCTTGTGGCAGTAGTTATCTTGGAGATAATCTGTTTTGAGAAAGTGTCCAGGTGAACAAGACAGAAAACAGGTGTCTCTCCCAAAGAGGTACATCAAGTTTTAGAGGTCATGAGCAACTAGAGCCATGCCGTCTCGCTTCTTCCCAGAGTGACTCAGGGTCAATGCCACTGTCTACATAGAAGTGCTAGATATGATGGTCAAGCCCTGAATCAAGTGGGTAGAAATATGTATCCCAGTAAGACTCTTCTTCCTTCCACATTGACTAGGAGTGGTTTCCTGAGAACATTCACAGTCATTTTATATAGTCTCCAAGCTCCTCAGATTTGATTCTTCTGAAATGCTATGTCTGGGATATTGTTCCTCAGGGAAACAACCAGTGGTTCCTTGGTGCCAAGGACTCACTGAGTGACGCCATCATCGATGTGATGTACCAAATGAATGACAATAACCTCATCTGGGTATATGCAGTCATTTTCAAGACCAAGACTGAGTTAGATTTTACTGAGTAACCTATAAATGCTTTTCTTAGTTTTAAATGTGTACCAATTTTTTAAAAAAATACTAAATTTTTTTCTATTGAATATCTATTTTCTTTTATATTGTAACTTGTTTTGAATTAGTTGATGCACCTTATCTATCTGTCGATCTATCTTAAATCTGTAATTCTCAAAGTGTGTGTGTGTGATCAGATGTTGTTTATGCATTTCCACAGTTTTCATCTGATTTTGATGAATTTTTTTTGTTTGATAGATAATTCTTCAGTGCTGGTTTTGAGTCTAAATTGTTAGCGACAATGGCTCTCCACTACTTCCTGTCCATTATAACTCACAGAAACATTTTACTATTTATTATCTGTTCTTGGATATATATATATTTCATAAAAACTTTAATAAAAACAAATAATTTAAATTATTACAATAATATTATCTATATATATAATTCTCAAAATGTGTGTATGCTGGTTTTGAGTCCAAATTGTTGGCGACAATGGCTCTCCACTACTTCCTGTCCATCATAATTCTCAGCAACGTTTTACTATTTACTATCTGTTCTTGGATATATATCTTTCATAAAAACTTTAATAAAAATAAATAGTTTAAATTACAATAATATAATTTATTATTATACAGTTCCCTTTTCAGAGCCATCCCCCCCTCAGATTGTTACACCCCACCCCGCATTTGTGGATGTGCCTCAGTTGCACCCAATTGTTGTTACTAATATTGATTTTTGGGTGGGCTGACTTTAAACTTAAACTGCTCCAATTGAACGGCAAAAATTCCCAGAAATGAAAGAGCCGGTCAAAGACTGGTTATACTGCATATATATGTACGTGATTTATTTAATGTAAATTCTCTTGTAAAGAGCAGATTCAGTTGATATGTCTATTTAAGATTTCTCCAGATTATTTTATAAAAATTTTTCATTGTGTGAATAATCATCAACCTTTTGATTTCCATGCAAATCCTCTTGCACATCAGCCTCTCGATTGAGATTAAGAACTGAACCTGATGATCTACTTTGTTAGAAAAGAAAGTCCCAATTTGATCTGCATCAAAAAGTATTCTTTTTGGTTTTATAAATAAACACAAGAAATCTGTTAATATAAAATGTAAAAGGGTAATTTGATAGAGGAAAATAAATAAAGGAAAGTTATAGTGAGAAAAATAAAAGTGTGTATTTTCAATAGAAAATAGTGAATATTTAAGAATATAATTATGCTTTCTTTGAACATCTATTGGGACTCAAGTTCATTCCAGATGTCAAATGGAACTCATATACAATCCATTGCTAAAGGTGTTGGGAAAATAATTGGCTTGATATTTACAAGAATCTGATCACGTCAAAAACGTTGTCTTCCTGCCATATTTAGGCTGAAGATCCCAAATCCTCACTTTCCAACCATGACAGAGTACAAATCCACTTACATGTCCTTGTGAGTGATGAATTATTTTCAACATTACAACCCATTTCCCACAGATGAAATATTGCAAGCCTGTAACTCCTGTCACAACTTTCATGGCAAATTTTCAGACAAGGTACATTCCTTAGTCCAACCAATTCAGATCTTTGCAGCTCGGGCATGCCATGCCACACCACATACACAGGGTTGAACCATCCTCCTCCTCTTTGTATTCTATTTGGAAGAAAGAAGTTCTACTCAGCTTCTTCCCAAGAACTGCATTGTGAAACCAACTCCCGACAGGATACTTACCTGATTACTACAATCTTCATATCTAGAGTTAATTGCTATTTATTCTACATATCCTTCTAATTTGCACTTACTTCCTCCACTTAGGTTTATACAAGCACCTCAAGTAACCCTCTGCCTTAAGTAGCTCTTTGGCCTTGTATTGGGTGAGCATTTAGTAAAAAAAATATGTATATATATAAAGAACTGTGTAGCCTAATGATAAAATTTATGTTACACAAATATTTTTCAATATAAGATTCTTCTTTGTCAAGTCACTTAATTCAGTATTTAGCATCAATCATATAGATTGAACATAATACATTATTTATATAAAACCTTCGCTAATAACTCTGTTAGGTTACAGACATATTGATCTCCTATTCATATATATTCTCGCATTCAATACTTTGTTCATACAACTTGATTTATTCCAGACAGAATGTAATTTCAGGCTTAAAAAATTTCTCAGTCTGATTTACTTAAGTCATTAGTCTTTTTATCATTCTTTCTTGTGTTCTGTCAACACAGATTCTGTCCTGGAAGCTGAATTCAGTCCATTGCTCTATCTACTGAGCATTTCATTGATATTTTTTTCTCTCAATGTAACTCGGGCATTTCCAAGCAATGCACCAGGTAGACATCTTTATTCCTGTCTCACTTAACTGGAAAATTGAAAACAGTGGCACTTTACATGTTTAGTGAGTCACATAAAATAGATTTCAGTCAATTGAACAGTAAAATGCAGTGCGTTAATGGGGATTCTGCTTTCTGCAACACTGGCCTTGTTGAGTGCCACACACATGCTCTTTAAGGGACCGAGGAAGGAAAAGCATGAAAAAAGATAAAACCTCAAAGTGTGTAAAATACAAGGTATTTGGTAAAGAGTCTTCCTCTGATGGTTAATGTAAGCCTAGGGAAAAAAAAAGTTAAAAACAAATACAACGCAGATGTTGCAGAACATATCTGAGGAATAAATGGACAACATTTGTTTGTTGTCCAATTAAAGGGTGAAATTTGTCTTGCTATTTATGGTCTCAAAGATTCCGGAACTAGTAGGTAATTTTTTTGCAAAGTCCCAACGATGATTAAATGGAAACAATTTATTTACAAGAGTGGACAAATAAGTCTGTTGCCTGATATACAGTTATAAAAAATAAATTAGCTTAATTTTTTACCTAAAATTTTCACTATAATGTTCAGTTCTAGATTAGGTTATTATTAGTAACTACTGAATTAAATGCATTGATAAAAAGCAGATATTGAGCAATGTTTGTGTAAAATTCATGTATCTTTATCATTAGACTTTGACTTATTTATAAACCTAAGTCTGTGTGTGCGTATATATATATATATATATATATATATATATATATATGAATAAAATATGTGTGTGTAAAAATTCAGATATAACTAAAAATATATCTGAAAAGACAATATGAATAAAGACAGAAGGAAAATTTTTCTTTACTGGCATTTCATCCTCTGATAAAGTCCATCAGAGGCTGAAAAGTGTTGGGAAAGAAAAGTTTTCATTTTGTTTTTTGCTGATATCCTATGAGTCGAGATGCTGGCGGAAACATCAATCAGATTTAAGTTCTGTTGCACAACATTTAAAAGAATATTCCTGTCCACATTCACATTTGAGAGAAATATTAATTTGCAATACAAGTATACTCCACCATGAAAATAGAAAAACAAAAACTTCAAATTCTTGAAGCGCTCTAAAAAAAAAAAAATTCAACCAGCACTAAATAAGATTAATTATGAGTGTAGTAACAATGTTTTAAATTGCCTATAAAAGCAATGTTTTGGAATACTCAAATTTTAAAAAAATACGTTTTTCAAAATTGCAGGTTAAGTATTTTAAAACATTAATAATAAGAATATATAAAAATTAAAGTTACATCCCTTACATATTATTCACATGAATTTTTTAATTGGCTATATTGGAATGCATTTCTTGCAGATTTACAAAAAACTTCACAACTATCAATTACATTAATTTTTTGTTTTAGCAATTCACCCCTTAAGATAATCTTGGATGAGATTGAAAGTACTTGGGGAAATAAAAGAATGAGAAAAACTATGGCACCTTCCTTAATGTTTTTCAGGGCAACATTAAGAAATTGATCTGTAAATTGGAATGGATTAAAATAAAAATAGACATATGTCTTGATTATTCAACATATATATGTGAATGAAGAGGAGGAAAACTATACTTAGCTTTTAGCTGGCGTGTTTCATCATCTGACAAACTTTATTAAGGCAAATTTTAGAACACTCATAAATATTCATTAGGTTAACTGAAAAGTTTAGGTGTTAAAACCTAGATTACATCATATAGCATCTTCGAATGGAAATTTGACATAAATCTAACACCTAAACTTTTCAGTTAACTTGATGAATATTTATAAGAGTTTTTAAATCTAAAAATTGATAACTGTCAGATATATATACTTCTTGCAAAATAAAAACATCACATTTGCCTTGATAAATCCATCAGATGACGAAATGCATGAGCTAAAAACTAAGTATAGTTTTCCTCTTGTCTTTTCATTCATTTTGTCTTCTCTACAGATATACTTCAACTGAGATATATATATATATATATATGTGTGTGTGTGTGTGGGTATGTAGAAAAATAAGAACACATTAGGTAAATAATCCGGAGTTCTTTAGCATTTATGTTTTTATTTTTAAAAAACAGTGCTCCATACAGAAGTAGAGCTTAAATTATAATTATTTAAAAAAAAATATGATTCCTTCTCTACATAAGAGTCCTCATGTTTCAAAAACGAGAGCCGAAACCATCAATATAATTATTAAAATTAAATTGAATTAAGGTATCAAACCCTGTTTCATCCTAACACACGCACAAAGTTATAAACTGAATTTTTATCTGAAATTTTCACTGTATAATGCTTACATTATATTTTTAATATTCACTACAAAGTTAAATACATTGATAAAAACTATTTGATTGATTTATTTTTTTTACAGCTTATCAACCTTTGTGGGTTATTTAAAGCCAAAATATATTTGGTGGGGATTGTAAAAAATAACTCTTTTTGATGAGTGAATATTGCATTAACAATTTCTTGGAGATAACAACAGTTTTTCCAGGTACAAGTCCTGCTATTTAACCTATAGCTGAGGGAGAAGAGACGGATCCATGCCTTTCCCAAGAGTATTTGCGTGTAAGTGAATATAAAGGATTCAATTTCTCATTCTAAGCTGCTACCATTAGACTATCCACCCATTGATAAAGAAGTGAGGTATGTTAAAAAAATGAATATTTATAAAATACTTTTTTTTTGTCATCGGGCTATGGAGTTATTGATATAAATTGCTATAAATTAGATGTAAATTGCTTCTGTTATTGTTTTTTCTGTCTTGAACTTTCTCTGAGGTGTCTTTTCTTCTCAGTAGTATTGTTGCATAAACCTGACAGTTTTGATGAATTTTACAAGTTTTCCATTGACTTCTCTGGAGAGAATTGATTATTTTAAGATCAATATTCATTTTCTAATTCATGAAAGAGCGACAATATCATTTGTCCAGTCCAGTTAGACCCCAAGTGATTCTTTAGCCAGCGATCGTATTATCTGCAAGGTTTAGCTTTATATGAAAATGCACTTTTTAAAAGATTTTACAATGATGTTCACTTTGTGCAATCCCCAAGAGCCACTCCAGCTAGAGGACTACAGAGTAAGAAGTACAGTTTATGGGGATATGGGAGGAAGGTAACTGTTAACCCTAGATTTGAACAAGTTAAGATTGTAGTGATCAGGCAATCATCCTCTTGGGAGTTGGTTGCACAAAGCAGTGGTTCATAACAGCAAACTGCTCTAGTGGGACTTATAATATCTCACCAATGGAATCCAAAGAGAATGTGGTTGGTTTACTACAATGTGTGTATATTGTGGCAGGTTTTAGCTGTGAAGATTAGATCAGGTCGGACTAAAGAATGTAGCTCGAATGGGCATTTTCCATGGAGATATTGATCGAGCAGAGAGAAGCTTGCAACTTTTGTCTGTGGGGAAAGAGGTTGTAGGGCAGAAAATAATTCATCACCCACAAGGATGTGGAGAAGCTTTTGGACTCTATCAAGACTTGAAAGTGAAGACTGGGTAAATCCTTCCCATATATCGTAGCAGTACTCTGTTTTCAGCCTGATCTGGCTTTAGCTTAGTGTGCCAGTTAACAGAATGATTTGGAGCTACAAGATTGCAAAGCAGTAAATGTTGTTCAGCATAAGATAATCCATTATAGTGTACAGGATTAAATTGTTGCCATTTTGTATTTTTAATTTTGTGCATGTGTGATATTTGTTTCTGGTTTTGTCAGCTGCAAATTTGGGCAGTGTCTGTGAGTAATAGAGCGCAGCAGGATGCAATTCACTCTGCCCAGAAATTTGGAAATGGCTTACTGTACTGCTTGGCATTTGTGCCAGAAGCGCCAATATAAACATTTCAGAGTGTGTGGGTGTCAATCTGAGAACGGTGTAGAAAGAATTGGATGAGTCTAATGGTGACTATGAAGGTACGGCAGCTCAGAAAACTCACTCTGATTGTTCTGATAGAAGAATTCCTGAATTTGTTGGTGAAGATCACAGATTCAACGCGGTGACCTACATCGAGTGCTTTGAGGAGGTAGTGCTGCCCTGGGTCAAAAGGGCAGTCATGGTTATCAGACAAATTTCTGCAACCACATCAGTCCTTACATCTGGCCACCTAACTCCCCAGACTGCAACCCCCATGATTATATGTGGGGCATTGTTGAGCGAGAGACTAACAAAACTTCTTGTAACATCAAAGATGAACTGAAGGCAAGGATTATAGCAGCATTCCTCAACTTCAACAAGGAGACCGTCCAGAAGATTTGCAGGAGATTCTGAAGTTGTCTGGGGGCCATGGTTGAAGCTAGTGGCGATTTTATTGAATAAATATACTCTTTAGTATTTCAAGATATTTTTGTATCATTTTGGTAAATATATCTGTTAAAGTGAGATGTCGGTGTTATTTTCATTTTTGTGCAATTTAGATATCAATTTATCAATCGCACCCTGAATACTCTTCTGAATGTTTGTAGAATTTATCATGGAATCTTGTTTATGGAGTATCTTCCCAAAGGATGCAGAGTGGATTTAGAGAAAGATCTGAAACAAGATTCAGTGCTAAGTGCCAGAAAGGCATGACAGAATCAAAGAACATTGAAAAAAGATTGAATGAGAGAAATGTCAATATGCTCAGCTGATAGAATGATGGAATGGTTTATTTGGATTCTCATATTTGCCTACCAGCCTTTGATTAGGAATATATTGAATCTTAGAACCTTTCGGGAGATTTTGAATGATGCTTTTTAATTTATACGAAAGGGAATGCTGATTGATCTCACCATTATTGAAACAAAGTATTCCATAAAAGAAAAATTTCTTAAAGGTTTACAAATATGACTTACACCTGAGGAAGTGTAAGGGCATACTAATTGAAATGTCATGATAACAGAAAGGAAGATGATCTAAAAAATTATATGTTGATAATTTTTTAATTTGCTTGTTATACTTAAAGTGCCCATCTTTATTAATACCATACAAATATAGTTTTTAATATATATAATAATATTATGTTAAATGTTGTTGGATACCTGTGTTTGAAATAGACACCCTATTTTTATGCTAAACTGTGTATTATGTCTACTGGCCTGTGCACTATTTCAAAAATAACATTTGCAGTAATAAAAATGTCGGATTAAAAATAAATCCATTAATTCTTTAAAAATATATATATATATATATATATTTCGAAATCATTTTCAAATAAGAAGTCTCATTAGGGAATATGAGAAAATTCAAAAGAAAATATGCAAGACTATGTTGTCTTTAACATTCAATACTACATGTTTAAAAGAAAAGTTGCTGCCAAATGACACACACACACACATATATATATATATATATATAGACTTTTTCCTTGCATTTGCTGTTTATCTGATAATATTCAAAGCCAAAAGAGTGACAAATGAAGATAAAAGAAATACTAGTCAAAAATGAATGAAGGTTAACAATGTTTCATCTAATATGGAATAAAATCAAGATAATTTGACTCCAAGTGTATGTAAAAACAATTACAAATACAGCAACATTTGGTCAGAGAAAGAAAAGAGTAACTTGATCTGGTTATATTTGATCTTCTGCCAACCAGAAGCTCTTGTAGTTTAATTGATGGAGCAACTGGCATGGGTATTCAGGCTTCCTGAGACAAAATCAAGTCTTGCCAAGAGCTCATTTTTTATTTATAATTTGTGTTTCATGATATCTATAGACTGAGAGTCTGAATAATTGTGAAGAAAAGCAAATCAAGATTATGGAAATGATAGTAAAAAATGAATTACAGTTGATAATGCTTCATCTAATAATAAAATTCAAGATAATATTACGACTACTAATACTACTAATGGAAATAAAGCAAGTAAATGTTGGTGAAAGAAATATTGGTTAACAAATATTAATGCTTCATTTAATAATAAAATTTAATATAGTATTATTACTACTATTACTAGTCATGGTGAAATAAAGCAAATAAGATTAATATGAAAAAATATTAGTTAAAAATTAATAAAGGTTGATAATGCTTTGATAGAAACAATAAATAAGATAATGTTTATAACATCCTCTGGGTCTCAATTTCTAAAATGACATTTGTTATTAAAAAGTTATTTTTTTCATTGACAGTGTTTTTAGTTTTATCACAACACTCTAGTTCTTTTTACACTTTACAATATGAGTGATTAAAAATGAAAATAATAGGAAAAGAAACAGTAAGGGAAAATTAAGAATATCCTATTTGTTGTAACCTAGGGAAAGTGACTGAATAGAATAATTACATGAAGCTTGGTAATGAACGATAATACTTAGGACAAGAACAACACATACAAGATTTGCCAGCGGTGTGTAGAAGTAGTAGTCAACTACTAGAATTGAGTCAAGTGAATTCAAAAATAAATCTCCAATCGCAGACCAACATACAGTATTTACTACTGTATTTATGGGAATGGGGACATACCCATTATCATCCATAGGTATGCCACAACACTATTATAATAATGAATATTTTTATTAACAGTTGGCATTGTATTTTGGATAAGTGAAAATAAAGTTCATATATTTGAGAGAATTATGGCTCTCCCAATAATTATTGGAAATGCTTTTTTTTTTTTAGTTTAAAGAAGAGAGTTCAGTTGTGACAAAGCTGCAGTAAGTTTTTCCTTTAAGCTGAGAAAAATATCCTTCAAACTACAATTCCTTTAAGCTTTGTTGATATTTCCTAAGCTCAGCTTAAACTGACACAAAGCAAATGAAGGAGAAAGGAAGATAATATTTTCTGTTTTCTGAAGAAAAAACAGCAATTGGGAACCTGACTTCAATGTCAATATCTTTGGGAAGATAAGAAATGGGAACTTGTTTAGATATGAATGACTGCAGTTGAAAGCTCTCCATGGTATAATTAGTAAGGCAGCTGGTATGTTTTCCCAAGAAAAAGAGATATGGGTTTAAGTCTTGCTTAATAGTTATTCTTGGAGAGTTGAAATACCCACCTATGCTTGGTAAGAGTTCAAGACTGGTTATAATGAAAATAAAACAATTCATACATGCTGGCCTCCTGTACTGAATAAACCAAAGCTGAATTAAATTTTAACAATATTTATTAATGAAAAATTTAGGATGCATATTAACAATAGTGTGAAACGGAATCATAAGAAGACCTACCCGAATTCATTATTGATGGCTACAGTCTTAACATAAGATATGCAGATGACTCAGTGTTGATAGCAGATATAGAAAGGAAGCTACAAAAGGTAGCAAAGGAAAGTAAGAAGAAAGGACTGTCAATTGCAAGAAAATAGAATGCATTGTTGTCTGCAAAAAGAACAGCCCAACATCCAGATTAGAAATTGGAGATACCAAAATCAAACAAGTACAAAAATTTAACTATCTCAGAAGTGTTTTAACAGAGGACAGAAAGTGTAATACTGAAATCCAAATGTGCATTACAGTATTGAAAGATGCCTTCCAAAAGTTAAGCAAAGTATTAAGAAACAAGAAAATTATGTGAGAAGCAAAGAAAATAGTACTGAACAGTTATGTAATATCAGTCCAACTATATGGCAGTGAATGCTGGACAATATATTCAGGGATGAAGAAGTTGAAATTTCTATGGCACATAATGAGGAAAGAGAATTAGGAATATTTGATACTGACAGGACTTACTGAAGACAATGGGGGGGATAAAAACAACACAACCTAGCTTAGACACCTTCAGTAAATGGATGGCGGAACAAGGCTTAGGAGAGAAAACAAAATTTATTTAGAGTTACAAAGGACAAGAAATTGTGGAGAGCTCATGATCGCCAATGTCCCAAAGGGGCATGACACATAGAATTGTATATTCATTCTAAATTTATCACTGTTTATTCTTAAACAAACTGCACCTCTTTCACTGCATTAGATTTTAAGTTTGCTTCTTTCGAGTGTCAGGTACAAAGGAGTATCTCTTTATCTCTCTCCCTCTTAAGCAAACCCGAAACTTCCTATTGAAATAGATTTTGAGTTTGCTTCTTTCGAGTGTCAGGTACAAAGGAGCATCTCTTTATCTCTCTCCCTTTTAAGCAAACCCTACTCTTCCTATTGAAATAGATTTTGAGTTTGCTTCTTTCGAGTGTCAGGTACAAAGGAGTATCTCTTTATCTCTCTCCCTCTTAAGCAAACCCGAAACTTCCTATTGAAATAGATTTTGAGTTTGCTTCTTTCGAGTGTCAGGTACAAAGGAGCATCTCTTTATCTCTCTCCCTCTTAAGCAAACCCTACTCTTCCTATTGAAATAGATTTTGAGTTTGCTTCTTTCGAGTGTCAGGTACAAAGGAGTATCCCTTTATCTCTCTCCCTCTTAAGCAAACCCTACTCTTCCTATTGAAATAGATTTTGAGTTTGCTTCTTTCGAGTGTTAGTCACATAGGAGTCAGTCTATTTCTCTCTCAAATAGTTTGCTTCTTTTAAGTGTTAGTTACAGAGGAGTCTCTCTCTCTCTAACTTTCTCTCTCTTTCTTAAGCAATCTGTACCCTTTCAAATGTATTATATTTTGAGTTTGCTTCTTTTGAGTGTTAGTTATGCAGGTATCTATCGCCATCTCTCTCCCTCTTAAGCAATCCATACCCTTCCCATCACCTTAAATTTTTAGTTTGCTTCTTTCGAGTGTCAGGTACAAAGGAATCTCTCTCTATCTCTGAACCTGTTAATTATCTAGTGTGTACCTGTGCAGTTAAAGAAGTTATATTTTCCTCCTGTTATGAAGGAATGATGAGCTTGTTTGTTTACGGACTTCAGAGTAATAACATTGTCGTCTTTTCATTATGAGGCATTTTAATTATGAATTTTCACAAGTTTATTATTATTGTTGTTGCTTTCAATTTTCAGGAGATTTCATATTCTACAGTTGATAAATGACCAAGAATTAAAGTAGTCTCCAGCAAGATTTGAACTCAAATCCTATATCTTGAGGTGTTCATCTGATGTGCATGATGCTTTACCTAAATGTCCCCAGAAACAAAACAGCTGAACCCAATATAATCTATATAGAGATTTATAGAAAGTAAAATGCTTGTGATAGGAAAGGAACAATGAAAATATAAAAGATAAGCTAGTCAAAATTAATAAAGAAAATGTTTTGTCTAAGAAATTCCAAGGGCCAAAAGGTAATACTGTCATGCATTCCATCTCTTGGGAGATGAATTATGTTCAGTCATGAATCATTCTCTTTTAAAGACAAATGTATTTACATTAGAGCCCCACCCACTCACATATAAGCAGATATTTATTTACAAAAATGTAAAGTACTTCAGTGTGAATTTAGCACCTGGAAAAAACAATGAATATTGGTCATGACTATGCTTAATAGTCTTTTATTTAAATAATACTTTTCCAAATAGACTATCATCAAAATAGCAAACTATATTTACAATTGTACACCAAAATACCACATGATGTTTATAACTCATGAAATATTACTAATAGATTGATATTCAAGAAAATACAAAGTATATACGAATGTGGATTTAACAATAACTCTTCAGAGAAGGTAACAAATTGTACTTCTTAATGGTTATATATTGTCTTAACAAAGCTTATTAACTGACTCCTTCACCAAAATGACAGAAGTTATGTAAAATTTAATCTCTCACTTGAGACTCCAAAATACCACATGCTCTTTATTATTCATTAATAATATTTAAATATTCAATCTTCCACTTTAAGTTGAATTATAATGCTATTATTTTCATTTGAAGTGCAGCCACTTCAATGAAGCAAGAATAATTATTACTTAACTATGGCTCCATTTAAAAAAAAATTTCAGCTGCAGTAGTTGATCAGCATTTACCTCTGAATAAGGAAAGCTAAAACTATTTTTAGGAAATAATCAGAAAGTTTCAGCATGTCTTAAAATTCTGAGCAAGCTGAAAAATTTAATTCAAGCTTTTTCCTATTCTCATAACACATTCTCTTTGCTAAACATTATCAAAGACAATCCTGTTAGTCTTTTAAATATGAAACTAAACTGTGACTGAAAGAATTCTATCATATTCTGAGCCATTAAAAAATATACACTTAAATTAGCTAGTGTGTTATTTACAGTACTATAAGGTAACCAAAAAATTCCTTACCCTTTTTGATTTATTAGAAAATAAAAGCATACAGAAAATTTGATATACTGTCAGTCCTCAAAGTAACCCCTATTGGCATCCAGAAACTTTTGCCAATGTGCCTCCAGCTGCACAATGCCCTGGCATTAAAAACCAGCTGTCTTGGATTCAAAGAAGTCTGTGAGTACCTGCCACAAGTCTGCCTCATTTGTAAAGGATTTCCCACGAAGGTGGTTGTCCAGGAAATGGAAGAGATAGTAATTTGTTGGTGCAATGTCAAGGGAGTAAGTTACGTGGCATCTCAGCAAAGTCGCCACATGGTATCCCTGGTCACTTGTGCCACATGAGGCATGGCATTATCATGGAGGAACAATATATTCTTAACCAATTCTGGCTCCTTCTGCTTTAGTGCTTGTTGCACATGTTTCAACTGCTGCAAGTACAGGTTCACAGTGATGGTTTGGTCCTTTGGTAGTAGCTCATAGTGCACTACAAGTTGATTAGTCCACCAGATACAGAGCATGATCTTGCATGTGTGAAGAGGTGGTCTTGTGGTGTGAGGCACAGGGTCCACTGTCGGCACACTTGAGAGTATCATACTGGACCCACTTTTCATTACTGATGAGCACTCAATCAAATATGGGTATATTGCAGTACCAAGAAGGCAACAAAAAACAGGCTGTCATATGTTGTTGCTTGTCTTCTGACTGTTTGCAGTACACATTTGCTCAACTTGTACACCTTCTGTATGCAATGCTGGTGAAGTCTGACTGTTTCAACAGAATCCTAGAAGCATTTTGAAAGCTCACCACATGTTTGGCTTTTGGCCTCTTCTATGGCCACTTTTAGGGCCACGTTATCCAGGATCTGTGGCCAGTCGGATTTGTCACAAATCTGAACTTCCAGAACCAAATACCTGGTAATACATTCACTCACAGCATTATCACCAAATCTTGATGTATTTAGTGATTTGATACGGCTGCGAACCAGACCAACTTAGTCATAAAGCAGACTACCCAGAATGGGCTGCTTTGAAACTGCCATGTTTCCTTGTTATTGCTCAAGTTATGACTTATGTGCAATGCACCTGCATTGGTCAAGAGCAGTGCCTTCACTGTGACCACCCCCCACTTTCCTGGCATGTGATGCACCCATTTGCATATCAGTGATCACTTCTTCCCACATGATGTAAAAATCAGCAAGGACTTTTTTGCTTACCTTATATTTTGTCCATTGTCTATAAGCATTGAAGCAATGCACAATGATTTTGGCAGTTGACTCAATTATTAGGAAACAAACAGTATTTGTCCACATCTAATTAATATACCTAACATGTCAACATTTGAGAAGCATGTCCAAAAGCCACACCTGAAGAGGATTGGTTGGTTGGTTGGGGTTTTATGGCCTATCAACCACTATTGGTTATTTAATGCCAGATCCAGTATTTACTAAATATATCAAAAACGTATAGCTGGCAACATCATTGTTTCAATGTGATGGAAAAGGCCTAGAAGTTCAGTATTTTCCCATAGCTGGGACCTCAACAGGTGCTACCACCCCTGGTCAGGGTGGACCTGGGAACACCAGCAATTAAGAGGTGGTTCCACGCTTCCTCAAAACCTCCTGATCAGAGGCCTTGCTGTTGGATGCAGTTTAATGTTGTACCCAGTACGTGAAGAGGATTGGCATATATATATATATATATATATATATATGTATGTGTGTGTGTGTATATAAATAATCTGCAGCTCCATGAAAAAGTTACTAAGTTGAAAATCTAAAATAAGATTAGAAACTGTTTAACATTGAAGAAAACGGTAAAATATTTTAAAAGTGCATTTTCAACCAGTCACTGGTTTGAGTAAACTAAAAACCTCTGAGTTTCTATCCATTGCAAACAGATAAATATCAAACTTTGCAGCAGGTCATCGTCAGTCAACAAAAAAATGCTAATGCATCTACACAAATCTATACGAGTTAACTCCCTTTACTCAAAGAGGTAGTGAAGCAGCTAAAGATCAAGAGACTTGCCAACCACTAAAACTACATGGCAGTTTCTTTCAATTAATGTTTCCTTTTCTTCTGTAAATTGGTATTAGTAGTACATTTAAGCTAGCTGCAATTTTGGATACAAAAGGAAAATAAGAGTTACTCCTCTTGAACCATGAAAGCAATGATAATGGCTAGTATAATATATTAATATATATTTTTAACTTAATATAATCTGGCAACCTTGAATCTGAGATCAATGAAATAGTTCCCTGCACCTAACTTTTGAATTAGCTATGAATCATTGAAATGGGACAAGTAGGAGCGGAGGAGTTGCTTGGATGCACACACATGCACTGTATTTTATATGTAAAGATTTTGACTAATATTCCTTTTCATATTATTTTCATTGTTTGTGTCTTATAGTAATAGATGCAATAATATTAAGCTCACATAATTTTTTAGATGAAACATTGTCATTATTAATTTTTGAATAGTATTTCCTTTGAGAGTAACAAGCTTGTGTGAATGGATGGCCGAACATGGACTGAGAGGAGATGGTGAGGAGACAAATATTACTTAGCACTATGAAGGATAGGAAGTTGTGGAGAGTCATGATTACCTATGTCCTGATAAAACATGGCCCAGAGAAGAAAATTTCTTTTCATCTTATTTTTGTTGCTTGTTTGTACTTTGTAATTGTAATAGGTACAGTTATCTTAAGTTATTTGAATTGCTTTGATGAAGTATTTTCATTATTAGTTTTTGATCAGTTTTTTCACCTTGATTTCATTTGCTTTTATATTGCAATGATCAAATCATGTTAAATTTTATTTGTAAACTTTCATTGGAAATAGGATAACATCTGTACTGGTGTTACACAGGTAAATGTGTGAGTGCCTTGGGTGCTAAAATAATTACAAAAAGAGTTGTTTTGTGGTTGCCAATTAGTATATTGCAGTCATTTGAATAAATTAGTGTAATGTTAGTGTGTTACTAACTTATCCAAACTTGCTATGTCTTTGACATATTTTGTTAACAATATCATTAGCAAATGCTACTTAATGTTTTCTAAAAAATATCAGTGCTGGAGGTGAGTTCTGTCATAAGTCTATTGTTAATTTCTCTCAAGCAGTTAGTCTTGTGTACTAAATACAAGTATGAGCTAATTAAATTATTTACTTCAATCTTCAACCCCACCCCTGAAACAGTGTCTAGGAATAAAAAAAAAAATTGTTTATTACCTAAGTTGAAAAATTCCCACCTTCATGAATAGTCCAGACAACACTTGTATTTGGTACAAAAGAGTACCATTAATTTTAATGTGTGTGAAAATGTAAAGATTTAAAAAAAAAAAATATGTGTGTGTGTGCATACATATCAATCAATTTCAATAATAGGATGGCCACTACAAAGCCTTTTTACTGGTTCCTTCATGAATTGAGAAGACAATTTTCTACTAAAAAAAAATACAAAAATGTCTTTTATGTAGGCATGTTTTGTTTTTTTTTCTTATTTTATTTTATTTTTTTCTTATTTTATTTTATTTTTTTAAAATTCATTTAAACTAAAATAAATATTTTTTTTTACAAAAATGTCTTTCTTACTGATGTAGTTCAGCTTTTTATAAAAATGACCTTTATTTGTTTGGGAACATTTTGAGAAAACTTTTAAAGTGGAATCAAGCAAAGAGTCTGCAATTTAAATGTTCAATTTACAATACATGTTTAATGCCAAACTAGATTCTTTACTTTGTGTCGACATCGATACGTCTCTGAACACATTAGTTGTTACTTAAATATGGGTATCCTCATAGCTGGTAGGGCTGATCAGTTCAGAATGCTGATTTGAACATTTGGATTTAAATAAAGTCAATATGTTTTTCATCACACATTGACCAGTAACTTTTAGAGCTGAAGCACTCAGTTACAGTATATGTAAAAGTGAGTAGATGTATATTAAACGTAGACGTATATTAAATGTGTTGAATTGTTGTTTTACCTTTTATGTTCTTTCGTTCATTTAAAATAAAAGTGTTATAACAATAGTAATGTTTCTTTTTTTTTTTTTTTATACATATTCTGATTTTTATTAAATTAATCTGAATTTTTCTGGACACATGACACAGTGAATAAAGGTATTAGTTAGATCCAGTGACAGGACCCAAAGAGTGTGAGTTCAATCCCTGGTTAAGGCAGTAGAGAACTTGGAGAGAGGAATTAACAGGATATAACTGATAACTGACATCCATTAAACATGGCACGTGGAACTAGAACAGTCTACCCCAGTGAGCGAAATAAAGGGTTCAGTTCGACATTCCAACCACCTGAAGAAGGACGGAGTGTCCAACGGCCAAAATGTTGTGATAAATATGGCAACAAAGATGAGGATAATAGTCCGAATAATGTAAATAGGATTCTTTAAAATGGTAAAATGAAATATATTAAGAACTAAACAAATTTTTAGAGAGCAAAATTTTGGCCTTGTCAAAATTTGGCTGTTTTTTTCCCAATGCATTATAAAGACTATTGTCTGAGTTTTTTTCTTTAGTATCATTGAAATGTTACATAAAAATGACCCAAAAGATCTTCATCTTTTAAAACAACATTCAGTGGTTTATGATGATATCCCAATGTTAATATCAGCAAACAATCAGGATCCAGTATATATACATTGTAAATTGTATTTTTGGTGTCATAATATTGGACATGAAGTCAAGGTCTAGTTTAGTAGTACATTTACATTGCAATTTTTTTTTTCATTTCACCCCTAGCAAGGTGTTAATGCCACTAGAACAAATGGGGTTACAGGAAGTGAAAGAGAATGAGAAGACTTTAGTGAGAAGTAAGGAAAAGGACAATAAAGGAAAAGGATTCAGAATAACAGAAGATATCAATTGGTGTTGCATTTAATTTTTGTAGGTGACAGAGAGGCAAAAAATTGAATGGTAGTTCCACAGGTGAGAAATGCAAAAGAAAAAATTAGAAAAGAACAGAGAAAGCCAGAATGCTAAAACCTGTCAAATTCCTTTAAGATATCTATAGCCACAGCCTGAGCTTCACCGTTGTTATCTAAAGCTTAATAAACAAATTCTGTGATAGCCATTAACAAATAGGTGGTAGAAATGGAAGCCATTTTGTTTATCCAAAAGGAGGCCATGTAAAGCAAGATGCTTAACCAATTCAGTATTGATTAGAGTGTATAGAACTTTGCCAAAAAGAAGTAGGCAACTAATAGGATGATAATTTGAGGGATCTCCAGTTTTTAAATGTTATATTCCATGCTATAGGAATATATACTTGAAAAACAAGGTGGATAAAATAAGTAAAAGTTTATTGTAAAAAACGAGTACAATAAGAATAAAGGTTGTTGCTAGTCAATCCAGTGAGTGCTACTATTGGAAAGTCGGTAGTTGTTGCGTACTCAACAGATCCCAGCTAGTCCCTGTAGTCAGTTGACTTACAGATATTTATAGGCAGTTACTACCTATAGTGGAGGTGACAGGTTATTCTATTACATCATTAAAAACATGAACTACAGAGAATGACTTGCAACAAGCAGGAAAGTAAAAAGCAGCAAGGAATTTATTGTAAAGTTTGGAGAGAAATGTCATGATGTTCGATATGAAGTCAAGGTTCAGTTAAGTATTACATTTACATTGTAAATTAAAACTTTGATGTCAGTGTTGGACATGAAATTGGGGTCAAGTTAAGTATTATCTTTCCATTGTAGATCATTAAATGTCATCATGTCAGACACAGTCCTGATCCAGTTTAGCATTACAAGTATATTACAAATTTGACTCCTACTGTAGAAGCAATTTGCTCATTTTTACTTTAAAGCTTGTCTTTCATTTTCTTCATTTTCAATAATTTCCCTAAAGAAAAATAAATGTCACTTTCAAAAAGAGAAGAACAAACTACATCAAAAAGGCACATTTTGGTAGAAAGATATTAAGTCGAGCTGAACTGAATTTTTGTTCTTTTCCTCCTCAAAAGGCAATCAAAATCTCATTAGTTTCATGTTTAAAAAAAAAAAAGAAAAAAAGTTCAGCTAAAATTTTACTTTCATTGTTGTCATACTTATATGAAATCTTTTTATGAAATTTATTGAGAACAAGCCGTTTGGGCCTCCAACAGTTGTACGTGGCACTTTTCTAGATCTGTTCTTTCACTAAATTTAGTCTATCAAAAATGATCCAATTTAATCTCTTCAATAGCATCATTTAACTGGAACATCACAGATTTTGATTGTCAATAAAAAGCTTATCAAAACTTAATCATTGAAAACTACTTCCTTTGACTTTTACAGCTTTTTGACTTCACTAAATCTAATGCCATTAGACCACAAATATGAAAAGTCAACAATTTGTTGCCAGAATAATTGTAATTGTTTCTTAGTTCTTTTGTTGCCTCTCCAGCTGTATTTGTCTATCTTCTTGGTCTTTCTATGTAGATTTATTGGGAAGACATTCCTTTTTTATTCTGATAAAAGTCTAATTATTTGACACCACCCAATTGTATTTGGTGGAAAGTTGCTCTGTACAACTTTATAAAAATCAACCCTGGTCTGCCATAGAATTACAAGGCATAATAAATGAATTTTAGTGGAGATTGTATTCTGTGCAAATGCTATATTTGCTAAGCTTAGTCTGGTATAAGGTTGTAGGGCAACTATTTGAATCCACTACACGGTTGATGATCTGTGGGATTAACTTATTAAATATTAATCCATGTTGAGGTGCCATATTTAAGTGTGTGTTTTCATGTAATATTTATATTTGACCAGGGATATAATATGCTATTATAAATATTCAGCAAAATGAATTTTTGTTGTGTATAGTACATAGCAAAAATTCATTTTGCTTCATATCTATAATAGCAAATTATGTTCTTCAGATTTGGTTGTCATCAGGGATGCAGAGTAAAAGTTGGAAGCAATTAAGTGGTCACTGGAATCGGAGTGTGTAAAACTATACAGACTCCAGTTGAATTTACACTTTATGTAAAAAGTATTATAGACTTTATTTTTAGTGTTATTTCTTCTACCATATATTTTCCATTTCCTTTAAAGAAATTCATCTCAACTTGTTTTTTTAAAATCATTTTATTTTTTTGTAGTTATTTTGTATTTGCAAAATTATATATGTAAAAAACAAAAAAAACTTACATTATAGAATTTTTATTTTTGTTATGTGTTATCGTAGCCATCTTCGCTACTCCGTTCATGTAATGAAGGGCAGATGTTATATATAGTCATGACCTTACCCTTTTTCTTCATTACATTACTCCACTCACTTCAGTTTAATATAACAAGTTTATTTAGATTTATAATCAACTTAATTTCTCTTTACTTGATTGATTATTACCAACTTAATCTACATACTCTTAGGGAATATTGACTTAGACCTTTTATATTTCATAGCAACTCGGGATTTATTTTCTTTAGATTTTAATTACTTAGCAAGCCCTGGAGTTATTATTATACACCCTTGCTATACACACTCATGGATTTTTTCTGCTAGAGGAGGATGAGGAGGAGGTGAAATGCAAGAACTTTGGTCTTCGTGAGTAATGGAGGCAGAATTAAGTAAATTGAGAAATACTTACCTGCTAGAAGATCTAGATAATATAGCTGTGACTAAATGTCAAAAGTAGAGTCCAGGTAAGTTAATGGCATGAAAAAGTAAAGTTCGAAAGTTCAGTTCAAATGTCTGGCGAAAGTGTTGAATAGCTACTGGTTAAGTTCAATAAGGAACCTTCTGTAGTATTTAACCGAAGTGTACGGAATAGGTTGGTTGAAGTTTGGATGATATAGCCAAAGAGGAAATAAGTTCAATTTAAATGTCTGGTGCTGGCATTGAGTAGTTACTGGTTATGTCCAATGGTGAACCTTCTGTAGTATTTAAACCAAGTGTACGGAATTGGTTGTTTGAAGCCTGGATAATATGCATGCAGAAACTTCCTAAACTAGGTGAGTTGACAGGAAATGATGGTGGCTGATAGTTGAGTCTAGGCTGAAGTTGTAGAGTCCAGTGCAAGCATTGATGAAATCCATAATGAAGTGGCAAGAAAATATTAGCCAATGTCCGAGTAGTTTGCTGGTCAAGTCCAATGATAAGCCTTTTGTAGTATTTAACCAAAGTGTATGGAATAGGTTGTTTGAAATCTGGATTACATGCATGCAACATCTTCCTAAACCAGGTGAGTTAGGTTGACAGAAAAAATGGAAGTAGAGACCTATGCATAGCTGGAAGTTCAGGGCTGTAAGCAGGTCTATTAATGCGGATCAACCAGGTGAGTTAGGTTGAGATAGAGATGCCGGAAGTAATAAAGGCCAGAAATGCCTGAAGTCAGTCTGTGGTAGCTGGAAATACTAAAGGCTAGGAATGCTGGAAGATAAGGGTCTGTGGTAGCTGGAAGTAATAAAGGGCAAGTGTACCAGAAGTAAGAGTGGACAGGGAATCCCAACTAGCGTCTAGTTGTCAGAACAAAAATAAAAGGGTATGTAACTCACAAAGACCAGGATGCCTGCATTGCTCGTCCTCCTCTAGCAGTGAAAAACCATGAGTGTGTATGGCAAGGGATTAATAATAACAACTCCAGGACTTGCTAAGCGCTTAAAATCTAAAGAAAATAAATCCTGAGTTGCTATGAAATATAAAAGATATTATACACTGTTCCCTAAGAGTATGTAGATTAAGTTAGTAATAATCAACCAAGAGAAATTAAGTTGATTATAAATCTAAATAAACTTGCTATATTAAATTGAAGGGAGTGGATTAATGGCATGAAGAAAAAGGTCATAAAGATATATAGTGTTTGCCCTTGATCACATGAATAGAGTAGTGAAGGGGCTACATCCTGTAAAAGAATGTATTTCAACTTTTGTCAGAAATTGTTTTCATTTTTGTTCTGTATTTCTTACTTACTTGCAAAGATATATATATAAGTGAACATTGAAGTCAACACTTAGAGGTGACAGGCTGTTTCGTGCTAGACGCAATCGTCAGGTCTGATGATTGCATCTAGCATGAAACAGCCTGTTGCCTCTAAGTGTTGACTTCAATGTTCATTTTTATATTTACACATGCTCTATCTCTGATATTGAGCACTTTATCCCATAAATATAGCACACCTTAAGAGTATATTTCTTCATATATATATATATATATATATATATATATATATATATATATATATAGTCTTACATTGGAACATTTTTATTTTTGTTATTACTTCTTTATCCTTTCAAAGATTTTGTCTCTAATTCTGTTAGAAAATATTGAAGAGTGAGTAGGTATGATATAAAAGCCACAGTATCTTTTATTCTTTGATATAAACCAGTTATAATGATATAGACCTACACAAGTTGGGATTGTATGCATAGACTTTATGAGATTTGTAGGCCATAATCACTTAATTACATAAAGAGGAGTCACAAGTGCCAAAGATTGTAGTCAGAGTGGAAGGTTTAGTGATCTGACACCACAGCCCTAGTTGTCATCAGCAAATATATCTGGCTTGTTAAAAAAGAAACTAAAATTTGAATAGTGCCTTTTTATTTTACTAATATCACTTATTTTCCAGTATTGATCGACATTTGCTCTGATAAAAGCCTATTGAGAAGCCATTCTTTCTGTTTGAATTTCTGGGTCTCATGTCCTCATCTTTGTTGTTATTATTACAAGATTTCAGCTGATGTTCTCTCAAAAGCTGTGAACAGCAGAATGAGAGTAATCTCTCCCCATAGATTAAATAAATTCCTTGAAGGTTATTTGGATCAACACCACCTGAAGAAGGCTGGAAAGCACAATAATCGAAATGTTGTGATAACAACAATAAAGATAGCCATTAATCTAAATATAAATAATATAAATAATTTTAAAAAAGTACTGAGCTGTTATGTGACATCTGTCGTTCTTTACAGCAGCGAATGTCGGATGATTTCCTCAAAGATGAAGAAGAGACTTGAGGTGACGGAGATGTGGTTCTACAGAAGGATGCTAAGGATATTATGAACTGAGTGTGTGAGCAATGATGAGGTCTTAGAGGGGTTGCAAACAAGAAGGCTTGTGTGGAGTGAAGTGGAGAGCCATGATCGCCTACGTCCTGAAAGGACATGGCACACAAAAAGAAAAATAACATTCTTTGTGTTGTCTACGGCTAACTAAAGAGGATGTCATAATAAAAAAGTGTGAAATACTTCATATTAATGACTCTATATTTTTTGAAAATAGACAGCTTTCTGTGGATATGAGGGTAAGCTGAGATCTGCAATACTTCCCAATAGTTGAATTTTTTTTTTATGATGAAACAAAATGATGCAAGAAAAATGTGAAATAGCATGGGGATTGAGATAAAACCAAAAAGAGGAGAGTTTGCTGCTACTGGAAGTATACATAGTTGATATGATACGAGCAAAAAGACCTTGATTTCATTATTAAATTGTTTGAACACAAAATGCTTGAAGCGAAATGAAAAAATTGAATTATTTGGTAAATGAACACAAAGTCAATATATGACTGAGCCAAGATTTTGAATGTTAAGACTGGGTGCTTTTCTGCACAATCAAGCATCCCCTGGGTACCTGCCTTGCCACTGCCTGTATTCCACATTGATCTGATGGTTGGTGCTTCACTGCTTGTCAGACGATTTCAGCGTGAAATCATCTTTCATCCAACAGTGCCTCCTACACTAAATCAAATCTTACTCTAGCGATTTGTTCTTCTGCACAGAAATCAATTTAGTCCAATGTAAATGATTGCATGTGTCTCTTACTTAAAACTTGCTATAGTTTTATTGCCTGCTTTGGACTGGCTAAATAAGCCTTGTTATGTAAAATGTAAGGAATTGATGTTTGTCTGCAAGTGATTAATGTGTACTTTTTAATAGCCCTGTTTTAATCAAAGCGTTTCCCTTGGGTCAGATAGTGGATTACTTTGAGGATCTGCTGACTATACTTGATTGTAAGATTTTTTTTTTTTTCCAAAAAATAGTCTTTTACACTTTTTAATACTCTTCATGTAATTATTAACAAGATCAGAACATATTCTTCTATATGCCATGTCCCTTCAGAATGTTGGTGATCATGGCTCTCCACAATTTCCTGTCCTTCATAGCTTTAAATAAATTTGGTTTTTTGCTATCTATCCCAAACTTTGTTCCATCATCCATTTACTCAAGATTGTCAGGTTATGCATTGTTTTCCTCTCTCCCTCATGCCTTCAATCTGTTCTGTGAGTATCAAGTTTTCTAAGCCACCTTTCTTCATTATATGCCCTACAATTTTCAACTATCTCTTTATGATGTTAAGTATAAGTTTCCTTTTCATTTTCTCTGTTGTTGCTCATATGTTCAGTCCATGGTATCCTCGGCATCCTTCTGTAGAACCACATTTTTGTTGCTACAAGTATCTTCTTCATCTTTGAGGATATTGTCCAGCATTCACTGCCATATAGGAGGACTGATAGTATGTCATAGTTCTGTTCTATTTTGTTTTGGTTCAAACTACATTTTCTTGTTTCTTAATACTTTGCTAATCTTTTTGAAGGCATCTTTTACTATCCCAATTTACCTTTGGATATCAGTGTCGTACTTTCAGTCTTCATTTAAACCTCTTTCCAGATATTTAAATAGTTTTACTTGTTTGATTTTGGTATCGCCATTTGATAATTTGCATGTTTGTCTCATCCTTTTGTTGACAACTATGCCCTCTGTCTTCTTGCAATTGAGGTATAGTCCTTTTTTCTTGTTTTCCTTCATTACATGCTGTAGGAGTTCTTGTAGTTTCCTTTTTCTGTCTGCTATCAGCACTGTCATTTGTATATCTAAAGTTTTTTTTTTTTAAGATTGTAGCTGTCAATAATGAATCCTGGTAGGACTTGTAATTCTCTCAGAATCACCTCTCTGTATAAGTTGAATAAATCTGGCGAGAAGATACATTCTTGTCTTACACCTCTTTCTATTGTTTATATTTACTGAATTCATTTTTCTATCTGTATGCAGGTGGTTTGCTGCCAATATAGGTTCTAGATTATTTTAATATCTTTCCCAAATATGTTTCCCAGCATTTCCGACAGTTCTTTCTGATATACTTTGCTCTTTCTGATAACATTCTGAGCATAAATATTGCATTCCTTGTTTCAGTGTCTTTAATGAACTGACACTGTTCTTGTCCTATTTCTGGTCTAATTCTGCCACACTCTCTATTCATCAGAATTTAGATGTTAAATATTGTTATATGGATCATTAGGTTAATTGTCTGCTGGAATTCATATTTGTTTGCACCTGGCTTCTTAAGCAGTGCTATGCAAATGGATCTATTGAGGTCTTCCAGTATATCACCACTCTTGTTTATTTCATTTATATCTGTAATGCATACTTAAGCAAATTTTAAAGATCAAATTGTTAGGGTTTGTAATTTTGTGTCTTTAAAACCTTTTTTATGTTATTATTTATTATATGAGCTGCAAAAAGTAACATTTTATTAATTGTATAAAAAAAATAAGACTTTAAAAAAAATCTTATCAGTGTCAACAGATGAGCACATAGCAGCATAATAGCTATTTGCTAGAAATATACTGAAGCAAATCTTCACCACTTGGAACTAGGTTAACATTTTTTTATCTTCTTAGGTGGATTTTAATTTTTTGTCTTTGAAAAATATTAATATCCTCCTCAAGGAGGATATTTGTCTTTGAAAAATATTATCGACTCAAGATGAATCTGCTTAGTATAATGACTGTGGGAAAGTCATTTACAGAACAATAATCAGGGGGATATAAAAAATTTTAACAATTCTCATTGTTATACATAACTTTATATTATAAAAACAATATAATTTTTGCTGTTACTTTTAATTTTTTAAAATTTGTTTTGAATAAAGTATTTGGAACTGATGATTTTGATAACATTATCCATGATTATAATAAATTTCTACCTCTGTGATATCAGTGTTAATATGCGATAGATCTGTAAAATACCGAGATATCTGTTCTAGAAAAAAGAAATATTTTTTGGTACAATATCCTGTTGTAAGTGGTTAACTCCCAGACTAAACTACAAGAATCAGTATTAAATATTGATAGTCATATTATTTAGAAAGCAGAAACTTTGACAATAGCAAATATATGAATCAATGAATGGTATGTGATATTAAAGTCAATATTTCTTGGTTGATGGCGTAATAATACATTGAGATTTATTAGTATATGTTTGCTTGGTAAACTGACAGTTCATCAAATTAATAAAGTGTGTGCATTGGATTTGATCAAATCAGATCCATGTTGGGGTGTCTAGGTCAAAGTAATGATTACATATCTCAAGTAAATAGTCATCATGAGATAAAATGCACTTATTAGATCATATTATGTCTCTTTGCTTCAATGGTCATTACTGTGCCACTTGTAATGACTTAGGCATTATATTATATTCTGTGATATGGTGAAAATGCTGCAATTATATTTTGTTTTACAATTCTTCTTATCTTGATTATATCTGCATATTTAGGTCAAGTGACGGCAGAAACGTGGTTCTACAGAAGGATATTGAGAATACCATGGACCAAACATGTGAGCAATGAGGAAGTTTTAAACAAAATGGTAGTTAAAAAGAAGATTGTGCTTAGGATAAGAGAAAGATGAAGTCACTCAGACATATAAAGAGGAAAGAGGCCTTGGATAATTTTGCATTTACAGGATATTCTGAAAGAAGGGGGCAAATGGAAATAACAAGTGGCCTACCTTACAAGCTTGTGTAAATGGATGGCAGAAAAGGGACCGGGAGAGATAGTAAGGGAAGAAACCTTCAAGTTACAAAGGACAGGATGTTATGGAGAGCCATGATTACTCATATCCTGAAAAGACTTCTCATGTAGAATATTGTCAATTGTTTGATTAAGCTAGAAGTCTTTTTTTTTTTATCATAGGAATCTTTGTTTATATGTTGATATGAGTTGTTTATGAAAGTTTTCTTTAAAAAAAAATAGAAACTAGAGTGAAAGTTTACACTTGTTTTCTTTGAGGTGTTTATTATCCAAAGTTCACAAGGGCTGACAGCCATATCATGTTGATACACCATTTCTTATATGATGACTGAAGTTAAACAACGTCAAGCCTGGTCAGTACCTAGATGGATGACTGTTTGGGAATATCAAGTGCTGTAAGCTTGGATGTATGGTGCAATGGCTTGGACTTGGAAATCAGAGAGCCAAGTTCAAATCCCAGTTGGGTTTGTTATATTCACTAATGCAAAAATAACTTTAAGGAAGGTATGAATCCACTTCTTCTCCTCCAAGCTGTGGGTTAATTATCATGATTTGTGTAAGTAAAAGGCATCATTATCTCCCCCAAAAGTCTTGGCATCTAAAAATATTTTCTGCTTTTAAATAATCAGCAAAAGGTTGATAACCCATAAAAAAAAATAACAATCAATCAGACCAAAGTTCACTAACCTTTCCAGTGTGTTTTTGAATGAAAATTTACTTTCTTTTTAAGTTATGACCATAGAACATAAAAATTGTGATTTGTTATCCTATAATCCAGATACTTAGTCATGTCTCTTCCTTTTCTTAAACCCTTCCTGGGTATGACGATAAACTACATCCGCATCCTGTGTAAGACGATAAACTGTGTCCAACAGCTAGGCCCCTTGATCAGGAGGTTTTAAGGAGTGTGGATACACCTCTTAATTGCCGGTGTTCCCAGGTCCACCCTGACGCAGGGTGGTAGTACCTGTTAGGGTCCCAGCTATGAGCAAATAGTTAACTAGGGTCAAAACACTATGAAAGTGTAAAAATAGATTTTAATACCATAAATACTTTAAAAAAAAAAATTATTGCCAGCAATACATTTTTGAAGAAAAAAATATTACCAAAAATAGATTTATGAAGGAAAAAAATATTACCAGCAACAAACATTTTGTTGGCATTAAATGACCCACAAAAACAACCAACCAACCAAGCACCCAACCAGAAATAGATTTTTTGAAAAAAATATTACCAACAATGAAAATTTTGTCAGTATTAAATAACCCATTGAGGTTGATATGCCATAAAACAAAGTAAACCAAACCAATCTAAACCAAAGAATACATATTCTATTCATATGAATCTATCCTAAAAATGTTGTCGGCATTAAATAACCCATTGAGGTTGATATGCCATAAAACAAAATAAACCAAACCAATCCTTTTCTTAAACCTATATACTTTCTGTGGTGCTTAAGACCACAGCCAAACCATACAAAGTGGTATTGCTGTGGTTTTAGTAAGTCTTATAGGGTGAAGTTACTATCCCCAATCACAACCAATTTTCAGTTCAGGGTAGTCTTTTTCTGAGATTAGCAGCAACCCAAGTTTAGAGGGCTTGGGATGCCCTGCTATTTAACCCATTGTTGGGGGGAAAAGAGATTGATTCATACCTTCTATCAAGGGTATCGGAGTTAGCTCCTCCTCAGTTCCTTAATCCTTCAACAGGGGTCTCTCTCCCCTGGCTATAAAAACTGGCTGACCCTTCTCTCTCTCTCTCTTTCGACTCAGGCCTTGGGCCGCTACCTCGCACGGAGACAAGGTAAAATCGTTCTTTTTCCACTTACACCAATATGTGACCTCTCACAGATACAGCGTTTCCCAAATTCTGGGAACGCGCTAAGAACAATACATGTACGTACGAACACTCAACACAACACACACACACATAACTTCTCCATACAAACACTATGTAACTTTTCATGTCTTTGTGTATTAATATATATTTGTTTACCCATAATATATATTTGTTTACCCATGTATATCGGTCTTGTTTTCTTCTCATGTAGCTAGACCGGCCAGCAGGAAATTTTAACCTTCTGATATCTCTTCACATCTTCACCCCACAACGGTCCGCTACAAGGGCATTTATGAGTAAATGAATGCAACAGCCTTGGCCGAAATAAACTTGCTATGTACACATATAAATATGTTGTAATCTGAATTATAATTTAAAATTGGGCTTAAAGCAGATGGATTTCTTCTTGCAAGAATGCCACGTGCACGGCATTAATTTATCTTAATTCCTCTTGTATTCTTTTAGCAAGAAGGAACTTCCACTCGGACAGCTTCTTCCCCAGAACTGTCACGTTGTGAAACACTCCTGAGAGAATGCTTTCCAATTACTACAATCTTAACCTTTTCAACTGCATCAACCATTGTCTATCCTACATATCCTCATAACATGCACTTCTTGTCTTCTCCATTTATGCCCTTAGAACAGCTTCATTCAGTAACCCTCTTACTTGTTTCTTGGGCCCTGTATTGGATGAACAATAGTATTAATAAAAAATTGTGGCATGTTCAGAATGTAGGCATTATATAATAAGGAAGAAGAAACCTTTGAATCATCTCTTTTAAAGCAGATTTAAAGTGACCATTTCAAACTATAATCAGCAAAGTTCAAAATGTAAAACAAATCCAAAATTTTAGTCTTGTGAGCTCAATAAAAAGAATATTCCATTGATATTGCTGAGGAAAGAATTAAACCTGGAATCAGTTTCTAGGCAGAAAAAGATTTTTTTTTTCCACTTAAAATAGAATTTATGACTGTTTAACTTTGTTGCTAAAAAAGACTGTAAAACATGTCTGCCACCAACAGATATTAAACTCTATATTTTGTTGATAATAAAGTCAAGTTGCACTGATTATATAATTTGATAATTCTATTAACAATATATGGTTAAATGCTGGTATGGATGGGATGATTATGACAAGAGCATGTCATTTTATTTTATTTTTTTTATATCTTGGCATAATTTATCATCGATAGAGAAATAAAAGAAAATCCACTGTGTGCATTTTATATGGCTGTAAAGGGGAAGCTATCTGATTAAGAGCACAGCATGAATGCCAAACAGTTTGCAATTTTTTTTCATCAATATGTCCAGAAAATTGTCTAGACACAAAATTAATGAAATTTTTCCTTTGAAAATTATCATTATTTGCTTAACAAAGAACTTTACCAGACATGTTTATAGAAATAGAGTATCCACTTGAAACAAGACTTAGAAAAACATTTTTTTCTATTCTAAACCCCCATCATATATGTGATCATTATCAACAACAAATGTTTCTGTTGAAATGCTTTTCATGTTCCATTCTATCAAATTGCTCATACTAAACAGAGTTTTAGCACTTTTGGTAGTTGGACAGAGATAATGAACTATCGGGTAAGAGCAAAAGTGCATAACATTTTTCAAGAGGTGACATTTGAACACACGATTTTGTTTCACACATAACTGAAATATATGGCATATATAATATATATATATTTATATATATATATATATATATATATTTATTTAGGATATTACACTGAAAACATGTCAAAATTACTATACAATTGCAGTTGTATTTTGAGGCATATTAATGCATCTCATCAGGTGATTGTAAATTACTGGTGAGTGAATGATTTATTTAGATTTAAAAGCAAAATACAACCTCTTTTTATGAAAAAAGAAAAAAGGTGGGTGTTTATAAGGTTTGTGGGCTTTACACAGATCAACCAATTGAATATGACCTATGTTAAATTTAAACTAAGAAACATGACTGCAATTGTGTAAGAATTTTAACATGTTTTTGATGTAATATCCTAAAATAAATAATATTGCTCTACTTTGTATTGAGCCCTCTTTTAAATTAAATGTTACAAACGTTGAAATTGTACTCAATTCATTCTCATCTTACCTGGATATATATATATATATATATATATATATATATAGTTAGGTAATGAAATGTTTGGTAATGAGGATATAATCCAGAGAGCTCAATGTAAAACCAGAGTAAACATTAATTGAATTTGAATTAAAAAACAAACAACTTTAAGGGTCCATTGATTATATTTTATTTCCCCAGGAAAATGATTTTTTCTTGGTTCCTCAGATCACATTTCCAAGCATAAAAATAGTTTTAAATTTACATATTATTTTTATATGATTTTGAGAGGTAGTTTTAAGTTGATGTAAGTTGATAGAGAGAGGGGCGAGGAGGACAGATATGGTTGAAATTAGAGAAGGAAGGGAGAGATAGAAATAATTTAACATCTATTTTTATTAAGAGTAAGGGAGGGGGTTTAAATTAAATTAATATATATATATATATATATATAATCTCAATTATACTTAAACATGAAAACAAACAAAAACTAAAAATTCTTGAAGCTATATACATAAAACAGTTGAAACCTAACCTGAACAAAATAAACTATGAAATCTCCACAAATATTTTTAAATGCCTATAATTGGTAACAGAAGCCATTGGTTTATACCAACGGCTTCCCATACTTAATATTTCTTGTTTTCACTCTTGCGTGGTCATGTGTGATGTCACAAGCTGCGGTGCGATTTTGTATCCACGAGTTTGTCGTTGTTTGGAAATCTTCCATGTAAACAGAAACAGAATATCATCACTGTTTTGTCCGTGTATTGTTTAATATATTGTCATGTAATTGTCATCTTTGATAATGCCTTATGTAAGCTGAAAGCTTAGATAGAATTAAAAAATATGTATCAATATTGTGATTTTCTTTCTTCGTTTAATGATAATGTTATTTAGCTTATCAGATGAGATGAAAAGAATTTACATAAAATAAATAGACAACACTTATCTATATTATTTAATGAAACATGCATCAATATATATATATATATATATATAAATAAATATAAAAGTGAACATAGAAGTCAACACTTAGACAGTCTGTTTCATGCTAGATGCAATCATCAGGCCACGAGTGCTGTTATTTTTCTCAGCTATTTATATATACAGGTCAGTGGTGCATTGTGCGTAGTCTATTTTGGTGGTTATTTCACCGGAAGTCGTTAATTTATTTATTTGGGTTAAATTATTTTGCTTGTTTTTATTTATTTTTATTTTTTATTTATTTATTTAATCGGTGTTTTTATTAATGTAGTAAAAAATTGTTTATATCACTTATTTAATAGTTTTGCTTTGGTTTGGGAAGATAATTAAAGCTATTTATTCAATTTTGGGGTTGATTGTTGTAGTTTATTCTAAGTATTATTTTGGCGGGAACAGTTTTTAATTTGTTTATTACTTTGTGTATTTATTTGGATTGATTATCAGGATCAGTTTGTTAGAATTTAGATCAATTTATTTTACTTATTTATTTGTTATACCGTATATTTTCTCTTTTCAGTTTTTGATTTTTAGTAACGTATTTTTTCTTTTTTTTATCATTATATAACAGTTACAGCTATTTTTTTGTCTGATTTTTGGTTTGATTTTTATAGTCTAATACTTTGGTCATAATGGTTTGTTAATTTGTTTATTATTTACTTCATTGATTTTCTTATTTTTATTCTATTTCGTCAATTCTAACAGGTGTCATTTAGTAATTTGTTTGGGTTAATTTATTTTGCTTATTTAATTGTCATTTTGTTTATTTATTTTATTTTATTTTTTCTGTTTTCGATTTTTAAGTAACATAGTAAAAATTTGTTTTCATGTCTGCATTTTGAGATGAGCTCAGACATTTTATTTAATAATTCATTTTTGTCTGGGAAGGTAATTATGTTAGATAAGGCCATCAACTTAGCTCAGGAACAAATAATAATAAAACCAAACGAAATTGACATCATTAAGCACTCCTGTAAATCATTACTATTTCACAAAGAAGCATGGATAAAGAAAGATGGGATATTTGACACTGCAATGGGAAGCTTTGACGGTGCAGTGACATGCGAAATCATAGGTATTTACTTACTACACGAATTAAGCAAAATAATAGATAGAAATGACACAGGATTCTACTGGGAGGACGATCTCATAATCTTAAGAAACTGTAACAAACAAAACACAGACAAAACTAGAAAAGCAATAATAAAGATTTTCAAAAATAACGGATTCGACATAGATATAAAAACTAACATAGATGAAGTAGATTTCCTAGATGTTACCTTCAACCTAAGAAAAGGCACATACAAACCATACAGAAAACCCAATGATAAACCACTCTATATACACACATCTTCCAACCACCCGCCTTCTATAATCAAACAGATACCAAAATCGATTAACCGCAGGCTTTCTGACAATTCCTTCAATGAATCTATATTTAACAAAGCTAAGAAAGACTAGGAAACAGCCCTAAAAGATAGCGGATTCCCAGCAACACTCACATACTCACCACAGAACACAAAAAGGCCGACAGGAAAAGAAATATCATATGGTTCAACCCACCGTACAGCAAAAACGTAAAAACAAACGTAGGAAAAATATTCTTCAAACTCATACACAAACACTTCCCGGAATCAAGCACCATACACACAATATTCAACAAAAACACAGTAAAAATCAGCTACAGTTCCACCAAGAACATGGCACAAATAATAAAAAAGCACAACAGGAAAATTATCAACAAACCACACAAACAAATTAAACCCACGTGCAACTGCAGAATAAACAACGAATGTCCCTTAAAAGGTAATTGTTTACAAAACAACGTAATATACCAATCCACGATAAAATCACCAGATAATGAAGAAAAAGTATACATAGGAGTAACTGAAGGACCCTGGAAACAAAGAAATTATGTACACAAAACATCTTTCACAAATAGTAAATATGCGAACAGCACAATGCTTTCTAAATACATCTGGGAAATAAAAAACAAAACACACACCACACCTAAAATATCTTGGAAACTAAGGAAAAGATCATCAGCCTACAACAACCAATCAAAAACTTCAAACTTTGCTTGGAGGGAAAAATAGCTATCATTACCTTCCCAGACAAAAATAAACTATTAACTAAAAGATCCGAGCTCATCTCAAAATGCAGACACGAAAACAAATTTTTATTACGTTACGTAAAAATAGAAAACGGAAAAAATAAAATAAAATAAATAAATGAAATGACAATAAAATAAGCAAAATAAATTAACCCAAACAAATTACCAAATCACATCTGTTAGAATTGACGAAATAGAATAAAAATAAGAAAGAAAATCAATGAAGTAAATAATAAACAATTTAACAAACCATTATGACCTAAATATTAGTTAGACTATAAAAATCAAAGCAAAAATCAGACAAAAAAATAGCTATAACTGTTATATAATGATAAAAAAAACAAAAATACGTTACTAAAAATCAAAAACGGAAAAGAGAAAATATACGGTATAACAAATAAATAATAAGTAAAATAAATTGATCTAAATTCTAACAAACTGATCCTGATAATCAATCCAAATAAATACACAAAGTAATAAACAAATTAAAAACTGTTCCCGCCAAAATAATACTTAGAATAAACTACAACAATCAACCCCAAAATTGAATAAATAGCTTTAATTATCTTCCCAAACCAAAAACAAAACTATTTAATAAGCGATATAAACAAATTTTTACTACGTTAATAAAAACACAAATAAATAAATAAATAAGATAAGAAATAAAAATAAAAAATAAAATAAAAATAAATAAAAACCAGCAAAATAATTTAACCTAAATAAATAAATTAACGACTTCCGGTGAAATATGCACCACTGACCCGTATATATAAGTAGCTGAGCAAAATAACAGCAATCGTGGCCTGATGATTGCATCTAGCATGAAACAGACTGTTGCCTCTAAGTGTTGACTTCTATGTTCATTTTTATATTTACACACGCTCTATCTCTGATATTGAGCACTTTATCCCATAAATATAGCACACCCTAAGACTATATTTCTTCATATAATTAATATATATATCTACACACACACTCTGAAAAATAAAATTTCAGTGATTCCTGTGTGGATTGTGAATGTTAAATGTGTTTAAATTAAAAGTGAAAAAAGAGTAAAATGAGATTTGACAGTCTTTTTATTTCTGGAAAGTAAATAAATGCTGTACAAACAGTAAAAGATGTGTGTCATTTATAGAGATGGTGCCACAGCTGAGAGTATTGTTTGTAAGTGATTCACTAGGTTTAGAAGTGGAAATTATGATATGGAGGACAGGCCTACAGTAATTGATGATGATGGATTTGAAGTGTTGATTAAAAATAATCCAGTTCATATGACAAAGAACATTACAGAGTTACTCTACATCTTGTATGAGTGTTGTAAAGCATTTGAAAATATTTGATTTGATAAATCATCACTATGTTTGGATGCCACAGAATTTAATGGAAAAAAATTTAATGGACCACATTTTTATCTGTGACACTCTCTGCTCAAATGTAACAAAAATGACCCACGTAAAATGGTATAATGAAAAAGTTTCTTGTGCCACCATTTAACCACTAAAAAACCCAGTCTGCATCTGACGGTGATACTGGGTATCTGGTGGGTTTAGAAGGGCATTTTGTATTACATTCTCATTTGGACTGTTTAAAAGTACCAATTGATGAAAAACATTTACAATTGGGAGGGTGGCATCTTTTAGCAGGACCATGCCACACCTCACATCTCTTTGCAGTCCTGACATACTGACATGTGAAGCAAAAATGTCCTGGGGGGAAAGTGAAAATGAGTCATTGCTAACCATTCCAAAAGATGGTCTGCATCTGAAGGAGGAGATGCTGTGTATCTGATAAAATTGGAAGGTCATGAACGTCTTCCACAAAATCAGACATTGAATTCAAATGCCTACTGTTCCTAATTGGACTGATTTGATTAGAAACAGCAATTGATGTGTCCAGAATTGGCCAATCAGAAATTTTCATGAAAATCTTTAAACTCTTATTCTTAGCCACATGTCTGAAATTCATCTCTAGTTCCATTTCAAGATTTAAAATTCCTACTTTGGGATCCAAGTAATTTCTCTTTTGAGAATCACTTTTATATAAAATATATAACTATGCACATGGGTCCTGAAAGTTCTGAGCCCAACCAAAAATGGATTAAAAAAATTCATCTGTTTGGTCATCTGTTCAGATTGGGTTGGTAACTTTTCACCATTTTTCCTTTTTACAATCATCATTTTAACACTACAAACACTGTTATCAGTGACATTTGACCTTGACTTTCTATTATTTTAGTCATGATCTTATCCAATATTGTTGTCATCAGTTGCTTTCTGTTTAAGGAAACCTGTGGTAAAAATAGAGATTCTCTTCTACATTAAGAATGGAGTGAAAGCTAACGCACGTGCAGAGATTCTAAAAGCTGTTCTAAGTCATTCTTGAAATTACTTCTATTATAATTTCAATGACAGTCCATATAAAAGATGCCTTCTATAATCTTGATGAGCTATTAACATTGAGATGGTTAAACATATTCTTTTTGTTGCTCTTGTTACTATCATAATGTTTTAACTGATCCAGTCTTCATCTACCTTCAGGTGTAACATCTGTACAAAAACAGATCTTTTTTTTTTTTTTTCCCAGAAAATGGTGGCAAATTTACTGACTGGCTTATCTTTTGAATAATGTTAAGGGAAATTTTTAAAATTACAGAGAGTATATATACAGATGCTTTGGTGTGATAAAAATCATTTGCCAATGATTGAAATACCAAAAATAATTTTGTTATTATTATTTTAGTGATCAATAAATCATTTCATCATGATTAGTGCCATTAATTTATTTTTTTGTATGAACAGATGGGAAAATTTCGATGTAAAATATAATAAATTATTTTGCATGTTTTTTTAAGATTTATTTGAGTTCATTAAAAGTATTCTTTTGTTGTAACAGGTCGTGCATAAGAGATATTGTTTAATATAAAATTGCATGTATTCAGTGCTTATTACCTTGGAAATGTGTTGCAGAAAAAGCAAATTAGCAAGTAACTAAATAGTTTTATATCTGAAAGATTTTGACTAACCGTTTTGTAATTCTATCTGGCTGAGATCAAAGACTAATTTTAACTGAATTATATGCACACTAGCAGAAAATAAAATTGTAACATCCTGAATGTTGTTTTTACCCACAATTAAACATGCAGGTAATATCGTGGGATTATAGTACATTGTTTGATTCCCCCCTCCCCCAGGTTTTTAAACAGTAGAGGTTTATCCCTTGTTTCCTCTTTAGGATTGGGTTTCTAGTTCCTTTTAAACTCTACTTCAAGTCTATTTTTCTAATATCAGTGCCTAAACACTTATATCTTATTTACTATTTATTTATTTTTTCCTCAATAGGAAGAGATAAGTTTGCTTATTGTTTGCTTCACACTCCTCCGTGACTTTGTGAACAAGAGTAGTGGTTTATACCTCGTTTCCTGTTGAAGATTGGGTTTCTGGTTTCTTCTAAAGTCTTTTCAATAATTTTCACTCCCAGTAGCCCCTTGCATCTTAGTTGGATTATTGCCTTGCTTGCGGTGAATTGATTAATATATATATATATATATATATATATATATATATATATATATACATTTGCAGATCAATACATGCACAAATTCCAAAATAATGTGTTAATGCTTGTTTGGTTATTTAATGTTGAATTTTGTTTGGGGCACTTGGTAAAGATTGAACTCACTATTCAGTATTAATAGTCAACTGCAGTAGCTTTGCTAAACACTAATTCACATCAAAGGACTATCTATGATAAGAGATCTATCAACAGTATTCAGACCTTATAATAAATACACTGTATGTCATCCTTGCGTGCATACTATCATACATATGGGGAATACTCTCCCATAATACCATGTCTCTTGCACTGTCGGTGTAATACACTAAAAATTGTAGGTGAATTAACTGGATGAGTGGAGTGTAATATCATTATATGATTACTGAGGGACAGGTCAAGTGATCCTGCTGAGAGAAAAGCTGTGAAGTGTTATAGAACATATTGAAAAGTATGGGCATCCTGCAGGCAGGTATTATCCTACTAGAACACATTGGTTTTTTATTGCTGCAGCTGCAGTAGAACAGGTTGAACGATGTTCTATATAGACATGATGTTGCTCAATGTTCTCTCTACGAACACTAAAGGTGAGTGAGAGTTGTTGTTTATGGCATGCCACACCATAATGCTAAGTTTTGATCCAATATGCCATATGTGAATACATACTGAAAGATGTTATTCTCCAGGTAGACATCACACATGCAAGCAAATATCAGCTGTATGAAGGCAGAATCTGCTCTTATCCCAGAACACGAGAGAGTGCTATTCGCTCTCCCAGGTGACCCTCTCAGAATACTATTGTTCCTGTAGTTCTGGTGCAAATAAATGATTCCAAATGATATGCAGCTACTCATCAGGTCACATTTGTTTTGACCTGTGACAGCAAAGATATCAATTGATCTGTCACTCTTGTCCTTACAATACATCAATCTTGGTGAGCATCTTTACTAGATGGGTATCCAAAAGGGTTTCATTTGACCGCTGTTGCCAATACTGAAGCACCATCAACATATCCAACATGCACAGCTGTTCTCCTAAGTGACAATAAAGCCTCTCAAAGGTCTCATATTTGACTTCTCTTAAATTGACTTTAATTGAACAAAAGGAGGTTGTGTGCATCTCTATAGCAAGGCAACTGCTTGCACTGAGCTCTTTCGTCATATTAAATGTTACTGTAATATGTGTAACTACATAAAGCTTAAACACAGATGTTGCACTGCTAGGAGTGTTACTACATCAAAACATAGTTGAAAACTGAAAATTTTAACAAAATATGTATCGTCCACCATGTTATACATAAGTTACAGGAGTCAAAATAAATGTCATCTTTCACAGAATTGCAATTTTATATTCCATCAGTCTGTTTTTCTTGGTAATAATAGTGAAGCTCAAGCTGTGGCTCTAGATAACTTGGAACCATTTGACAGGGTTTGGCATGCTGGTCTTCTATGTAAGCTCCAGGGCTATGGAATTATAGGAATGATTGTTTGATTTAATTCAACTGTTCCTATCAAATAGTGAAATGAAGGTTGTTTTCAATGGGCTTGCTTCCAGATCCTTTCATATGAATGATGATGTCTCCCAAGGCCCTGTCCTGGGTCCTATATTGTTTCTGATTTTCATCTATGATCTTCTTGATGTCATCAGTTCTCAAGTAGGCATTTATGTAGATGACACTACCATTTACTTCTGTCTCAATAGCAAATTCATCAGAGCTGGCCACTGCTCTTGAAAAGGATTTCCAATCAGTGGTTGACTGGGCCAGGAAAGGGTTTATAAATTTTAATGTCTCCAAAACAAAACTGCTGTCATTTAACCACCATAGAGAAAGTTTCCTACTTGCCATCAGCATGGCTGATGCTAGACTCCTGGAGAGCAAAACACTGTATTTTCTTGGCCTCACTTTTTCAACTAACTTGTAGTGGAATGACTACATTGTATCAATAGCTGCATCTACTGCAAGGAAAGTTGGGTCACTGTATCATGCCAGAAGGATTTTCTTGTCAGAGTTCATTTTGCACATTTACAAATTTACCATTTGTCTCTGCATTGAATACTGTTATCATATCTGGTCTGGTGCTCCTGCTATTCATCTCGAGGTTCTTGACAAAATCCAAAGAAGGATCTGCAATATAATCAATCCTGACTTGGCATCTCAACTTCAGTCACCTTTTCACAGACATGATGTGGCTTCCCTCTGTCTTTTCTACAAATATTTTCATGGCAACTGCTTGGACAAGCTTTTTTCCCTGGTGCCCTGACTATATGAATTTAAGGATGCTAGTAGATTGGCATCTAGGTCCCACCCTTTTACTGTTGAAATAGTTAAATGTAACTGCCACTTTTACTCCAACAATTTATTTTCTCACACTTCCCACCTGAGGAACTCCCTTCCATTTACTTCCTTCCCTGAAAACTACAGTCTTCCAAAATTTGAATGCAGCACCAATTGCCATCTTCTGTTTTCTTGAATCCTGTTAATTTTTTCCTTTCTTCAGTCCTTCCTATACCCAGTATTCTCTCTCAGTAACCCCATGTATACTTGTGAGATTCCTGCCTTGTTTGGGCTGAAATGATTAAAACACTCTCTCATATATATATATATATATATATATATATATATATATATATATATATAGTATATTTAGGCAGCAATCCTTCTTTCATGCACATTTCATTGAATATGACAGACAAGGTATTTTGATTTAGTTTTTTATACAATTTCTCACGTGATCTAATAATGTTTTTCTTTTCGGATGATAAATTATATAAAAACTGTCTGAATGTTCTTTTTATCTGAGCACTTTCGGTTTTACATTTAGCCATTTTCAAGGTTGAAATATATTAACTGTTAACAAGAAAGTTGCATGTATGTATTTATATAATGTTTTCATTTTCAAAGCACAGTCAAGATATTGTGTCAAGATATATAAATTGAATTCATCCCAAGCAAGGGAATAAAGCCACTAGGATACAAGGGGTTACTGGGTGGGGAAGAATTAGAAAATAGAAACATTACTAAGGAGTGAGAACAAAAGAAGAGTAATCAAGATAACTGTAGAAAGTGATTGACTTTGCATTTAAATTTTTGAAGATAAAAGTTGACTGGAAAGCATAGAGCTGGAAGAGAATCCCACAAGCAAGAAAAGAAACTGTTAGCATAGAACTTATGGTTACTTCTAGCCAACTCAACTGTAAATTGTGAGACCTCGTCACCAGTCTTATGCCACACTTAAATTCATTAAGTCTAGTCAAAGTACCATGGCAAAGAGCTCATATATATATATATATATATATATATATATATATATATATATATATTCACACACACACACACACACACACACACTCTATCTAAAACTTTAGAGGGAATTATAATTCAATGATTTGTCAGGCTTTGATTCAGTGGAATAGATATGTGATATCACAGAGGGTGAATAAAATAAACAGAATGAACTTATATGAAATATTTTGTAGCATGAGCAATAGAATGAGAATATTCTATTTCTGTGAATTGAATAAAGAGTTTAGTTTGAAATCTCTAGAAAGATACCAAATCGGACCAACAGCTGAAGAAGGTTGGAGGGTATGGTGGCCAAATTGTTGTGACAATAACAACCAAGAAGAGAACAGTTATATGAGAAAATTAGTGTGTATTGTATATAATCAGCCAATTTTTTTCAGCATGTTCCTGGACTAAATACTTGTCCAATGTTTGTCAGTCATGGGAAGTAATAGGCCATATCTTGCCACTGTGGCCCATGACATCTTGAGAGGAGGTTCGAATTCAGTTTTCCTTTTCCTAGCTTGGTTGTCATTCTAAGATTGCAGAACCCAGTTTGTTCTGCTATTTATTCATAACTAGGAGAAGATCTATATTCATGCCTTTCCAAAGGGTATTAGTGCAATGTAAAGCATGAGACTTTGCCAACCAATTCTGTGTTGATAACTATTAGGCCACTTACACACACAGACACACACACACACACACACACACACACACACACACACACACAGACACACACACACACACAGACACACACACACACACACAGACACACACACACACACACACACAGACACACACACATACAGACACACACACACACAGACACACACACACACAGACACACACACAGACACACACACACACACAGACACACACACACACAGACACACACACAGACACACACACACAGACACACACACACACAGACACACACACACAGACACACACACACAGACACACACACACACACACACACACAGACACACACACACACAGACACACACACACAGACACACACACAGACACAGACACACAGACACACAGACACACAGACACAGACACACAGACACAGACACACACACACACACAGACACACACACACACAGACACACATACACACACACACACACATACACACACACACAGACACACACACACACACACACACACACACATATATGAGTTCATGTGTTTTCCTAAATGTATCTTTCTTTGAATTTATGCAATTTTTAGAAACGCATACACAAAATAATAATCTATAATTGTTCATATACAAATATAAATATTTTAATTATCAAGTGTACTCTATAATATTTTCATTTGGGGTGAAGACGTGTATATGACTATGACTAGAATCTTGTTCATTATTATTATTTATATTATAACTAATAACACAAAACTATCCAAGCTTGGCACTAGGTCATGTATGAGGAGCATCGAGTTAGAATTTATTATCAACATTACATGACTGTTTTCTGTCATAACTGACAATGGATACAGTAACAATTTTGTAACTACTACTTGAGAAGGATAGATGATTACTAGTGAATGAATTAGCCATTTGCTAACTGTGGCATACCAGTAAGAAAGATCATAGTTTAGACTAACTGCATTGAGAAGGAGCACAGGAAGAGTTGATGTCATGCTTTTCTGAAGATTTTCAGTATGAAATTAATGCAAACAGCCACAGGTTTACTAGTTTCAATTACTAACAATAATAACACCATCTCACACGTGTCATTATTACTAGTGCTGCCATCATAATTATTACTCACACCTTCACTGTTGCCATCATAATTATTACTCGCACCTTCACTGCTGCCATCATAATCATTACTCACACCTCCACTGCTGCCATCATTATCCAGCATAATTATTACTCACACCTCCATCGTAAATATTACTCACACCTCCATCGTAAATATTACTCACACCTCCATCGTAAATATTACTCACACCTCCATCGTAAATATTACTCACACCTCCATCGTAAATATTACTCACACCTCCATCGTAAATATTACTCACACCTCCATCGTAAATATTACTCACACCTCCATCGTAAATATTACTCTCATCCCTACCACTACTATCTTAATTATTAGTGCTGTCTCTTTCTGCACCACTATAATTATTGCTCCAATCACCTTCAGCAGCAGCATCATCATCATTATCCAAAAATCTAGAAAAATCATTAGGACCCCTCTGTTACCCCCACCAATTTCTCATCATTTGATTTTTTTTGTCCATCCTGATGTTCATCATCAACGCCACAGTGACTACTGTCAGATTATTTTTTTAGTACCACCACTATCATAATGATTACCAACCACTTCATCTACATCTTGTTGAGAAGAAGCAACTGTATTTCGAAACTTATTGATGCAAACAAATTGCTGACAAGATTTTTACTTATTTATCATGACTTTATTGTATTTCATTTTGTAAATGTTTTTTTGTTTTGTCTTTGTCACTATGGAATAATAATTATCTTAAAGCCTTAGCAGATTTTGTTATGAGACAAACAAGGTGAGTAGGGGGAGGCAAGGTTGGGTGTGGTGATGATAGACATTTTTTTTCCTATTTTGGTGATGAATCAAACCAAGTGAAATGACAGTTGCTTGATTGAGCTGATGGAGCAAGCAGCATTAGCAGAAAAATCAACAGATGCCAAGTGATTCATCTTGAGGCGACAATGTAACGTAACATAACAAGTAAACAATAATTCTCAAGAAGAATGATTTCCAATCATTTGTTAGTTTATATGTAGTCCAAGCATTAAACTGTTCGGATATTCAGACTTCATTAAGTACTGTTTACAAAAATAAAAAAATAATTTTAGTTATAGGTTAAAAGAAAAACAACATTTTTTTGTTGTTTTATTTTAATAACATAGCAGTATTTTAATAAGTATCTCTCTTTCTCTGTTTATTTACAAAACAAAATAAATTGAAAAAAAAAATCTTTTACTCGATCAAATTATTTTCCTTTGACCTTCCGAAAGCAACAATGTTACACATGTAACTGGAAGAGAAAATAATTCTACAAGTAAGCTGTTAACTTGAAAAACAAAAAGTTTGATAGGAAATTCCAATCAATATTAGAAAAGGCATTAACAATTAGTGGACTTGTCAAGTCAGTTATGTGCCATGCATGATACACACTTAGGTGATCATTTATCTTTCGATACATGACTGACGAGGCAGATTATTTCCTGCAGTAGGTTACCATTTCTTTATGCAGTAGACCAGTTGCTATCCAAGGCTATAGAACCCGGTTTGTCATGCTATTTGCCCATAGCTGGAGGGAGAAGAAGAGGTTTCATACCTTTCCCAAGGGTATTAGCACGTAAGTGAATGTGTTGGAGTTAGCTCCTCCTCAGTTCCTTAATCCTTTAACAGGGGTCTCTCTCCCCTGGCTATAAATACTGGCTGACCCTTCACCTCAACCTCTCTTTTCCACTTAGGCATTGGGCCCCCACCTCATGTGGAGGTAAATCTCTCTTTTCTACTAACACCAATATGTGACCTCTCACAGATTCAGCATTTTCCAAATTCTGGGAACGTGCTAAGAACCATACACGTATGTACGAACACTCACAACACACACACACACACACACACACACACACAATTTCTCCATACAAGCTCTATGTAACCGTCCATGTCTTTGTTTAATATGTTATTAATATATATTTGTTTACCCATGTATATCGGTCTTGTTTGTTTTCTTTGTCTTCTTTGGACTTAATTAAAGTCCAACATTCCCATGTAGCTGGACCGGCTAGCAGGAAAATTAACACCTTCTGATATCTCTTCACATCTTCACCCCATGGTCCACTACAAATGTAATAGATTTGACTGGAATTCAAATTCGGCTCTCCAATTCCTCAATCCGAGCCTCTATCCATTACTCCACTGTGCCTCCTCTTGTTAAGTTTAATTTTTTTTGGGGGGGGTCATCCTTTTGCTAACAATTTGTGAAATTTAATGAAGTTTAACTTTCTGAAAAACTGTTTGAATAAGATTTTTATAAATTTCAACCAACAGCAATGCTAGCAGTTTAGTCAAGGAATGCCGAAAGTTTCTTGTATGGAAACTGCTAATTTAACTTTACCATTCAGGTATGCATTCCACCTTAGCAGGTATGGTGGAGTAATGAATAGTGGCTTGGATTAAGGAATAAGAAAGTCAAGTTTGAATTCCAGTTGAGTTCATTATATTCACTTATGTGCTAACGTGCTAATATCCTTGGGAAATATATCAATCCATCTCTTCTTCCCCCCCTCCCACCAGCTATGGGTAAAGAACAGGACAGACTGGTTATTATAGCTTTGGGGGGGCAAGTGATCTAGGAGAAGGAAAAATTCTGAATTCAGAATCACCTGGAGATGGTTGGGTTATCTTGCCCAGGAAATACCAATGTTACTGTGGTGGTAGTACATGTGGTGCCCCTACAAACCTAAGGGGGTTATGGGTCTTGTGACTGTGTCATCAGTTTCATTTCTAAATAACACTTCATTTAAAGAATGAATAAATTTATTGAAAGATTTTAAAATTTGATCCTGTTGTAGAAATTTACGTCTGTAAGAAAGCAGTCTAGATTCTTGAAAAAAAAAATAGTGATCCAAAAGAGAGAGGAGGTGAATAGAAAGGATACGAAAATGCAAATGGCAGTGTGTTGATAGCAGACATGGAAAGGAAACTGCAAAGCCTCCTACAGAAGGTAGTGAAGGAATATGAGAAGAAAGGACTAAACACCAACTGCAAGAAGAAAATGCATGGTTGTTAGCAAATGGATGAGCCCAAAATGCAAATTACAAATTGGAGATATCAGAATCAAACAAGTAAAAAAAATTAAAAATCTTTGAAGGGTTTTAACAGAGGACGGAAAGTGAAACACTGAAATCCAAAGACACATTGGGATAGCCAAATATGCTTTCTAAAATCTAAGAGTATTAAGAAAGAGAATAATTTTGTCACAACAAAGAAAAGAGTGCTGAACTGTTACATGATATCTGTCCTCCTACATGGCAGTGAATACTGGACAATCTCCTCAAAGATGAAGAGACTTGAAGCAACAGAAATGTGGTTCTATAAAATAATGCTGAGGATACCATAGATCAAACAATCTTAACATCAGAAAGGGATGCCTATATACTGAGGGGACACAACGCATGAAGAAGATATAAGATGTAGAAACAAATTTATTTCCACACTCTTGCTGATCATGTTTAATACAAAACTTTTACATATCTGATTTTGTGTTTTATATTTACATTAAATGCAGCTCCTTTATAAAGCTGTTTTTTCTTAACCAAGGATTTAAAATGTTTTCAATCAGAATACTGAAGATGACTTGTAGTCTTCTGACTAAGGTTTTTGAATCATTTTACACCACAGGATTCAAAACTTTACTGCCTTGATTGATGATTTTAGCAGACTTGGCTTATTTTTAATTTTTTTTTATTTGTAACTGGAATTTCCATCAGCAAATTTTTTAATGTACAGTTTTAAGCTGATCTAAGTATTTCTGTGCTTTGATTTTGTTGGTTACTTGGAAAAAAGGTGCAATGTTTTTTCACAATGTGCTCATGATAATCTTTATTTTCAGTATCTCAGTCACACTCTGTTATTGTACGGATCTCCTCTGGTTAATATACAAAATCCATTTATCATCACATATTATACAAAAATCAATTAATTATACGTCTGAATATGATTAATACAGGCTTCTATAGATCTGCGTTTTTTTCCTTATTTGATTCTAATTTATACCATTTATTTAGCTTTTTTGTTGTTACATTTAAATGATTTGAAATGGTTCCAGTCGATATATTGAAGTTTGCTTCATGTTATCTGACCTTTAAAATTCTTGATCATTGATTGATGATAATGACATGACTCTTTCTTGACTTGGCTGACTGAAAACTTCAATTGGAAATTTTTAAAACCGTAAAATCTCAACAAAAAGAATTGTTCCCAAACCTGAAATTTATATTATTCTACACTTCAATGCTATAATGGCTGCTCAGCTTAAAACACATGAAAGCACTTTTTCATATTTTCCCTAGAAAATATAAGAATTGAAAAGTTACTTTTGTTTTTTGCCATAGAATAATTTTTTTCCTTTATATTCTATAAATGGGTCAACATAACAGCACACACAGTTATTAACTAATTTGATGTGAAATTTTTATTGTATGTTTAATGTGGTTCATGGAAAAGCATTATGTTAAACACATTAACACAGGAGATCAATGCATTTAACTAAATGCTTTTTCATTAATCAAACACTATACAGTGAAAATTTTGAAATCAAAATTCAGTTAATACTTGCCTCAGGGCATGGAATTGTTGATCTATATGTTGAGAAATAAACATTATCCTATGGATTTACTGATGTACATACCAATGTGTGTGTGTGTGTGTGTATGTGTATATATGTATGTATATATGTATGTATATATATAATGTATGTATGTATGTATGTATGTATATATATAATGTATGTATGTATGTATGTATGTATGTATATATATAATGTATGTATGTATATATATAATGTATGTATGTATATATATAATGTATGTATGTATATATAATGTATGTATGTATATATATAATGTATGTATATATATAATGTATGTATGTATATATATAATGTATGTATGTATGTATATATAATGTATGTATGTATGTATATATATAATGTATGTATGTATGTATATATATAATGTATGTATGTATGTATATATATAATGTATGTATGTATGTATATATATAATGTATGTATGTATGTATATATATAATGTATGTATGTATGTATATATATAATGTATGTATGTATGTATATATATAATGTATGTATGTATGTATATATATAATGTATGTATGTATGTATATATATAATGTATGTATGTATGTATATATATAATGTATGTATGTATGTATATATATAATGTATGTATGTATGTATATATATAATGTATGTATGTATGTATATATATAATGTATGTATGTATGTATATATATAATGTATGTATGTATGTATATATATAATGTATGTATGTATGTATATATATAATGTATGTATGTATGTATATATATAATGTATGTATGTATGTATATATAATGTATGTATGTATGTATGTATATATATAATGTATGTATGTATATATATAATGTATGTATGTATATATATAATGTATGTATGTATATATATAATGTATGTATGTATATATATAATGTATGTATGTATATATATAATGTATGTATGTATATATATAATGTATGTATGTATATATATAATGTATGTATGTATATATATAATGTATGTATGTATATATATAATGTATGTATGTATATATATAATGTATGTATGTATATATATAATGTATGTATGTATATATATAATGTATGTATATATATAATGTATGTATGTATATATATAATGTATGTATGTATATATATAATGTATGTATGTATATATATAATGTATGTATGTATATATATAATGTATGTATGTATGTATATAATGTATGTATGTATGTATATAATGTATGTATGTATGTATATAATGTATGTATGTATGTATATAATGTATGTATGTATGTATATAATGTATGTATGTATGTATGTATATAATGTATGTATGTATGTATGTATATAATGTATGTATGTATGTATGTATATAATGTATGTATGTATGTATGTATATAATGTATGTATGTATGTATGTATATAATGTATGTATGTATGTATGTATATAATGTATGTATGTATGTATGTATATAATGTATGTATGTATGTATATAATGTATGTATGTATGTATGTATATAATGTATGTATGTATGTATGTATATAATGTATGTATGTATGTTGTATATAATGTATGTATGTATGTATGTATATAATGTATGTATGTATGTATATAATGTATGTATGTATGTATATAATGTATGTATGTATGTATGTATGTATGTATGTATGTATGTATATAATGTATGTATGTATGTATATAATGTATGTATGTATGTATATAATGTATGTATGTATATATTGATGTATGTATGTATGTATGTATGTAGGTATATTGTATGTATGTATGTTGTGTGTATGTATGTATGTATATAATGATGTATGTATGTATGTAAATGTATGTATGTATTATGTATATATGTATGTATGTATGTATGTAATAATGTATGTATAGTATGTATGTATGTATATATATAATGTATGTATGTATGTATGTATATAATGTATGTATGTATGTATATATAAATGTATGTATGTGTGTATGTTTGTTATTATGTATGGGTAGGTGGGTTTATTGTTAATGTGTTTATTATATGATAATTATA
>OZ038483.1:122322979-122365479 GCA_964036315.1 Acanthosepion esculentum
GGCTGCATCCATTGTGTTTAGTCAAAAAAAACACAACACATGTGGCCTGTTGCCTTTGAGTTCACTTAGGTATTTACATATGCTCTCTCTGATATTGAGCAATTTATCCCATAAATATAGCATACCTTAAAACTATATTTCTTTATATATATAATATAATATATATATATATAGATGAAAGCAGAGACTTTAGAAATCCATGGTAATAGTTTATTTCGCAAGATCAATTAATCAGTCTCATCTCATCAGACCAAAAATTTTACAACAATAAATGAATTTTAAATTTATCCAGGTACAAGCAAAAAAAAATTATCAAACATAAGATGGATTTTAAAATAAGGTTTTAATATGGGGGAAATAGTGGGGGAAGAGAGGGATGTATGTTTGTCTAGAGAGAGAGATATGCCTTATATTTCGATTATTAGATCTTGCAAAATAAACTATTACCATGGATTTTAAAAGTCTCCACTTTCATCATTATTATATTTGCTCTGTTCTTACATTGAGCTCTCTTTGGATTTATATCCCCTTTGGAATTATCCATACTAATTAGCAAATGAGATATATATATATATATATATATATATATATATATATATATATATATAATCAAAATGTAGCAAGACAAAGAGAGACTTATAGGAATGTTAGTCACTTTGTTATTGAACCACTTGAAACATGCAGAGTGTGTTACTTTGTACATAAGAATACAAGAGTTACATTGATACTAATAAATGTCTCTTAGCTGTTGTTTTGGGGGATATTTCAGTGGTAACTGCTACTATTAAGTCTTCTAAAAGCCAAAGCAATTGAAACCATATCAATTACTTTAATTGCAGGCTTTTAACATATCTGTTCAGCTGAAACGATATGTTGTATGCGGGTTTTTTTTTATTTCCACCATAAAATTCAAATTTTTAAATTAATTATATTGACACAAGTTGTTAAAATCTCAAAGTTTAATTTGATAACGTCTTTGTACTAAAATCATCCTGTTTCGCAACCTTTTAACTGATTCACTTTGAATGTTTCCTTGGGTATATAATGGAGTATTTCATGTCTGTTAAATGATAGAACATTTAAGGAAAGAGACCACTAGATGATGAAAAGACAACACTGTTACCATATAAAAGAGTGTTGCACACAAGGCCAATAAGAGCACCTGTGTATCCTCAAACCCCCCAACAAGATCTATAAAGTGTTGGGGAAGAAGAATTTTTAATTTTTTTTTTCTTTTGTACCTAAATCTCAGATTTTCAGAGTACACTGGACCTTGTTCTTTAATTTGGATTGGGTGGCAATGCTTGTGACTATTCAAATAAATGTCTCATACATTTTATTTAATTTGAGGTTTGGAGTTTTGAGTGTTCCTGGACGTATGGGTATTTGCCCCTTTTGATACTCCTGATTAAGCATTAATTAAAATGGTGTGCTGCGTTCAATCCTTAGCATAAGTCATAATTTTTGCATGTCATATTTAAAGTATTAGAATAAGAAAGGGTCAAACAGTTAAGCTTTTTAAGCTTGCATTTATGTGCATATAAATCAGTTCACACATGCACACACACATGCAACCTCTGCAACAGAGATTGTCACTCCCGTATAAGCCTCTACAGTCACAGATGTTGATGCTCCAGCCAAGCAGACAACTAGGATGTTACTTAAACTTAAGCTGCATTATTTATTAATTTGAAAATATATATTGTTGTAGGCCTCCGTCAGTCAGGGTTGACCATGGGTAACATCCTAGTTGTCTGCTTGACTAGAGCATCGATGTCTCTGACTGTAGAGGCTTATACGGGAGTGACACTCTGTTGCAGAGGTTGCATGTGTGTTCTGTCTATGGTCTGTTGGAGCTGTCACTTTGCTTTCTGCAGGCCCACCTTTCTGTGGTGATTTCTGTCAGCTTCTCTTCCCCTGACTTGAGATGTTTGTTCAGGGTTCCTCTCAATTTGGATCATATGGCTGCCACGCTCTCCCAGGACTCTGTGTTGATGTCCACAGCTTTCATGTCGCACATCACAACATTGCAGTACCGCAGCGAGTCTCCTTCCAGCAGCCAGCTCTCCATACAGGAGGTCTTTGGGGATGTGGCCATCTGGCATGTGATGGATGTGGCACAACCAATGGAGTCTGTGCTGTCTGAGCCGTGTGAGCATACAGGGAAAATCTGCTTGAGACATGACCTCAGTGTTGGGCATCTTGCCTTGCCACACTATTCCCAGGGATATATATATATATATATATATATATATATATATATATATTTAGGCAGCAAGAATTCATTTAAACAAGTTTTGGTTAAATTCTATTGGTAAGGTTTGTTGCTAACATTTTACTATTTTTTTTTTTTTGAATACTACAATTCTAATTTAATTCATATATGCATATCTTATAAGTGATGACACGTGTTAAACAGTTTCAAAGAGATGGTCTAGAATGGAAAAGAATGTGTCAAATATTTTATACATATTATTCTTGTTTTATATAGGTATTGGATATTTTATATATACTCTAATGTAATTTTAGCATTTGAAAAAATGCCAAGATGTAAACCAAAACAATATTGTCACCATAGTGACAATATACATTCTTGATAATGCTAGAAATAAGTAAAAGTATGTGAATGGAAATAGAACAAAAGTATGAAGTTGATATGTATGTTTTATTTTACTACTAACATACACCCAACAAAAGACTCAAGAGCCATTCAGGGTAGATGGTTACTGTATAACGATGTATAAGCATAAAAGAGGAGGGAAAAAGTACATTTTATGAGGTTATGTAGGAAACATAACAGTTAAACTTTAGACTTTAAGAGGTTAAGGTTGTAGTGATCAGGAAAACATTTTTCAGGACCTGGACTTTTGATATGGGTATGCAACAACTTACTCAAAAATTGGAAAAATGCAATAGAAGGTTAAACAAACAGATCTTGTTGGATGAATTTAATAAAACTGATTTAAATAAAATGTTTGTGCGTGCGAGATCATACCTAAAGGTTTGAGGAAACTGAACAGCACCTACGATCACCGAGACTGTTGCTGGTAAGTTTTGTGAGATGACCAATATGTTTGCCCCAAAACACTGAAAAATAGGTGTGATTATTACTATTATTCATTCATAAATAAATTTTTGAAATTGTTAGGTAACACTTTGTGGACATGCACACACAAGTATGAGAGCCTAAAATTATTATTATTATTAGTAATAGTAATAATAATAATAATCATCATCATCCTGAATTTAATTTGAGGACATTTATCTATACAATTAGTATTGGTAAAACAGTTTAATACACAAATTGATAACAATCAGGAAAGAATTAATATAGTTTAATTCAACAAATTGGAAATAATAATTTTGCATAATTATTTGCTTGCCAGTGAAAAATAAATTTAACAGTAAATTATAACACAGAAATGAATAAAATTGAAAAAATTTTTCATATTTCAAATTTCTGTAATGTTCACTTTAGGTGTATATAAATCTATTTTACAACTAAAACATCATTTTTGATACCATGACTAAAAACAAAGAGCATTTAGAGGACATGAAGGAGAAATTGATTTAGTCTTCTCAATCTGAAGAAGGATATCAGAAAATTTCCAAGTGGTTAGGCATACCTCATTCCACTGTCTTATCTTCCATTCATAAATAGAAAGGAATTAGTCATATTAATTCTTGCAAGATCAGGTAGTCCAAGGAAAATTTCCACATGGGTGGTGAACAAAATCACAAGCTCGAGAAATCAACTTTGTGGGACACAAATTTCAGTCAACCTGAAATTAAACACAAAGGATATCCAGATAGAACTGTAGAACGCTGGAAGAGATGGACAAATCTCAACAGTTTGTAGAACACTAACCAACAGAGATTTCAATATATAGTAAAGAAGGATGTCCAGGCAGATTTAAAAAACACTGGGACAGGTGTATGTGTCTCAACAACTTGTATATAATTAAAATGACAAGGATTTCTTGGATGTCTTGCAGAAAATAAAAGGTCACTAGTTAAGAAAACTCCCAAAATTTTATTTAGCATTTATTAAAAGCTTTTGGCTCGGTCAAATGATAAGTGGAATAAAGTTATTTGGTCAGGCAAAATAAATCCTGAGCTTTTAGGGCATAACCATCTTTGATATATTTGGAGAAAAAAAAAAGAAAACAGTTCTGTGTCATCTCATGATTCCCATACTCTTAATACAAACAGTATCAATGAAAAGGGTAGCTTGGATTCTAAGAGGCTGACATGACAGGAACACATGTTGCACATTGGCTCAGCGTCCCTCTGTGGATGGTATAAGCCAGTTACAAACCTGGGTGTGGGAGGCATATCGACATGTCAGAATTCTCGAGATCTTCTGTTGAATTTGCACTGTTTAGGACTTTAAATTGAAACCCAGATAAAGGCAATCCATCATTGTCAGAATACCCCATCCTCGAGTAACTCAAGCCAGTCACTAACTATTCTGGCCTTCACTTTCTGGGAACATTACCTCCTTTTTTTCTTTTTCAAAATACATACTAATATGTATTTGAAATGACTACCAAGTGTGACTTGTAGCTTATTTGTCCATCTTTTACTATGTCTCCAGAGACATATACATGAGTAAAAAAGAAATATTAAACAACATAACAAAATATACATTCAGGTATATGGTATAACAGCAAATAAACTTTTATAGAAATGTACAACAATATAAAACATGACAATTATCCTTCTGCCAATACTTGCATAAATGCATAAGGTGTAAATATCACCTCTGGATTCTACCAGGTGTTGGCATCCTCAGTGTCCCACAAAATTGATTTCTCGAGTTGGGTCATTTCATGCAACTTATTCTAGTGACGTGACATTCTTTGACACTTGTTGCTGGAACACAAAATGCAATTATTCAAAGGTGCACATGTGGCTGTTATATATTTTTTTTTCTTTTTGTTTTTAGTCTGTCTGCACAAAGGTGCATAGGTATTTGGAAATGTCTTTCCCTTTGCTCTTTGGCAAATCGACAGAATTGTTCATTGGCATTTTTTGTACTTTTTTTTTTTTTTTTAAACAAGAATTTCTTTCTATATGTCTTCAGTTCATGTGTATGTGTGTGTGCTCTGGTTGGGAGTGCCCACTGTCCACTGTGTCTGCATTAAACTTATTCCTTTTTTTTTTTTTACAGTCCCCTACTTTTAACTTTTAAAACTAATTGGCTTAATTATGCTTAAATGGCATAATGTCATGTCATTTAAAACATTTCTGTGAGCATGTTAAGTCCTTAATATTTTTCTTTTTTCCTACTTTTTTGTTTATATTACATGTGACCTTCTTTTCAGCACTAGTTGCCCAGTTCTCACCTGTTCCTACTAGATTTTTGTATATGTTCATCATTTTCTTCCGCCTTTCTTTTCTCTAAATACCACAAGGGTGAAAGGTCGGTTGAATCAGGGTCACTGCGATTATCATACATCTGTATCTGTATAGATCACCTACTCTTCTTCACCCTGTCGCATATTACTACTACTACTACTACTATGGGCCTCGTCAGAACTTTCATCTGTCGTATGGTCACCCTGATACCTATCAAAATCCTGCTCCATTTTAATTGCATATACATCCATATCCTCTTTACTGTTTGAACCTGAGGAGCTATTTCTATTTCTACTATTACTTTGGGCCATATCATTTTCTTCTGCTCTCCTTGGACACATCACAGTAGGGTGAACCTCATATTCCTGAATCATCAGTATGATTTTCCATCATTGCCATATCTAACTCATCTTCCGAATTGTCTTGTTAGTATTTCCATTTATTTTCTAGGTACTTCTTTCCTTCATTACCTGAATCGTTCTCAGATTCAATAGAATATTCACTGCCTTCGGGTGTTTAGCATGGGCCTTAACTTCCATGCTAATTAATTGGTTGTTGATCTCAGATACTGGATCGGTCTTCTTGGCTATTACATAAAAAACAACTGCCATCTCATGTCTAATTTTCCCTGTTTGTGATGGTTTCTATAACAGACTAAGTCTCTTACTTTAAAGTCTACGTTGTTAGTTGAAATGTTAGACCTTTCTGTCATTTCTTAGATTTCTTTAAATTATTCCTAACTAGTGTAAATGCGCGGTGTTGTTCCTGTAGTGTAATGTTGTGGTGTTCATCTCATTAATAATGACATGGTTTTGAGATATTACCTTGCAGTAGAATGAACTCCCTATTGTAAATTAATTAGTTTGATGAAAATTTGTCGACTCACTAACATTAAACCTAATTGCTGTAAGCATCTGGTTAATAAATAATCCTATGATCTATCATCATTATTAATTTTTTTGATAAATATTGTGCATCGTCATATGCAAGTGTTCTACCTTACCTTTGCTTTATGGGTGACAATGATGTCATCACATGGTGTATATTTAAAGCTTCTCGTGTCTCTTTCATAACTTTATTAACATTCTCTGTACCATTATCTAATTGAAGAGGGACATCAAATCTAGGATATATTTCCTCTACTAATAAGTGGGTGATCGACTGAGCCTTATTTGGTACAGCAAATGCTTTGGGTCAACCTGACTACATATCAATGAAAGTAACTATGTACTGTTTTCCTGATAGTGTGTGTGTGTGTGTGTGTGTGTGTGTGTGTGTGTGTGTGTGTGTGTGTGTGTTTAAGGTCCAGAAATATCTAAGCGATTGGAAAAGGTGGCATATTGTACTCCTGCATATCAGGTTGGAGCTTTCACAAATTTTTCCTTTGGCATACACTTCCCTACAAACAACACAATAGACATGGCTGGAAATATTTCAGTTTGATTGGTTGGAACATCTCTGTTCCATATGGCCATTATCGTCATGGTACTGCACAAGAACGCTCTTCCTGAGATGCGATAAAATGTAAAGCCTAACTATTAGTTCGTTATCTTGTTGAGATAAATAATAATACAAAACTTTGTCCAAAAGAATGTATTTTTTGTTCTTTAACTTACTGGCTTTACCCTTTTGAATTCTACACTTGAGTTCTAGAATATTTCTGTTTGCGTACTGCTCCCTAATTATGCCTATGTCCGAGAATGTGGGTCTTTCTATTAGGGAGTGGTGTAAATCTTCTCTGCAAGTAGCAAAGTGTCGGGGCTCAAAGTTACTTGAATTAATAGTGTGAACCTCATATGTCCTATCATCTACGTCGACTTTTGCTTTATTAAATTATCTCAAGGCACATCTATTGAGTGTGACAGTAAGTCTGCGCTCATGTTATCCCTACCTTGTAAGACCTCTATTTTGCAGTTGTAGCCTGCTCTACTCAAAGCCCACAACCTGATTTTTTTGTTCTGAATGGGAGAATTCAAAAGATACTGCAGTGACTTATGATCTGTGTAGATGTAGAGTTTAGTAATAGCAACAGACAGTACTCGACTGTAATAGAAATTGAGTTTGACTGACTCAGCCTGGGAAATTCCATTCTGTTACCCAGGCCAGCCTATTCTGTAAGTTATGATTGGCTGATGATTTCACTGTGGATATTGTGCTCAATAAATATCCAGCATACTGTGACTATTGAAGAGAGATGTATTAAGTTACAACCCTGTTTATTTTTGTCAGCCAACTGGATGCTAGTTGGAAACCTCCTTGCGAAGTTGAGGCTCACACTTTTTATTGTTAAGTAGATAGTGTGAAATTCGCTGTCAGTAGTGGTGGAATTTTTGCAAGGCATAGTAGATGGCATATGTTTCTTTTTCAATAACTGACCACCTCCTCTGTGTATCACTCAGTTTGTGAGATAGAGAGTATACAGGTTTTTCCATTTCTCTTTTCATTTCTTCATCATATATCTGTTGTGTTAAGTAAGCTCTGATTGCTGAGACTGATGCATCTGTAAAAAAGTTTATATTCTTTGTTCAGATCTGGGTATGCTAGCATCACTGATTCTGATAGCTTTCAAGTGATCAAATAATTCCTGAAATTTATCATCCCACCTGAAAATGCAAGTTTACTAGTTCATCTAATCAATGGTTCTGCTAAGCTAGAGAATCCTGGAATAAATCTTCAGTAGTAAGAGCACATACTAATGAATCCCCGAACCTGTCTACAGAGCATATAGCTTTTACTTTATCAGTATCTGGTTGAATTCCCATAACACTGATTTTAAATCCTAAGCACTTGGTCTCTGGCTTAAATATTCACATTTAGACGGTTTTAACTTCAAATTGTGTTTCCTTTGTGTAGAATATTGGTTAGCTTGCAAGTGGTCGGACACACAAGTAGATTGGTGTAGTCACTTGAAGTTGCTTTTTTTCTGAGTCATTTAATGGAGAGATATATGGGTGAATAGAGTTCACTCATGCAAATGTGTTGGGCAGGTCCATTCCAGCAAAGTGGACTAACCCACCTGTTGTATTAGGTACTCTCCTATAAATTTTAAACTGTAAAAAAAACCATCTGAATGCTTTCTATAGAATTGGAAAAGACTAAAATATCATCCAAATAAACCAGAGCAAGTTGTTCCTGTCTCTGTAAAATAGTGGACATTCATTCCTGAAATATACCTGCTGCGTTTGCCAGTCCAAATGTCATAATGTTAATGTGAAATAAACCCCGATGACACGTGAATGCAGTTTTTTCTTTGTTTGTGTAGCGCTACCTGCCAGTATCTGGATTTTAAGTCTAATTTGGAAAAGTACCTAACTGAGCATAAAGATGCTAAGATATCTTCAACTGGGTGTGGGTGTGCATTGTTCTTAGTAATTTTATTTAAAGCCCTAAAATCTACACAAAATCTCTTTCTACCACCCTTTTTCTCTATGAGCACCACTAGGAAACCCCCAAGGACTTCTAGACCTATCTATAATCCCTGCTACTAGCATTTCCTCTAAAGCCTCATCTGCTAGTTTTCTTTGTGTGGTGGGTGTGTGACATGGGTGTTTTTTGATACGCACATGTCTATAGATATTGATATGCATTTTCTCTGTCCTACATAAATCTTTGCTCTTCATAGCAAATAAATCCCTATTTTTCTTTTGTAGCTTATGTATCGGGCCCCCTAAATTCTTTTGGCCCATTTGCCTGTTCTAATTCTCTCTCTTGGACATAATGCTGTTTTAGTGGGGAGATGATATTTACACTGCCTGTCTGATTAAGCCTAGCTATCAGGCACCCTCATCTCAAAGTAACTATATGGTTCATATTATTGACAATGAGTAGCAGTATTCTACCTACTGTGCCTACTGTTACTATTGCACTTGCTACCAAAATGCCAAATAGGTTACTAACGAACCCTGATTTTAATTGTTCAAACTCATAAGGTTTTGTTAACTTATCATCCTGCAGACTGACTTTTGCCATACACGTGTGCATGAACTGGGCCTTTAACATCACAGGACAAGCTGTCCTAGCTATGAACAAATATGCCTGTCTTCTTCTAATTCTACTCATTTCCTAGATGTAGTGCTCCTAAATCAAAATAAATTCTAGCCCTATTTTGCTGTAGACAGTCCCGTCCCAATATTATATTTCTATTTAAGTTTTTCACTATATAAAAATTATACGGTGTGAACTGGCTGCCTATCATAACTTGAAATCATGCCTTCCCATCTATGTGTAGAGGTGAATCATTTGCCATTGTTAGACATACACTCTCTTTAATATTTCGGGCTGTAAACTCTCCTATGTATGACTAATATTTTTGCTGCCGTGTCTGTGAGGGCCCTATAAGAATGTCTACCTATCCTAATTGAGTTGGGTGAGCCAATATTATCAACTACATATGTCATTAATTCCTTTCTCCATTTTGTGGGTCCCTTCTGACTGGATGTTCCCAATTTCCCAACAGCAACTTCTTACAACTGTCATGTGACCTTCCACATTACATTCCCATCAGATTATACTTCTGCCTCTATTCACTATCTTCTCAGATCATCTATGACTTCTTACCTGGCTATACCTATTTCTATGGTATATATCTGGTGGAGCAAATCCTCTTTTCCTGGGATTAGCTTTTACATTGGACCTTCTCCTAGTGGATGAAACCTCTCTGGGTTCACGCATGTGTTCCTTACCCAAGTCCAATCTCAACTTACTCTATGTTAGTTCCTTTTCATACACAGCCTCTAGAATCTCTGATTGTTCTCTGAAGACTGCCATCCTAATAGCTAACCCTTTCATGAGAAAATTCTTAACCTGCAATATTACGATCAGGTCCCCACAGTCTGCTTCTACGTAACCCCTCTCCGCTAATTCTAATAATCTATCCCTGTAAGATTGTATTTCCTCATTTCTATTGAATTCACGCCATTTTGAACTATATTCATAACCCAGATAAAGGCTATCCATCACTTTCAGAATGCCCTGCCCATGAGTCACCCTGGCCAATTGCTGACCATTCTGGCCCTGGCCTTCACATTCTGTAACATTTATAGCAGGTACTGAGAAATTCACCAGGATTCAGGGGGAAATGAATCTGATAAAATATCAATCCTTTCTTTTGAAAAAATCTTTTATCCTCTGTTATTCAGCTTAGATTTAGCAGGCAATTTATCTTCTAGAATGGTTTTAAAAGAATATGGTTAGAGTTATGTAATGGTAATATAAGCTGTTTCCTTATAAGGAAACATTTGGCATTCAATGATCAAGCAGCCAGTACTGTTTTGGTTGAAATTTGTAAAATATTTCTCCTAAAACAATTTTTTTTAGGAAAACAGAATTCTCAAGGTCAGTAGCTATTATTGCTCCCTCCAGCATTGATAGATGTTTCCTTACTAAACTTTTATTTGAAGTCACGTGGAATGTTAACATCTTGATTATATCATTATTTTCTCTTCTCGTTAGATGTGCTATCCATTTTAGTTGTTGCTGCTGCTGTTAGTCCTCAACTGAGGTGGTTTCTCTCATTTGGTACAGGCCTTTGTTTGTGATTCTGTAGTGCCAGTCCACAATGTTCAAAGAAGGATGATCTTTGACAAGACCTTCAGGCTTCACTCATTCAAAGCCTTTTTTTTACCATTGATCTTAGGAAGCAGTTGTATACATCTGAGAGTTTAGATATTTCTGACAGAGTTTGGCATCATGCATGATATCCATATAAATGTCTAGGACTAACAAAGCTATTTAAGAACATGACGAGAGTTTTCAGGTTGATGTTTTGGTTACATAGCATTTTGTGGTGTTGTGTGAAACTTGGTTCTAACACAGCCTATTTTATGTTCAATATCTTTTTCTCCTATACTTAATTTGTTATAATAGATCCATATACTGAGTTTATATGAAGTGTTTAGTATTTACTGATTTCACATCCTGAATTTTTATGACGGAGTCAGGGTGGGCACCATCACTGCTTTCATTCCAATACAGGGAACCAACCATTTTCCCAGCATTGATGGCTCAGATGTCCAAGTTTCATTTGAGATCTTGGCTGAGTTTAAGGCCCAGTCAGTGCTCAAGGGGCATGGGGCTTCCCTGAGAGAATATCTGTTCATCACAATTGGTGAAAGTTCTTGATCCAATTGGCAATGATAGAAGGTCACAAGTTTGGTTTTTGAGGCATTGAATATGACCAGGCCAGTGCATCCCTCACTGAACTGTTGGAGCTAGATCAGAGGAGAGATCAGCTGTCGGGCTTTGGTCAGCTAGATTTTTGAAGGTGCTCCCATATATCGTATCATCAGCATAGATATTCACAAATGCTGGGAGTATACTGTATGTAGAGGAAGTTTGACCAAAAAGCAAAACTTGGGGGATGCCTGCGTTGATGGCTTGGGATTTGGAGGACTGGTCATTAACAATTACCTTCAGGGACCTACCTGTTAGGAAGGACTTTATAACTGAGAAGACTATCCCAGTAAGTCCATAGGTGGAGAGCTTGAGCAGTAACCCCTTATGCTACACCTTATTAAAGGATTTTGAAATATCTAATGTGACTGACCTAGTGATATATTTCTGGTCAAGTAACTCACTAATTTTGTGTGTGATCACAGTTAGGATATCAACCGTGCACAGGGTAGATCGAAATCTATATTGCTTGTTGCTCAAGACATTGTTCTGATTGAGGTGATCAACAACTTTCCTGTTAATTAAAGCTTCAAAGAGTTTGCTAATGACACTAAGGAGTCTGATTGGTCTATACTGTGAGGAGGATGAGCACTTGCCCACATTCTTAAAAACTGGCATACACTTGATACCTTCCATAGACTTGGCAAAGATTTAGTTGTTAGCTGTGATCAGTGCCAAAAGAGCCATAACTATTACTTAAGAGAAGTGTTGAATACTTATGCAAATCTGTTATAATAAATTATTGATAATGATGGAAATAAAATATTATTTTCTGACATTATCAGTTCATATATTAAACTCTTTTACTGATGTTAATTGACAAGGTAAATATTAAGTCAAATCTAGAATGGTTAATCATAAAAAATAGGCACAAATGCATTTGAGTAAAACTTTGGAGGATATATATATATATATATATATATATATATATATATATATATATATATACTCGACTCTCCCGTTGAATTTGATGTATGAGTGTCAAGCAGATCAGTTCTTAGGAAATTGACAGCCCGACACCAGCACATGAGATTTAATTATAGTGGTGAAGGTTTTGTGCAGAACCATCCACACTTTTTGAAGGGCTGAATACAGAAACTTGGTGCACTACATGCCACAGGGTCCTCAAATGACTCTTCACAGGTTTTTGAATTCAGAGTTGTCTTTCTCCTAGACTAGTTGCCATCCAAGGCTATAGAACCCAGTCTGTTATGCTATTTACTCATAGCTGGAGGGCGAAGAAGAGGATTCACACCTTTTCCAAGGGTATTAGCACGTAAGTGAATGTAACGTATTCGACTGGAATTCGAACTCAGCTCTCAGATTCCTCAGTCGAAGCCACTATCCATTACTCCACCATGCCACACACACACACACACACACACACACACACATATATATATATATATATATATATATATATATATATATATATATATATATATATATATATATATATACACACACACACAGCTCAAATGATTGAGACTGCTGAATTGATTCCTCTTGGCAAAATGGTGGATCAAGTAGAAGCTTAACAGGGACCACAGTCTGTATTTTGAAGAATTGGCTAAAAATTGAAGGGTTTCAAAACTAGTTCATTTTGTACCAGAGGGAGTTTTTCTTTCTTAAGGATTTTATTATATATTCAATAATAATAATAAAATTAACCCATTCTTGCATAAAATTTCTTTAAAAGTTCAGCTCTTTTTGCCTAATCTGCCTTGTTGGCTAATGGTAATACTAAGGGTGACAGATTTTAAATTTTAGGTAACACTGTCTCTCAAAAATTGGTTGCCATGGGTTAACTAGTTTCAGCACCCTCGCTTAGCAGGACTTCAATAAACCCAGGAAGGTATGAAACTTACCAATTATTAAATCCAGAGTATAGCATATATATATATATATATATATATATATAGTCACCCACATAGAAGCCTGTTTTGCTGTATCACAGCTCAACAGTGTGACTAAACATCCAATTGCTTGAAACCCAACCGATTTGGCATCAATCAGAGATCTTACCCCTAAGTTATCAGCGCATGGCAGAGAAATGGAAATTTTAACGTATTATATATGAATGTATATAAACGCCACCAGCCAGAGGGCTCAATTCATTAATGAAGAGCAGTGCATTAATAGCGGAAATGGCTACTGTTTTTGAAATTAACCTTTTCTCGATCATTATAATACAAATCAATAACATTTATCAAAATATGTCAAAATTATAAGGATTTGTATTTTAAAACCTGCAGAATTTTTATCAAGAAAGTGCTCAATAGATAACTAGAGAGATAATAGTCAGATCTATTTGGGTGAGCTAAAGTTCAAATCCAGCAGACATTAGTGGCTTCAGTATGTATAACCTCAACTCTCTTGCTACAACATCAGATAAGGATTTTTATACCTTTTCCCCATAATACAACACCCTTTTCTCATTCAGAGCTTTATCTCTCTCTTCAGCCTACTGTAAAAGGTAACTTGTGTAGTTGAATAACTTTTCCACACACACACACACACACACACACACACACACACACACGTGTATATATATATATATATATATATATATATATATATATATATATATATATGTGGTGGTACAATGGAGAGTGGACTGGATTGAGAAATTGGAGATCTTAAGTTTGAATTCCAGTTGAGTTCATCACATTTACTTATGTGCAAATGCTCTTGGGAAATGTATGACTTTATCCAGCTTTGGGTAAATAGCAGAACAAGACTGGGCCCTATAACCTTGGTTAGCAACCATTTTGGGGGAAGCACAACTCTGAATTCAAAACCTGAGAAGGGTTGTTTGGTGACTTTGTGGCACACCAGTTCTTTGTATTTGGTTCTTTCAGAAAGTGTGGTTGGTTCTGCATAAACCTTCACCACTATAATCAAAAAATATGTGCCAACAGTTTGGTTGTTCTATGAACATACATAAAAATGATAGGGGAATTCAGCACACACACGCACGCACACACACACACACACACACACACACACACACACATATATATATATATATATAATATTATTATTATTAGTAGTAATCTTATAAGTATAAGTAACTACACTTGTTTCGGAAAACCTTGGTTTCTTGATTTGCAAATGATCATATCAATATCGAAGGAAAAAAAGTTATAAAAAAAAAGAAAGAGCCAAGAACATGAACGCCTGTTGAAAACAATCGTTCAGCATGCAGGTCCAAAGCCCAAAGAAAAAAAACCCGATACAACTATGCAACTAACTAAATAAAGTGGTCAATACGATAAGTAGAGCAGACCTAGTTAAACCTAGAGAGCCAGACAAACCTACCAAGCTTTCACCTAAGTGGATCGTCAGAGAAGGCTGACTTCCCTGATGATCTGATTAGGTGAAACCTTGGTAGGTTTGTCTGGCTCTCTAGGTTTAACTAATATATATATATATATATATATATATATATATATATATATATATATATGAGGCTGGATAAAAAAAGTATTGTACATTTCATTTAACTGCACACCGATAGATTTGTAATACCCTTGCTTTTCTTCTCCCTTCTTCTTCTTTTTTCACATGCTCATCCTCCTTTTCTATTACACCCAAGGATGTATGTTTGTTTATTTATTTTTGAAAACAATTATATAGCATTCATTATTTAACAAAAAAAAAGCATTAAGAGGTTATTTGATAAAAATTGCTTGAGGATACTGTAAGGTTGAAACCAAGGTAGCAGATATATAAATATGTATGTTTGTTAAAAATTTCTTGGCGTTTAATACTTCTAGTTGCTAAGGACATTTTGTTTGTTGTTAATTGTTACTTTGTTTTTAATAAATTCATTTCGTTTTTGTCTTGAAAAAGTTCACATTGAACAAATCATCATCAGCTCATAATACAGTTTTCCTATTGTCTTTTACCTTTATATATACACACACACACACACACACACATATATATACACACTTGGTCTAAAGATTGCATTGAGGCATGAAACTGACAGTCACCATGTTGATTCCTATGTCCAAACTGTCCATATATCCATCTATATTAATGCTGGTATATTTGTCCAACTTGGAAGTGTAAGATAGCATCATGGTTATCAGCAAAGAAAAGAGAATTGGTGCAAACAATTTTGAAATTTGGCTCAGACTACTTGTTTTTATTTAGCATTAACAATATTGGGACAAGCTTGATTCCACTTTCCTGCACACTGTCTCATCGCCAGTTATCTTGACAAGAGATGTCGCTGACATACCAGGAGAGTGAATGAAAAAGAATATGGGTGAATGAATACTCTCTCATAATTACCTTCTACTCAGGCAATCGTAACAGTAAATAGCTGTTAGATTCATTGTCCACTTTGACAGAAGCTGCTTACATTTGATGTTCGATTATAGGAGATTTTAAGAAAGAGACCATTATATAGTGTTAAGAGAATTTTGTGACCACATAAAAGGTGGTGTTCTGTGACCAGTTTCCTGTGGACAATAGATATAATTACAATACTGTGAATGAAATAAAGGGTTTTGTTCAGAAGTTGACAAAGATTTTAAATATGATATATAGTGAATGAAAACATGAACTAATTAAAACCAATTATAAAGAATATTTTAAAAGTTATGGAATTTGAGCTCAAGAATTTTCTCTGTATTCAACCTTAGATCATAGAAATGTGACTGCTTTTATGAAATAAAGTCGAAGAAAAATTATACACTAACATTTAAACTATTTATTTTAAAGGAAAAAAGGTGTTAAATTTTACACTCTGATTGTTTTTTTTCGTTTTTTTTCTGATATCTTAAAATGTGGTGGATTTGCTGACTATCAAAAGCTTAAATGTGTAATCATTTATTTGAAGTCAAAACATGTCAGTTTTAGTTCAACACCAACTTCCCTACAAGATGAGCCACATCTTTTACTCTCTATCTATTGATAATTTTTAATGTATTTTGCCCAGACAAAACAAACTGTGTTTTTTAATATAGTGTTATTTTGGGGTGTGTCTACTATTAAAGCCTTACATGTGACAATAACCAATGACAAATGTACATTAGATGTAGACGAGCATGAAAGAGAAAATTAGTGTCACTAACAGAGGAAAAAAAACAATTGAAATTTCGCGTCTATGAAATGTCTTTCAACAGATTAATAAAAACCTTGATAATATAGAACATATTTTGACCGTCTCATCAGAACTACAAAGAGTTACATGCATATATGATTCTTATATTTATCTGTTGAAAGCAAAATGAAACGGCTCAGAAAATATTTTAAGATTATTAGAATCCTACATGATGCAGGTCCATTATGCTCTTTTGGAAAATAATCTTCCGTGGGTTGATGTGTTGTTTACTTCACAAAATAAAAAAAATCTTGGAGGCATTCCAAAATAAAATTGAGGAAAACATGTACACACACACACACACACACACACACGTGTTATACATGTCTGTGTGTATGCATGTGTGTATATATACATATCCATGATGATGGCGGCTCACTTGCTGCATAAAGATGCCAAACAATGAGAGGGTGCTGAAAAGTTCCTGGCCTGACGAAGAATTAAAAGAAAAGTTCTGATGTTTGGTTATCTGGCTAGGTTTTGGGAAGCTGTTGACACCAAGAACATTTTATTACCTGCTCTTTGTGTTTGTAGTAGGCATTTATAAAGAAAATTCTGTTATTTTTAATTTTAATAGACACACACACACACACAAATGCTGCTTGACAAGGCAGACACATTGGAGTTCTGCTTAACCAATGAAAAACAAACAACACCAAAATTAAAAATAACAGAATTTTCTTCTTCTTGCCATATTCCATTCTCTGATGAAGTCTTAATAAAAGCAAAACATGTCAGATTTATAAATGATTCTGATTTGTTTCTCATGCTATCATGTATATCTCTATATGAGATATACTGTGTTGGTTTTCATGTACACACTATATCTATGGTCTATCAATGATATTAAGAATGTTTCCTCTAGGAATATAGCAAAATGCAAACACACACACACACACATATATATATATATATATATATATATATATATATATATATATATATATATATATATAGAGAGTGTGTGTAAATAATACAGAAAAAACTTAGATCAATGATATGTGCATAAAAAAGAAAAATTGAGAAATATAAGCAGTCAATTGGTGATGCCCCCTGAAGAGTGAATGAACGGGTCTGTCTACAAAACTCTGGCATTAGGATGCTGAAGGTAACCTCAATCAACTATATAAAAAACTTTGACTTGTGTGTGTGTGTGTGTATATATATATATATGCATGCACAAGTTTCATTAAAACCAACTGACAAGGTGCTGTGGTTAAATTTTTCATGTGGTCTTTATATTTTTTTTTCTTTTCAGGACATAAATTATTTAAATTTGTCAAAAGGTTTTATATATCCAAGCAATTTTGGCTATGCATTAAGGATGAATTTTATTTTTACTTTTAACTGAATGGATGGATTGTTTTATATATGTATCTAGAGTTAAAGGAATGTTTTATTTTCCCAAAACAGTCAGTACATTGTGGAAATGTTCATAGTTAATTTTATCGAGTGTTGGCCTTTTCTTTTTTATTAATAATGCTTATATTATCCTTAGACTTTTTGTATGTGTGGATGATGCTCTTATATTTGGATTATCAATGAGTTTGTTATGGACAGTTTGGTAGGTCTTCATGTGTATTTCAATGTGACCTAATTGAGCTATGGTCAGAAAGATGTAATGTGAGTCGTCTTGTTAAACATTCGGACTAGGAACCCACAACAAACGCAGAGAAAAATGAATCCAATGGTGCATTGCCAATGACTAAGTAATAGCCAACACATGGTTCCAAGATAATCCAAGATAACTATGGACACGGAGCAGTCCAGGGGGAGAAACTAAAAACCAAATTGATTATATAACGATCAACAAAAGATTCAGGAATGCAAGGATTCACTGCAAAACCTACCTAAGTGCCAACTGCAGAAGCGATCATCGCCTTCTTATATGTAAACTAAGAATGAGGCTGAAGAAGCTTAATGCAGCACCCAAACTGCAATATAACAAGCTCCTGAGCAATTCTGACCTAAAAGAAAAATATATGGACAATGTGAAGAGAAGATACGAGGCATGCAATGGAAACTCAAGATGGATTGCACTTTAGTGACATCGACAAACGATATCATCCCAAAGGAGATGAAACAAAAGAGAAAATGAATGGATGACTGATGAGATTCTCAACATGATGGAAAGACAGAAAACCCTGCCAAGATACGGAACGAAATACAGAAAATTACACAATGAAATAAGGACCAAATGCAGGCAAGCTAAAGAAGAATGGTTAAATGAAAAATGTGCAGAAATAGAAAGATTGAGTACTACCAACAAAAGAGACATGCACAAACAAATAAGACAACTAACAGTTCAGAAAACATGCTCATCAACAGGCTGCCTAAGATCAAAGGATGGGACACTCATATTAGAGAAGGAAAAAATTCTTCAACGCTGGAGTGAGTATATTGGAGAACTCTTCCACAACAAAAGGGAACAACCAGTAATACACAAAACTACCGATGGACCAGGAATTCTGAAGTGAAAACCACACTGGCCAAATTGAACAGAAACAAGGCAGCTGGGTCTGATGGAATTCTAGCCTGAGATGACTTTGGCATGAACAAGGTCACCGAAGTAACAAATAAAATCTACAACAGTGGGGAAGACTTCAGCAGATCTATCATCATAGCTATGCCTAAGAAACCAGGTGCAAACGAATGCAAACTTCACAGAACAATAATCCTGATGAGCCACATGACAAAACTCATCATCCATATTCTGTTGAATAGATCACGCAGCAGAATCAGGCCAGAGATAGGACAAGAACAGTGCTGGTTTGTTAAAGACACCGGAACAAGGAATGCAATATTCATGCTCAGAATGTTATCAGAAAGAGCAATACAGATGCAGAAGGACGTGTACCTGTGTTTCATAGACTGTGCAAAGGCCTTTGACAAAGTATGCCACAAGGATCTGATGGAACTGCTCAGCAACCTCGATATATTTGGGAGGGATATCAGAATAATCAAGAACCTGTACTGGCATCAAACAGCATGCATACGCATAGGGAACAAGTTCTGTGAATATACAAAAATAGAAAGGGGCGTTAGGCAAGGATGCGTCTTCTCACCCAACCTGTTCAACCTATACAACGAGGCCATTCCGAGAGAATTGGAAACCCTACTTGGATTTAGCATTGGTGGCCACAACCTTAACAACTTAAGATACGCAGACCACACATTACTGATAGAAGACATGGAAGAGAAATTACAAAATCTCCTACAGAAGGTAGCATTGGAGAGTGAGAAGAAAGGACTAAGCATAAACTACAAGAATTCAGAATGCATAGTCTTCAGTAAGAGGAAGAGCCTGATATGGGATTTGTAGAATCAAGTAGATGCAGTAGTTTAACTATCTGGGAAGCATCTTGACAGAGGATGGTAAGTGCGGCAGTGAGATCCGTAGATGTATTGGGATGGCCAAGGACACATTCCAAAAGCTGAGCAGAATATTGTAAGACAGCAGGATTTCTTTGGTAACAAAGAAAAGAATACTGAGCTGTCATGTGACATCTGTTCTTCTTTACGGCATCGAATGTTGGATGATTTCCTCAAAGTTGAAGAAGAGACTCGAGGCAACAGATGTGGTTCTACAGAAGGATGCTAAGGATATCATGGATGAGCAACGATGAGGTCTTAGAGAGGCTGCAAACAAGAATGCTTATACTTAATATCAGTAAGAGGCAGCTGAAGTCTCTGGGACACATAATGAGGAAGGAGGGCCTGGAGAATCTGATACTCACAGGTCAAATAGAGGGAAAGAGAGACAAGGGAAAGCAGCACGTGACATACCGGGTGAGCTTGAGCAGGTGGATGACAGAATGTGATGTGGGGGAGGGAGCAGAGGGAAGGAGCTTGCTGAGAGCTGCAAGGGATAGAAGGACGTGGAGAGCCATGATCACCTATGTCCTGAAAGGACATGGAACATAAAAAGAAGGAAAGTATATCCAATATAATTATTTACAAATTTAGATTGGTCAGGAACACAGTTCATTAAGGGATATATGAATTCATAAATAATATTGGTTCTCTGTAATTTGGATCTTGCAGGTGAATTATTATTTTTGAAGATCAGGTGAGCAGTTTTAAATTTTTTATAATAAATAATTTAATTTTCTTGTTTTTGTCAACTTGAATTGTGTATTTCTTTATGATGTTTCAAAGTGAAGATTCGTCTTACTTATAGTTACCATGCATTTGATTTTTGTAGAAAATGTTAATGTTAATGTTATTGTTTTTTTTCTGTGTTTAGTGTTGCTATTGGTTACCTTAGAAAGAAAAAGTCTACTATGGTAATCTGTAAGCTGATTTGGAAAATCATTAACAAGCATTTGTTTCACATTATTAAGTTCTTCAACGAAAAATTGATGAGAGGAAGAATTCTTGTGTACAGTCATTAGGGAATTTTTAATAACACCTATTTTATATCTGAGAGGGCATTGACTAGTAAAATTAAGATGGCAAGAGATTTACTTGTTTTTGTTTTTTTTATATATATATATATAACAAAGTATTGAATGTATTATTACTAGACTCCGCAAGAACACCCAAGAGTGGGAGTTTATTTTGTTGGCTAAGTTCTTATAAGTTGAGGATGGAATTTTTTTCAAATGTAGTTTTGAGATTATTGATTTCATTTTTGTTCCGAGCTAAAATAAAAATATCATCTATGTAGCTGACATATATTTTCAGTTTAGTAACTTTTTAAAAAAACTTTGTTTTCTATGTGTGACATGTATGAGAGACATATTGTTATGTATTGATTTTGATGTGCACACTATATCTATGGTCTATCAATGATACTGTGCACATTTCCTCTATAAATATAGCAAAATGTAAACAGACACACACACACACACACACACACACACACACATATATATATATATATATATATATATATATATATATATATATATATATATATCTCCAAACCATATATTCTGTCCGAACACCATTTCAGAGGGTTAGAAGGAAACACTAATGGAAAACCTGTAATCTTCTGAAAACCTTACTCACATCATCCGAATATGTGGACGATGGGATATAAATACATTATTTAAAAAATTAGTCTGGTAATGCAATTGATGCACACAATCTTTGAACTTGACAGGTTCAAAACTGAGGACTATTCAATGTGCTTTTGCTTCAGATGTGGAAAGCCAAGCCATGATTGTTCAATTTGAACTCAATATCCTGTGCAAGTATTTTTAATCGAGTTTTTTCAAAATTTACTTGAAAATTTGTTGGCAGATAGCCCCAAAGAATTATAAATTTCACAAGATTTAGACTCAGTACGCTTAACCTCAGTGATAAAAAAAAAATCAAGTTTTATCAAGTACAGGTGATTAAGTTGGCTGTCTTTCCATAATGATAAAAGATAATCAAGACAAATTTATATCTTTTGAAATAAAATTTCTATCATATTCTATATATGGCAATAGAATAGAGTGTTAACCTTGACTATTTTGAGTTTCTGGTAGATAAATATTTCAAATTTGATTCTTTGAAAAGACTTTTTAAAAATATTTTGACATAGACTCTGATTTTGCTTTGTGTAAGTTAGTGATATTTTTTGGTTCCATCTTTTTAAAAATGTAAATGTATTTGTCAGATTTTTGCTTATATTCACAATTGTAAGGACGAAACATGTATGCAGTATAATTTTAAGGTAAATGCTATATGTGGAGATAAATAATGCAATAAATTAGTTTTACTTATTTTATACACTGTGTGTATGTATATATATATATATATATATATATATATATATATATATATATATATTAGTTGTAATCTTATAAATATAAGGAATTATACTTGTCTGGAAAACCTTCGGTTTCTTGATTTGCAAATAAACAAACCAATACCAAAGAGAAAAAATAGTACAAAAAAAGAAAGAAAGAACATGTACGTCAGCTGAAAATCATCATCTAGCATGCAAGTTCAGAGTCCAAAGAAAAAAAACCCCAATAAAATGCTCGATAGTAAACCTAAATTAAACCTAAAGAACCAAACTAACTTACCATGGTTTTACCTGAGCGGATTGTCAGGGAATTCTGATGATCCGCTTAGGTGAAACCATAGTAGGTTAGTCTGGCTCTTTAGGTTCTATATATATATATATATATATATATATATATATAATGGGCATGTGGTTAGAACGTTCGCTTTCTGACCATGAAACCTGGGCTTGAATCTCACCATGGTTGATTTGTCATGAAGGCGAATTCCTGATATTATCGGACTGGATTGAGGTAAATCCCAGTGTGTGGGACCTTTTGGAAAGTGCCTGAAAACCGTACCATAGGTTGACCCAAGCCTTGTTAGTAAAATTGGATAGATGGAACTCTTGTGGGCCGTCGATAGCTATGCTAGCACAAAGCCACAACTCATTGTGGCCGAGTGATTGAGTGTGCTGGCCTTGTTCATGCTAGATAACACTCTTTCCCAGAAACTGTAACTAAGGTCTGCTCAGCATAGTGGGTTCTGTGTGTGGGAGTGCACACACACATTGAATAATGACATATGAATTTTTATCTATCAAGAACAATATTGGGGGATAATGGTTTTCCAAAGTGGGGAAAAAGGTTTTGTTTGACACATTTTGTCCAATAAAGTTCTAAAGGACAAAATAAATTCCCACTTTGTCGTACATTTTTTTTCTGTCAGAATATATATTGCTCAAAATTTACTATATTTGTTGGGAGAGAGTGTTATATTTTTAAAATCTTTTTAATCATTTCACCTCAAGCAAGGTGAAAATTAAGACACAAGAAGATACTGGGAGTGGAAGAGAATGAGAAGATTCAAATGAGGACAAAGGACAATAAAAGAACTCACCTCAGGAAAACATAAGATTGTGATTTGCACTGCATTTAAATCTTTTAAGATTTTAGGTAATGGGAAAGTCAGAAAATGGAAGAAAGTTCTAGATGTGGAAAGTGTAAGAAAGAAACCATTAGAATAGAACATGGTTACATCAGGATAATTCACCAGTAAAATGATGAGACCTAATTGCCAATCTAGTAGTATGCTTAAATTTATGCAGTGAAAGTACTAATGAGGAAAGCTCATAAGAAAGATTGCTGTGAAAATATTTGTAGGAAAGACAGGGGCAAGTCACATCATAGCAGTAGAGAAGTGACTGAAGTTGTGATACCAAGTTAAGACCACTTATATTACAGACACTTTTTTGGATTTTGTCAAGAATCTCAAGATATATATTCAGATCACTAGACCAGATATGGAAGCATTATGCAATGTGCAGTCAAATGATAGATTTATAAATGTGTAAGATGAATTCTGATGAGAAAAAATTGTCTGGTATAACTCTGTGAACCAACTTTCCTAGCAATAGACTCGTAATTGATTCAATATAGTCATTCCATTTCATGTCAGTGGAAAACATTGAACCAAAAAGATGCAATGTTGCTCACCTGGAGGTTAGCATCAACCATGATGACGAAAGGCAGAAATGGGTCTCTGTAGTGATTAAAAAATTCTTTTTTTTTTTCCCGTTTTTAACAAGCCATTCCTTATATACTGGAGAAAGAATATTTGAGATATTGACAGAGTGGACAGAGAAATCAATACTGCTAGGTGACTGTCATTTTCACATCTCAAGTGATTTTCAAACCATGTGATTATATATATATATATATATATATATATATATATATATATATATACATACAAACTGAATTTTTTATATGTGGATTATTATATAAGGATAATAACTTTCATAATTAACTTTTACTGAATAGAATTTTAGAAAAGTATTTAAGAGGTTTCTTGTTAGAAAAAAGAGAGCAGGTTTGCAGAAGTAACTAATTTTTTATTTTCTAATTCTGCTCATAAAGGCATAATATTCAAGGAAAAAATACTAAATAACATTATTTATTTTTCAGATCTGACTATATAATTAAAATAAACCTCAGTCCACATTATACAGTCATCAACAATGTTTTTATTACATTAATAATATTGTTTTATGAGGGGTTGCTAAAAGATTGATCCAACTTTATTTCCTAAAGTCTGACAAAATCCCCAAATGGAATTTTTTTTAATGGCTTCTTGGTTGGGTCAAGAAGTCTTCAATGCTTATTTTTAAATGTTCTGGGTACTCAATAAATTTAACCTTGTGCTAAAGTTGGATTTCACTCAGTATCTATTATAACAAGTGTACTTAATATAAGGTGCTTGTGTTGATGTAATTGAATTTTCACTAATTTAATTGACTTTAGAAGTCTAGGTTGAAGCCATTGAATTCAAAAACATCTTAACTGTAGCAAATAAAATCACAGATTAAATCAATAATTTTGATTGATAAAATCAATAAGATAAAAAATACAATAAGTAAAAGAGAGAATAATTTTGTGATGGAATGTTATTGTACTCTAAACTTCTAGAAATAGTTGTTCTCAGTGAGTCTGAATTTCAAGCAAGGTTTTATCATTAAGCTAATTGACGGGTGACAATTTCAAATTCCAAAAGTAGTCAATAAAAAAAAAAAAATTGTGTAAAGTTTTTAAGTCAAAACTGGTAAAAGGTAGAGTAAATTTTCTGAAAGAATGATTGCTGAAATTCTTTGATATCTCGAGTTTTCTCTCTCTCTCTCTCTGCTTTATGTCTTTTCTGGGCATGGACCATCATGGCCCTTCACAGCTTCCTGTCTTGTCAGTACTTGATCTTTTATGACTCCTTTTTGTATTGTATTACTTGTCTGTCTATTTACTCAAACTTGTCAAGTATATTAACTCTGCTTTTATTGCTTTTAGTAAGGCTTTGTGAGTTTTCTATTTTCCAAGCCGCCTTTTTTCATCGTATAATTCTAGTTACTGCTTTCTGCAAGTGCACACTGTTAAACATTTTTTAATTCACTGCAAAAAAAATGGCACCTATATGAAAATGCTTCTACAATGTACCCAACTGTAGAGCCATTTTAGAATTTTTAAAAGTAACAAAACTCTACCCCAAAATATAAAAAGGTAACTGGAGAAACACTTGGCTACAAAATGCATCTAAATCTGAATTACATCTGCATCCTTATATGATAGCAACTTCGTCTGCTAAATAGACACAGATAAAAACAAATCTTTCTGTGTAAAATGACCCCTGTGGGGTTAGTGTGCTAACCTATCTAAATCATCATCATCCATCCATCCATCCATGGGAAACGGATTTCATGTACATGATCCTAGTCACATCAAAGAAAGAAATCTGAATGGTCTTTGCATGGGATAATAGTTACGAATAATTAATCTCTCTATGCTGACTCAAATACAGTTTCTTTGTACTTCCTATTCTCCTCAACATTTTCTTATTTGTCAAGTTCTCTCTATGTAGGCACAGTTGAGTAATGGATAGTGGCTCATATTGAGGAAATGGGGAGCCGAGTTCGAATTCCAGTCAAATCCATTACATTCGCTTATGTGCTAATACCCTTGGGAAAGGTATGAATCCTCTTCTTCTCCCCCCAGCTATGGGTAAATAGCAGGAGAGACTGGGTTCTATAGCTTTGGATAGCAACTGGTCTACTGCAGAAAGAAATGGCAACCTACTGCAGGAAAAAATCTGCCTCATCAGTCATGTATTGAAAGACACATGATCGCCTAAGTGTGTATTGAAAGACACATGATCGCCTAAGTGTGTATTGAAAGACACATGATCGCCTAAGTGTGTATTGAAAGACACATGATCGCCTAAGTGTGTATTGAAAGACACATGATCGCCTAAGTGTGTATTGAAAGACACATGATCGCCTAAGTGTGTATTGAAAGACACATGATCGCCTAAGTGTGTATTGAAAGACACATGATCGCCTAAGTGTGTATTGAAAGACACATGATCGCCTAAGTGTGTATTGAAAGACACATGATCGCCTAAGTGTGTATTGAAAGACACATGATCGCCTAAGTGTGTATTGAAAGACACATGATCGCCTAAGTGTGTATTGAAAGACACATGATCGCCTAAGTGTGTATTGAAAGACACATGATCGCCTAAGTGTGTATTGAAAGACACATGATCGCCTAAGTGTGTATTGAAAGACACATGATCGCCTAAGTGTGTATTGAAAGACACATGATCGCCTAAGTGTGTATTGAAAGACACATGATCGCCTAAGTGTGTATTGAAAGACACATGATCGCCTAAGTGTGTATTGAAAGACACATGATCGCCTAAGTGTGTATTGAAAGACACATGATCGCCTAAGTGTGTATTGAAAGACACATGATCGCCTAAGTGTGTATTGAAAGACACATGATCGCCTAAGTGTGTATTGAAAGACACATGATCGCCTAAGTGTGTATTGAAAGACACATGATCGCCTAAGTGTGTATCATACATAGCATATAACTAACACTCTATATATTTTTAACATTTGTCAGTAAAACCACATTTTGATCAGTTAAACTTTTCTCTTTATTTTTGATGAAATCGTTCATCATTCATTACCATATAGGATGGTAGATATTAAATAGATAGATTTTTTCTTTACTTCCAATGTTATATTTTTATATATATATTTTTTCTTCTTACTATGTTCCATTGGAGTTCTCTCTCACGCAGTCCATCATTTTATGGAGTCCAAATTATCAGTAGAAAGCTTTAACATTACTCTGATTTTGACTTAGACTCATTAGTTTTCTGCTGATAATTTTGAAAATATTGCTTCTTGATAGTGTCACTGAGCTAAATATTGACTATTTGCACAGTGTCATTAAAACTGCTCAGTTTATTTCAGAGAATAACATGAAAATTGCTCATTAAAATTGCTCAGTACATTTTACCAATTTTTCTTTTACTCATAAAGGAGAAGGAATTGTTAACAAATACTCAGTGGCAGCCAAGGTGTATCCACTGTTGCTTCTGTTGAGAGAAGTACAATTACTAAGCAAGAAAATGTTTCAAAGTGTTGGCAAACTTACCAAAGTAGTGATGCAATATGTACTACCTTCTAATGATTACAGGGAAGGGGTTTCTGATAGCGTGCAGAAAAAACATCACACATTTGAAAGTGGAGTAAATGTGTTGATGTGTATGCTCAAAGAATTGTGGAATAAATTCATAGCAATCATAAAGTTGTGTTAAACTTTTCATACAATATTCACAGATTTATATACTTTAGTATTACTGTGGAGTAACTGTCCATGGTTAAGTGTAATTGGCAAAATTGTCAACAATAAACAACAAGAAAAGGAAGAAAAAGAACAGGGCAAAAATAATACTAAGCAAAAAACATATATGCAAGTCAAAACTAGGCAAAGCAACAGTAATAAGGTTGAAATTGTTGAGAATTGTGTTCATGGGTGAAAAGGATACAGTCAAGTGATTGTAGCATTCTGATTTCAAAACAAGAAAGAAAAAAAAAAATAGTGTGGACGAGACTGAGAAGTTATCCGTTTTCATTGGTTAGGAAGAAATCCTAGCATGCATCTGTCGGATCTTTCTATAATTTGGAGAGGGGATGTTTTTATCAGTCATTCACTTTGAATTGAAATCAGTCTATCAGCAGATAAATTGATGTAAATATTGTTTTGTTTTCTCAATTAAATTCTGTGTCTTGACCTGCATAACAAAATCTTATATTTATATCCAAAAAGATGGACTTTGGGAAACATGGTTTAATTCTCATTGTTTAAGGTAAGTTCCCATGGAATTTAATTGAAGAAACAAAATATTTATATGAATTTATCTTTCTTTCTTTTTTTTTTTTTTTTTTTTAAACAATGGCGTTCACACTCTACAAGGCCGGAGAGCCATCCAAGTCAGAGGGTTATGTAGTATTATAATATAAAATGTATAAATATATATTAATATTGTGTGAAAACACAATTTCATGATTGCTATGAATTTATCAAGATTGGGCATAAACAACTGATATGGATAAAATGTTTAGGATATATTTGTACAATATATTATGTGAATTTCAGTTTATAATACTTATATTTAGAAATATTTAAAGTACATTATTTAATGGTATGAGATTATATCATGCAACTCAAGTGTTGTTCACTATGTTTTAAATAAATTGTTATGGTAATTTATCCACACACGCATGGACTCTCCCAGCTATAAATAAGAGCAGGTACTGCCTTTTAGAGGAGTGTAGTTTTGAGCAGTCAGCTCCGATAGTCAGACCGAATATTCTTGCTGTAACACACTCATTTGTATTACTGTTTTTCTGTTAATATATTTGTTTAACACAATTCCTTTCTTGTGTCTTTATTTCTGGCCCCAACAAGGCCACAACATAACTGTATAGGATAATGATAATTAGTTTTAAATACTCATAACTAATTTTTAGATATAAATATTGTTATGGGTCAAAACAAAAGTATACCCTGAAAAGAGAAACAAAATATTATAAAGGAATTGCTTGATGAGAGTACAACTTTGGAAATTGTGAAAATGTTGAACAATTTTAGAAGAAATTAAAAACATTGGCAAGATAAGAACAAGAATAAAATGAACTTCGAGAATTTTATGAAAAAAGGATTTGAGAAAAATTAAAAGGTTAGCAAAAAATGGCAATTGACCAGCAAGAAAGGATTAAAAATAAGTGGCTAAAGTAAATGTAAACTGACCAAAAAGATGTTGAATATTAAGAACATTAACAAAAGACATAAAAGCAACCAAACTACCACCTTTATATAATCATTACAAGGAGAAATGTGTAAGTTGGTCAAGTAAGTTATTAAAATTGCACTAGAGGTTGAGTCCTTTATGAAAATAATCAACCAACATAACTTAGAAGACAACACTAGCAACATAGAATAGTGTTTAGGAGTAGTATTGTAGACATTAAAATAGAATTACTATCATAGTTGATGATAATGTCAAAATAAATCCAGAAAATTATTGTAAATTTTTAGATAGGATGTTTTTCATTGCTACAGTGCACAATGAATAAACTTGAAATTAAAGTGTATATTCATGCATAACGATACTTTTTTACATTCTTTCAAGCTTACAATTGCACACCATGCCAATAAAGGTTTCAAAGAACCTGGATTAATGAAATGACTCCAGTTTTTTCTTAAATTCATCCTCAAGAAAACTAGGGGTCCATTGTTAAAACAGATGTATATGGAATGTAAAAACAAATAAAATTTCTGAGAAGCAATTAAAATTGCTGCAAGCAATGTTAAAATTGAAACACTAGGAAAGATAAAATTAATAAGAAAGACTGATGAAAGTTAGTGTCAACAATTCCATATTACTATTTAAAATAATTAAATAATATTGATATTAATTATATATATTTCTGTGACATGTATCTTTTAGAATTAATTATAAATAAAAGAAATTATGTTGCACTTTGCAAAAAAGCCAAAAAATGATATCCTGAAAAATAAGTTATCAGTATTTTTTAATTGAGATATTATAAATTGAAGTATGTAATTTATTGCTCATGAATATATCCTGAATATTGGCTGCCTCATATTAGTTTTAGCGGGAAAATATTGATGAACAATAAAATTTATACTGTGCAAATTAACTCTATAAGAATGTATGTTTTTGTTCCTGAGAGAAGCCATTCATAAAAAGATATATACAAACACACACACACACACACATAAAAAGTTATATATATATATAAGAATCATTTTGACTTTATTGCCTCCTATTTTAGTGTATCGACCCATGATGTCAGAGGTGAATATTAGTGGTATAGCAGTAGAGGATGAGCCTTCCCACCAATAACCCATTTTTTTCCCTTGTTAAAGCAGTCTAGCAAAATGGCATCTGACATGAAAGTGCATATGAAGCAGAAATGTATCCTCTGCATGGAAAAGATTAACTCACTGACAATCATCTATGCTTTATTTTGGTTATCACAAATATTTATGAAGACCAAACAGTGGATATGAGAATAGCTTGGTCCTGGTTAATGTATTTCATCAACATCTTACAAGTCATGTTTTGGTCGTCCCAGCATCATTACCAATCCATGAAATGAAGTACTCCTTGAAAATAGCAAAGCCATTGATGGTAGCTGTGTGGAAAACTTGCTATATCCAATGGTGCTATTGTGCTCTGATATCTATTGTAGTTTCCATGGAAATAAATAAGAGGCATTACTTTCAAAGTGTTTCTTTTGTGTGTGTGTGTGTGTGTGTGTGTGTATATATATATATAAGTACACACACAAATATATCAGAGAGATGATAGGTTGTAAGATAGTAGAAATGATTGCTTTATTCATTGGTTGTTTTAAGCCTAATTGCATATTAATTGGCCAATCAGATTGTCTGGTCACAACTGTAGCAAATGACTTCTTGAATGTTTATCCCCAAACCAGACATGGTCAGTCATTAGGTTGTAATAGAATAAGCAGTCTTCGTTTTCATTTTTTTCTCTTTCTACACTGCCTTCCTCTTTCATTTTTTTCTTATTCTATTTTTTATTTTTCTCTCCATCATTTTTTCTTTTTTTTTCTTGTCTTCATTTTCTTTCATTTCTGCACCAACTATTTTCCTTCTTCATTTAATGTTTCTCCATTTTCTCTTTTCTTTCAATGATTAAATAACTCTAAAATGGAGATCACTAATTGAGACGTCCTTTCGCCAACTTCCAACTGGCGGCTGCCACACTGAAGAATTTTCCATTTCTTGATTTTTCTTGTGATAACGTTTCCGGTAAGGAAAGGTGTTGGAGTAGACATGGGTTCACCCAGCAGACGTTTCCTTCACCAAAAGATGTAGAGATCAATACATTAAAATCAATGAACGAACCGTCTGGATACAATCAGGCTGTTTGCCACCTTCAGTGGCAGGAGGAATGGCAGACCAGACTGGACATAGAAGCTGTAGATAATGTCCACAGACATTTCAGAGAAAATTATTAACATGTGCGCTCACAGAAACTTGTATCGTAATGATAGCATACATAGAATTACATATTATATAGATATATTATCTCTCAGGCATACATGCAATGTATATAAATTTTAAAAATCTTATGCAAGTTATGTGGTCTGTCTGTAAAGTACTCGGCCATTTACTATTAGTAAAAGTATAAAAACCTAGAGCAATGGCACCTTAGTCCTCTTCAAATTACTCTCATTAGGATCTTATACACTTACTTAGCATCTCTTTCACCTTTCAGAACAGTCTCTCAAGTTCTTTTGGGATTACCATCATCATCTTAAACCCATTCATGTCTTGTCAGTGACTTTGAGTAAAACCTGAAATCAGAGAGATCCAAATCTGGTTTTTATTGGGATGGTGGGTAGACAGATCTGTGATGTGATGCCTAAAAGCCCTGTACAAGACCTGAAGAATCTATTCACCTTGGTCATTATGGATACAAGTCACACAGTACACAAACTCACTCTATAGCATCTCACTGCTGACAGAATAATCTCACTGGAGAGTGACTTTTCACACATGCAGTAAAGATCCCTTATTATTGGTCACAAAGTTACATCAAGTTCTTACATCCCATACTGGAGATATTTGAAATAGATATATTCCAAACAAATTATGATAGGACTTCACCATCTACCATGGCAATATTAGCCATTTCCCCACAAAGAAACATTTGGCATTCATTGACTAAGCAGCAAGTATTGCTTTCAGTTAAAATTTATAAAATATTTCTCTTAATACAGTTTTTCAAGTAAATAGGTTTTTCAAGGCCAGTAGCTCTTATTGCTCTTTCTAGTACTGATGGAGGTTTCTTTAACTTTTTATTTGAAGTAGTGTGGAATGTCAACATCTTCAGTGTCATTATTTTCTCTTTGAGTTAGATATGCTATCCAATTCAGTTGTTGCAGCTGTTCATAGTCCTCAAATGGTGTGTTTTCTGTAATTTGGTACAGTTATTTTTTGTGATTCTGTAGCATCAGTCCACAATGTTCAAAGAAGGATGTTTTTTGCCAAGACCCTTACACTTTCCTCACTCAAAGCCATTTTTAACCATTAACTGATTTATTTTTTGGCTTCATAATAATTTGTGTTATTGGTTGAAACTACCTCTAGTACAGCCTATTCTATGGTCAATTTCCTTATCTCCTAAATTTGTTACAACTGATCTATATACCGAGGTATTTGAAGTGTTTAGTATTCACTACTAATTTTCCATAGTGAATTTTTATGATGGATTCCGGGTATGTGCCATCACCACTTTCATTTCAATTCCAGATAGTTTTTGTTTATCTTGAGTCCTATTTCTTGGAACACTTGATAGAGGATATTGATTTTCTGTTCACGATTGTTCTTTTCCCAGCTATGAATACCTGTGTCATCAGCATACTGCCCCCTGCCTCATCATCAGTACATTGGTCTCAGGAGAGAAAACAGGATTGTTGCTTTCTATTGGTAGATTCATTTGGGATGTAGTATGGAATGTTTAAATGGTCAGTGCCCATCTCTTCACACCTGTGCTTGTAAATAAGCAAGGCATATAGTCTAGGAGAAGATTAAATAGATTACAGCTCTCATTTCCTCTCTGTCATGCTCTTGATGAGGTTTGAAATGTTTTTTTATTGAGTTCCTTGCCAGATATGTAAGATTTGATAGATTGATACAGTTCCTCTATTAGATTAATGCATTCAATGGATTTGGAGCTTGGAGGGCAATTCCTGATAAATGAAAAGAGGCAGTCTCTATTGATGTGGTCATATGCTGTTGTGAGGTCAACACAATAGGTATATGGTTTCTTATTAGGTAAATAGTTTCTTGTAATTGTTTGATGACGTATATGCCATCACTGCATCCCTTACCAGAGTGAAAACAAACTGGGTCAGGAGTAGTTGACTTGCATTAAATTTTTTTTTTTTTTTTTTTTTTTAAGCTTATCACCCCAAGCAAGGCTGGAAGCCACTAGCATGCAAGGGGTTACAGAAGGTTTGGAGGAAGAGCAGATAGGAGTGGTAAAGGAGAGGGTGTGGAGAAAGATAGTGGATCGATCAAGGCAAGGGGGTTACAGAAGATTTGGAGCGAGAGCAGATAGGAATGAAAGGTGAAAGGATGTGGAGAAGGGAAGTGGATAGATCAAGGCAACTGGAGATGTTGATTGACGTTACACTTAAATAGTTGGAGATTATATTTGTCAGGGAAACAGGCATAAGGAAGGGAGTTCCACAGGCGAGATGTGCGAGACATGAAGCTATTGGAGAAGAAGAGACGTCTACATTTAACAGTTTCAACGGTGAAGGGGTGGGAACGGGATGCCAGCCTCGTAGGACGTTTAAATTCATGAGGCCTAGGAACCAGCGAAAGCAGATGAGAGCTTCATTAATATAATATTCATTAGTACTTTCATCATGATCAATCCAAGTGAGATACCTCTGTATGTGTGAAGGACTTGAGGGCTACCTTTCAGTTTCCATAATACATTAAAACATGTTAAACCCCACTTTTTGGGATGCATGGTTTCACTTATATGCAGTAAAACCTACATGTTCAAAATCTTTATTCAACTAAAACTACTTGAAAGATCAAAAGTTAATAGAAAAAAAACAAACACAGACATTGGTATTTTATAATAGTATTTTAAAATAAAAAAATTAATGTATTTAAATATTATCAAAGTTGTCGTCATTAAATGACTATTAATTTGAGTTTTGTATTTTATGTAAATTTTTGTATGAACAGAAAACATGTTTCAATTGATGGTAATGTGTTTGTCAAAGCATTAAAATCCTTGTTTTTAAAAAGGGTGTTGAAATCCTTGTTTTTAAAAATGGTGTTGAAATCCTTGTTTTTAAAAATGGTGTTGAAATCCTTGTTTTTAAAAATGGTGTTGAAATCCTTGTTTTTAAAAATGGTGTTGAAATCCTTGTTTTTAAAAATGGTGTTGAAATCCTTGTTTTTAAAAATGGTGTTGAAATCCTTGTTTTTAAAAATGGTGTTGAAATCCTTGTTTTTAAAAATGGTGTTGAAATCCTTGTTTTTAAAAAGGGTGTTGAAATCCTTGTGAAAATGTTAGAATTGATTATTATCCATGGAGTTTACCATACATGAGGAACCTATTTAATATTAATGTTGGGATCCTACTGTTAACACTACATTTCACATTATTAGCAAGTTCATGTTTTATTGATATAGTAACACCTAACTCTTAACTTTACAGTAAATGAGAATAAAAATCAGTCCATTCTGTACAGATGTAAACAAACATCAACCATTTATGTGAAATGTCCTGATTTTCAAAATTTCAAATTAAGTTATATTAGAAGTTTGAAGCTTTAAAATAGATTATAAAGTTGATTTAATCAACAAGGAGAAATGTTTATTAATTTCCAAGTTTGCGAAATAAGAGTGGTAATGACAAATGATTAGCAAGTACTAACAAAATTGAATGACTCCAATGTGACTGTGATAAGGAAAAGTTGAGTACATTATCTTACCAATGTGTACTATATTGAGAAAGATGTATAAAAAGAAGTTTTTGTCAAGTTACACAATTTTTTGGTATGGTGACAGCATAGGACTTTTGAGAAGCTCAAGATGTTGGGACTTAAATCAAGTGACAAAAATTGTGTTATCCATAGGCATTTGTAAGACATCTATAAGGAAAATAGAGTAAAATGGGCAGCAGCCTACATGAAAACTGATTTTTCAACTGTTTTTTTAGTTAATGAATATCATTACTGGGCCAGATGGATGGCACAAAGGCTGGGTGACAGTTGCTGAAAATTGCACTGACAGATTGAAACAGCAACAAGATAGGTGATGTGATGTTTTGCGGTGGGATTATATGTATTAGCACCATGGTGAGTTCCAGGTGGTATTAAGATGACAGCTCAAACATACATTGATTTTTGAAGGCTCATGTGTAGCTGTGGTTCAAGAAGAAGCCAAATGCTTTCAAAAAGAAGCTGATTTTTTATGTATGCCAATACTCTATCATATTTAGCAAAGAAAAATAATGAAGATCTGGAGTAAATGGATTTCAAAGATACTGCTTTGATGAAGTAACTGGCTTGTTATATCTGACCTTAAACTGTTTGAAAATATAAGGAGCATTTTGAAAAGGTAGTTTTACATTAGCAGACAATTTATCAGAAAAGATGAATACTATATTAGGTGCTGTGCAGTTTTTTCATATAAAAAAAATACAATAGTTGACAAAACCAATAAATTACTTCTACAAGTAGTATCAGAATAGTGTTATGTTTCATGTAAATGTTATTTAAAATCTTTCTTATTACAATGATGCTTGTAATATTTGTAAACTTTGTGCACATTATGTAATTATAATTTTAATTATAATGTAATGTTCCATGAACCTTCAATAACTTGATTAATAATGTGAAACTACAAATTTGCAGTAAAATTAATAAAACTGTTGCAATATTCTAAGAGTTCCATGTATTCTATTATAATTTGTTTATATATGAAATATAATCTTAAACATTTTAAGTTAAAGCTTCTTGAATGTGAACTTTAACCACTTTAAAAATATCTTGTCCAAGAACTTATAATTGTCTTCATTTATTTTGATAACATAGTCAACTTTGAAAGAACTGATAATTTTATTATTTAAATTACTAGATCGAAACATGACTCCACCTATTGCTGTTATCATCTTAGTCATTTGGTTGACTATTTTCATAATATCTAGACCAGCCATCTAATCCATCCAATGTAGTTCAGCATTCATCCCTAAAAATTACTATTACGAAAGCAGCTTTTTGGCCAACTTTGACCTTCAAAAATTTAAATGCAATGTCAGTTGTTATTTACTGTCTTCCTGATTATTCTTCTGTTGTTCTCACTCCTTCATGAAGTTTTTTGGTTTTCTGATTCTTTCACATTCAGTAGCCTCTTGTGTCTTAGTGGCTTTACTATCTTACTTGGAGTGAATTTGATTAAAAAAAAATCAACTTTCATGTACTACTTATACTGACTGAAACTTTTAACTGTGTGATGTCTATTTAATAAGTAATTTTGATGCTTTTATGGTTTTAGCCAATATTTTTAATTATTGGGATCTTTTCTGTTTGTCTCTATTTATAAGACCAGCTTCTTCAAATATTTTCTTGCTTATTAACCTTTTTAATTTTTATCAAATCCTATTGTGACTTTTTTAAAGTACAGGTTTCATTTGTTTTTATCTTGCCAATATTTTCCATTTATTTTTCATTATCCTCTGATCTCTGTTCAAGTTTTTCACAGTTTTTAATGTTGTGTCCCTCATCACTCAATCAATTTGCAATATATATATTTTTCTCTTTTGAGGTTATATCTCTCTTACAACTCATGGCAGTCTCTACTCTGTATATCTGAAATTAAAAAATAAATATCAATAAATGTACTATGATATATATTTATTTACCATATGATGAACACCACTTGAATTGCATTATCCAATTTAATCCACAAGGAAGTGATCTTAAATATTTCTAAAGAAACAATGATAAGCTGGGATTCATGTGGTATATCTTAAAGATATATGTGGTTATCCTGAAAATTCTATCAAAATTGATTATTCCATACCAGTTTTATTGTGAAAACATTGGATTTGAGGAAGAGGGTGGTGCTGAAAAGTTCTTAGCCTGATCCACTTCCACTCTATATATGCATATGCTGATAGATACAAGATCTATCAGCATATGCACACACACACACACACACACACACACACGTGTGTATATATATATATATATATATATATATATATATATATATATATTTTAAAGAGAGAAAATGCTGTAAGCATTTTTGATTACAATGTGGAATTTTTATATACTTTATTCTATATATTTTGCTACACATTTTTCAGGTCTTGTAACCTTCATCAGGTGAAAAATGATTATTTCTATATATTATTTAAAGGAATGAATTTTTTTCTTCCTATTTTAAATCTTTTAACCATTGTATGTTGTGTGTATTAGTAGTCATCTGAATCCATTTTGGACATACACATTATATTATTATAAGGAAACTTATATAGTAAATACATGCATTTTGTATGGTGTATTTATATGTTGTCCAACTTTTGTGTTTTGCTCCTATGTGTGTATTTGTGTATGGGGGTTATGATTTGTTTAGTAGCGGTTTAAATTTATGAAGTTTTTTCTTGTATTTGGAGGAAAGAGTAATTTTCTGTTTGATATATTGGCATAATTTTAAAGTTACCCTTGTTGCATTTGTGGATGTGTTGTGACACAAAGAGTTTTCAGTTGTCTGCTAATTTAATGTTGCTTTTGTGTAGGGAAACTCTTTTGTCTAGTGTTTGAGTGATAACTATATAAGATTTGTTGCATTTTGTGAATCTGAGTGCATAAGTTACATTTTTGGAGTTAAGGTTTTTCTTTATTGTGAATGTTGTTGTGGGGTTTTCAAAAATGTATGAGTTTCTTTCTATAATTATATCACAAATGCACATCTCTTGTTGCATTTTGTGGCCTCTTTTATTGTGTGTTGACTAAATTTGGATGAGGTTAATGTGTTTTAAGTTTTTTGATTGGTATTTGCTTTTAATTATTTTTTTTTTTAGTATATCTTTCATTTTATCATTCTTTTAAGTTTCTTGTTATTTCTGTAAATAGTTCTGTATTGGTCTTGTATGTTGAGACATGTGAGAATTTGTTGTTTCATTTCTTTGGATTTTGTTGTTGGTCTAATGGTATTTTTTCTGCTAGTTCAAAACTCTTGTTTAATAGTGGTGTAAGGTATCCCTGTTTCTTTGAGAATTTTATGTAATTCTTCTAGGTGGGTTTTTCGGAGGAGTTTGTTGGCCATTATAATGCAAATCTGACGTTCTAAGGAATAGGGGATGGATTTTAGTTTTTTTGGGTCATGCCTCTTAAAATGAAGATATTGTTGGGTGTCTGTAAGCTTGTGGTAGATATCTGTGATAATATGGTTATTTCTATCTCTGATGAGTATATCTAAGAATGACAGTTCATTAAAGTTATGATCTTGGGTGAATTTCATCTTCAGTTGTAAGTTTGGGAGTAAATTGTGCAATTGTTAATATTGCCCCGATGAGGATTTCCAGAAAATGAAGCGATCCTTTAAATATCTCTTCCAAGATTTAGTAAAGTGGGTTTTTATATTTTCCCCATATATTTTGCCCTGTCTTTTCATAAAGGCTTTCCTCTAGGTCAGGTAAGGTTAGAGTGGCATATTTTGGTGCCATTTTCGTTCCCATTGTTGTACCTGGGGTTTGGGCATAGTTTTTGTTATCAAATTCAAAAGAGTTGTTGTTCAAGACTAGGTCTATACTATTAATTCTTTAGTGAACCTTGGATGTAGTATTTCTGGGTGTTCTTCAATCCAGGATGAGATTACCCAATTCATTGGGTATGTTTCTATATACCATGAGTGTTCCTGGATCTACTTTTTGTGGTATGGAGTTAAGGAAGTGGATATCATTTGTAATGTAGCTCTTAATCTGTTTAGTAAATGTTTGTAGTATGGTGTCTATTAGTTTACTGTGTCTGCTAGTTGGATAGGCTGGTCCTGCTACTATGAGTCTAAATGTAAGGTCACTTGTGTTTGGGATGTTAATACATTCAGATTTTTGTATAGCTGCTTTTATTTCACTCAATTTGTGAATTTTTGGTAGTCTATAAAAATTGCTCATTTTTGGGATGAAGTTTATTAAGAATCCCTTTCCTTCTTTTTGTTAATATTTTATTATGTGTTCTGCAGAGTCTTTGTAAATTTTGATGTAATATTTTTCCAAATATATAAACTCACCATTCCTATCTGGATTATGATAGTCATAATGCAAAGAGGAGGAGGAAAAATCCCATAATATTATAGAAAGAAAAACAAGTAAAAACTTTACCAAGTAAGGAAAAATCAGATAATGGGATACAATAAAAAAAAAAACAAACCAAACACAAAATAAAACACATAGGTCAACATAGAACAACACATGGCACCACCAAATACAGAGAAAACCACCCAAATATATACTACCACACGCAAACATACTTACACAACAAATACAATTACCAAAATACACTTGAGAACACACAAAAAAACACACTATTTACAACACACTATTATATCGTAACACAGTCAGATGCAGGACAAACCACACACACATTAACAAAACCAACACTTACAGATACCACCTAGCACAACAAAACAAACCTAACAACTGCTACTCATATCAAGAAATACAACCAAAATATTCACAAGTTTTCCCATATCTTAGCAAAAGATTTCTAGTATTTAAAACTTGATCAAACAATTAGAAAAATATTCAGTGAGAGCCCACTTCACACTAGGTGTCAGCACCCCCAATCTACACACTCTTAACATCATCCGGCATATATGATTCACCACCTCACCAAGGGAATATCACCTGCAATAAACCCTGATGCCAAGTCTGTAGTCATATCATCAGTGATAGGAATTCCACACCCCTCCCCCTGGCACTCATGTAGTATTCAAAGCACTGGCTCTGAATTTTGACAGTTCAAATTTTATATATTTGCTTTTCTGCTACAAATGCAAAAAAGGAAATTATGTTGGAGAAACTGGAATGGAATTCTTTTCTTTGGTTCAATAACCATAAAAAAACCATCAGGAGCAACAATTTTCCTATTGCTGTACACTTCAATCAATCATTTCATAGCATCAATGACATCAGATATGTACTTTTAGTTTCTTCAGTCAACAAGAAAGACACAGATTGGAGTTGAAATTTATTTTCAAAATAAACTCACAGATTGAGGAATTAAACAGGGATTTGTGTCTACTCAGAGAGTATAATTTCCACAGGGAGATCTTTAACCATCAACAGCATTTCTTGGAAGAGTAAGTCTCACTTTGTTTATTCTTCACATCATTGAATAAGAACACAGACGTGTTCAAAAATTCTGAGATTAAAATTTTTATCTTCATGCTTCAATTCAGTCAAAATTTGACATATAATAAATATCAATTTTATTAACTATATTAGTATCATTTTGTTGGTTTTATTCTTCAAATTTTATTAACCAGCCTATTAAATCTACATATTATAAGTATATGGGAACTACCTTTCTTTTTATTTTTATATATATATATATATATATATATATATATATATAGTCATCCACAGACAGACTGTTTCGCTGTATCACAGCTTATCAGTGTGGCTAGACGTCCGGTTGCCTCTGGCTAGAATTGAAAACCGGCTGAATTCGTGTCAATCGGAAATTCTACCCTGAAGCTGTTGGCGCATGGCAGAGAAGGTGAATTTAAGCATATTTATTTTTAGATAAACACACAGTGACTGAGAGAACTCGATTCGATTTACCGAAGAGTCTTGCATTATTAGCCGTAATAGTCACTGTTTACAAACCCACACATCCTCCCCAGAGAGCTCAACCGAAATAAATTTTTCAGGAGCATATATATTGTCATCCATAGACAGACTGTTTTGCTGTATCACAGCTCATCAGTGTGGCTAGACGTCCGGTTGCCTCTGGCTAGAATCGAAAACCGGCTGAATTCGCGTCAGTTGGAAATTTTACACTGAAGCTGTTGGCGCACGGCAGAAAAGAATATATATAAGCTGATTGAGTTCTCTGAGTGTCCATTGTGTTTATGAAAAATAAATATGCAAAAATTTGCTTTTCTCTCTGTCAGGTGTTGATGGCCTAGGAGTTGGAATCTTCAACCAATACCAAATTGGTCGGGTTTTGGTCCAGGCCTGAAGCAATTGGATGTCTAACCACACTAATGAGCTGAGATACAGTGAAACAGTCTGTTTGTGGATGATGTGAGATATATATATATATATAGAGAGAGAGAGAGAGAGAGAGAAACAGACACACATACACAAACATATATCATATCCATCATCATTTGTATATTTGATTATATATTTTTCTTGTTCAGGGATATGTCTCTAAAATCTGTTTAAGTAATATTATATTAATGGTCCTGACCTGGCATCTTGGCTTCCATCATTTTACCACCATTGTAATGTAGCTTCCACATGCCTTTACGATAAATACTTTCATCATAATTGTTCAGATGAACTCTTTGCTATGGTAATAAGACTTTATGAATTTAAGTATAGTACTAAATTGGCAACAAGGTCCACTCAATTCATATTTGAATTGGATAAATGTAACTAAGTTTTAGACTTATAGTTTCTTTTCTGACATTTCTTGCTTGTGGAACTCTTTTCTGACTTCATGTTTTCTGGCCAACTTTGATCTTCAAAGATTTAAATGCAATTTTAATCATTATCTACTGTCTTCTTGATTGTATCTTGATGGCTTTACTGCCTTGTATAGGGAGAAATGTTTAAAATAAAATAGGTTTAGATTTTTAAACTGAAATCTAACCTACTTAATAGGAGTAGGTATAGTCACCTATCATTCAGTTCACACTCTTACCTGATCTTTTGAACAGGAGGAGAGGTTTATCAGTTCCTTTTAAAAATTTCTCATTCTTTCACTCCCAGTAATCCCTTGCACGGTAGTGGCATTATCTCTGTTTTAGGTGAATTAATTAAAAGAAACAAATAAAAAACCCCAAAAACTCCTATTTTCCCCAAACCTTAAAACCTTGTTTACCTTCTTGCCTATGTGTGAATTTCACTCACTGGTTGATAGAAGGTTAACAAATTTCATTTGATATTTTAACATTTTTTTTGTCATGACTTGATCATGTCTTTTTAATCTTGCATTATTCTAAAAGTAATTAATTTTGAAAAGAATAGTTTTAGCAAACATATTACATTTATCTAGTTGAATATATTAATGTGCCAATTTGCAAATTCATACCCCACTCTTGTTTGCTGGGAGAAAGTGTCTGATGTTCATGGGTACCTTGGAAATCTTCACTTACTAAATAATCACACACACATTATATATATATATATATATATATATATATATATATATATATATATATATATATAATCTCATATAGTATGAAAC
>OZ038483.1:122372979-122387979 GCA_964036315.1 Acanthosepion esculentum
ATGAAAGAAATTTAATTATAACACATTATTGCTGCTTTTGAAGGACATTTGATGATATCTCTATGCTTTTATTTTATTGAAGTTTTTATAGGTTAGACAATAGTTAATTCTATTTTTACTAGTAGATAAAATGTGGATCGCTTCATTTCAACCTGTTAGCATGCTTTTTGTTAAAAAAAAAAATAGTCCCAATTGGTATATTTTGTTTACTGATTCTAACATTGTAGAAAGAAGAAAATAAGCAGTGTTTCCACCATATTAGACCTTTTTTTATTTTAAAAATGGTAAAAATGCAACTCAAAAGAGATTTGAACATTTTATGGATAAGGTTCTGTGAATGACTGAATGTGTCAGAAATGGTTTGCTAAGTTTTCTGCTGGAGACTTCTCATGTGATAATAGTTTACAGTTGGATAGACTAGTTGAGGCTGATAGCAATCAGATGAAGATATTGCTTATAAATAGTACTTTCCAGCGTGGGAGATGACTTTGGGCTGTATTGTCAACATATCCAAATCAAGCATTAAAAATCAAGAAAAAAGTAAAACTACTTGACTATATTTACATAAGTAATTCACTATTTAAATGTCATTAAATTTTCACTGTTCAGCTGTGACAGTCCAAAAGCATTTATGTGGCTTTGTGGGTAATTAATTATTGTCCATCCTGCAACTCTTATCCCACAGACAAAATATTGCTAGCCTCTCACTTTTCTACCCTGATTACTATGGCAAATGTTCTAATGAGTTACATCTCTTAGTCCCACCAGCTCAGACCATTACAGGTAGGACCCAACATGTTTCATGTTGCTTAGCTCCATCAAGTCCAGGATCAATATCTATCCTACATATCCTCATATCTTACTTCATACTTCCCCTCACTTAAAAGAATCTCATATAGTCTCTCTCTACCTTGAGTGGCTTATAGGTCTTGTACTGTGTGAATTAAAGTAAAAAAAAAATTAGCCCAATTGAAACTAGCAATTGATGAAATTCATCAGTTCAGAATTAGTATGTTAGGATAAAGAGACCACTTGTTTCTTTGGTGACCAGGTAAATATTGTTGCATCTTGGCTCAGAAGTTTTCATTCATCTGTTGTTTTCGCCAGGAGTTTTAATGATTAAACTGAATTCAAACCTGTCATCATTCTGCGACTGTCTGCTCTCTGATTCTAGATCATTTGTTTTGTTATTTAATTGTAGTTATTTTTTAAAAATCTTTTTCGGTGAAGCATTTTCACAATTCAGGAAGTAGAGAAGAGTGACTATATGCACAGAAACTAAGTCCATTAGTCAATCTACTGGGTGAAAGTAGTTTTGTAAAAATTGCTTGTTGCACTTCTAGGGAAATTGAATTACTTTCCTCTTTTTTTTTTTTATTTTTTTTTTTTTTTAAGAGAATTCTGTTAGGCTGAAATAAACAGTAATCCATTTTAACATTGAACCAAATGGGGAAAATCTCTCTAAATCTATGCATTTAGTATTGTTCTGGTAAAATCCTTGTCTCAAAAGTGGTTTTAAAAAGCCTGCATCAGTGGAAGGTAAGTGTCAAGTCATGTATTTGTTTAACTGTAAATTTTCAAATGATACAAATATCTGCTGGAAAGGAGAGACACCTCTTGTAGAGTCAGTCTCGTACTTATAAAATTTTTTCCATTTTTTTAATTAACTCACCCTAAGCAAGGCAATAATGCCACTAAGGCATAAGGGGCTACTGGGAGTGAAAGAGAATGAAAAGGCCTTAGAAGGAACCAGAAACCCAATCCTAAACAGTAAGCAATGTATAAACCTCTACTCCTGTTCAAAACACTGGTGAAGAGATAAATCAGATGATAGTCAAACCTATCGACTTATATTGAGGAAAAATAAATATATAACTAGCAAATAAAATTTAGAGTTTAGACTTATGTTCGAAGTATAGAGTTGAAGATAAGAATAATAAAATTATTAGCAAGCAAAAAGATATTAATTCTGTTTAAATGTCTTAATGATTAAATAGGAAAGCAAGAAACTCTAGCATTATCTGATCAGTCTTACATATATATATATATGTGTGTGTGTGTGTGTGTGGAGAAACTGTTGTTAGATCTGATTTGCTTTAAACCAACTTGGCCACAAAGGGTCTTGCCAATTGAACAAAGCCAAATTGTGCCTTTCTTTAAAGATTCTCAAAATATATCTACTCAGTTTCATTTCCTCACATAAACAAAGCAATTTCTAAAAGCAATGGTTTCTTTATTTATTAATCCAACAGATCTTATTGCTTAAATGTTATTTTTAGTGGATACTCATACTTGAGTAGATAATCTGTTTATTTATTAAATGCTATGTTTATTTTTGTCTATTGGCCTGAATATTTGAGAAATCTTATTAAAGAAGAGATACGCCCTCTGGTAGGATTTGAACTTTGCATGTAAAGGAACTATTTGGTGTAAACTCTTTTTGGCTTTTAAATGCACATGGAAACCTATTAAACTCTTTCTGTATCATACTTGTTGATAACACAAATATAATAGCCTCATCCACATGTAAATAAAATAATGGAAGCATTACTCAATAATATCAACTATGAACATGGCCACAATGTGCTGTCGGTGTTTGGAAAAATAAAACATTCCTTTAACTCTAGATACATATATTAAACAATCCATACATTACATAAAGTTAAAAGTAAAAACAAAATTCATTCTTGATAATAGCTAAATGAATCACTGAATGTCGTTGGATATATAAAAGATTTGGACAATTTTTATTTAATTTATGCCCTGAAAAGAAAAAGAAATTAGAAGACCACATGAAAAATTATATAAAAATCTTAACCACAGCACAATGTCAATCATTTTTAATAAAACCTGCATATTTCCTTTTTCATCCATTAAAATGGATAAATGGAATTTATTTCTATTAAATCAATTTTTTTTTCTATTATTATGCATCTGTGTACAGTTAATTATATGAAAAGTATGTTTATTCATTAGTTGGTTAATACAATAAATTAAAAATTTGTATGTGTATGAATATTTGTTCCCCCTCATTGTGTGTGTGTGTGTGTGTGTGTATGTATATATATATATATATATATATATATAAATTCAAACTACAATAGTTATTCATTTAAGTCAGATTTATAAGTGAGAACAATGAACTGTATGCCCAAAATACCTTTTCTTCTGTATTAACAAATGAAAAATTACTTAAAAAAAACTACTACTGCTAAAATTCACCGTCTTTATTAGTTCTTGTGAATCTGGTGTTCAGTTTTAGTTTGTCTGTCTCAAGTCCTGATTGCTAGGGAAAGCAGTCCTCAAGTTCTATCTGCAGATATTATTGGTGATGTATGGCCAAGATTAACTTGGTTCTATTTGTTGTCTGCCAATCGTGTCTCATTTCAGACTTAAGGTCAAAGCAACCTGTTTCTACTTTGAGCTCAGCTTTGATCTACATGGAAACAGTGATTTAAATGAAAGATGAGCCACAAAAGGCACAAACAAATAGAAGATCTAATTGTGCATCAAATTTATCTCTGTCATTTACAAGCACAAACTCTTCATAAAATAGTAATAACAGTAGAATGTCTGAACCAAGAGCATTGTGGTCTGGTTTTTGTCTTGAAAGGTCTGTGGTTCAGTTACCAATCAGGATCAATGGTTGTTTGTTACAATTAAATAAAGGAAAAGTGAAATCATTATAGGTAACAGGAGATTCTCTGATTTGGTTAGTATCATGAAGATGTAAACAGCAAGAATACTTATATGCACTGGTGTACAAAAGGTTTGGGACAACTACCTAAAAAGATTCTACACATTTATTTTATTAAAAAGTTAAGAATGCTTTTATCTGTAGTGTCTGCAGACCTTGACGATTTGAAAATAAGTTTTTGCAATTTCGTAGGTGCCATGTAATAAAAGATACATCACTTTCAGCAACTTGAAGCTGAAAAAAAACATCATGCAAAAATATTAAGCCAATGAAAGATCTGAGATGATAAAATCTTGACAATATGCAAATTTTTATGTTATAATTTTTTTGTCTTATTAACATGAATTTAAGGTGCCTTTCCAAGTCATTATAGTTGAACATGAGCTTGCTTTTTTGCACTAACATCATGGCTAACATTTTTTGCTGAAACAAAAGGTTGAGACTTTGAAGGGAAAGATATCACAATGAGAGATAGCTAGATTGCTGGGAATTTCCAGAAACAGTGTTGAAACCATCTGAAAGACTGGAAGTGTTTTATGTGCAAAGAAAAGTGGCTGACTTCAAAAGTTAGATAAGAAAGAAACAATGTGAGAATCTTGGTAGACAATCCAAAATTAGCAGTCATAAAAGTGAGGTGTGAATGCCGTTTTAACTGAGGTTTCAGTTGATACAGTATGAGATTACTATAAAAATAAATAACATGAATGGGTGTATCACTTCAAACAAAAAACATCAGAATAGAAGATTGAAGTGGTCAAAAGAACATCTAAGAAGGGATGCTGGAAAGTGGCAAAAGTAATTTTTAGTGATGAATGCAAAATTGATACATTTTAATGCAAGGGAGTATGTAAAAAGACCAGTGAGAGAAAGACACAATGTAATGTAGCAGACCTTGGGGGTGAAGATGTGAAGAGATATCAGAAGCTTAAACTTTCCTACTGGTGGGTCCAGCTACATGAGAATGTCAGACTTTAATTAGGTCCAAAGAAGACAAAGAAAACAAACAAGACCGATATACATGGGTAAACAAATATATATTAATAACAAAACAAGCTAAACAAAGACATGGACTGTTACATAGAGTTTGTATGGAGAAACTGTGTGTGTGTTGTAAGTGTTCGTACGTACGTGTATTGTTCTTAGCGTGTTCCCAGAATTTGGGAAACGCTGTATCTGTGAGAGGTCACATATTGGCCTAAGTGGAAAAAGAGAGATTTTACCTCGCCTCTGCGTGAGGTAGCGGCCCAAGGCCTAAGTCGAAAAAGAGAGAAGAGTCAGCCAGTATTTATAGCCAGGAGAGAGAGACCCCTGTTGAAGGATTAAAGAACTGAGGAGGAGCTAACTCTGACAGCAACATTCACCACAAATACAGTAAAGTTTGGTGGGGGATGTTGTAAAGGTGTGGTATCAAAAGTGATGGTAGAAGGAAATTGGTAAAAGTTGATGGGAACCTAAATGGTGAAAAGTATATTAATTTACTATGGTCTACTCTTCTGCCAAGCTATGAAAATGGAGTAACTTTTTAGCTGAATGATGTTTCTTGCCATATGTGCAACAAAATGGCTTCTTGTCAAGGAAGATATTCACCTTTTGGGATCTCAATGTAATTGAACCATTGTGGTAGAAACTGAAGAAACAAGTGCTCCAATGAAAAGCATGCAATCTCAAAGACCTTTGGAATTACTGGGAAAACATTCCCAATGAGAAAACCTGGAAGTTGTTCCATTGAGAGACTCATTGAATTGATGCCATTATTTGGCCCAAAGGTTGCTACACTAATTATTAACTCCATATATAGACATTTTGTACTTTCTGTAATAATAAAGATCACTTTTTGCAAAAAAAAAAAATAATTTCCTTTTTAACTTAAGTGGTGAAATTTTTATTGGTGGCCCACCCACTACTTTTACCTGGTCTTTTTTTCATCCTTACTATGTTTAAGGTGCTCTATCATCTATCATACAGCATTAACAAAAATGCATTAACTTGTTTTCTGGCCCTCAAAGATCATAAAATGTACTGAGAATAGCATGCTGCTAATCACTTGCAATTTGGAGTAAATTAACAAAACTAATTAATTTGCCAATGTAGTCCAATGGTTTTGCCCACCATTATTGAGTCGATGATCAGAAACAAATTAAAAAAATAAGTGCAAATTGTCACTTTATAAAAAGTTGTTTATCCATTATAGTAATTGCTGACAGTGCATTTATGTACTTGTAAAATCTGTGATGCTCTTGTAAAATGTCAAGACCTTTTTCTTTTGTCTTGGAGGAAGCAGAAGAGTTGGAGCAAGAGATTCTATGTCGGAGAATATTGATACAAGTGGAGATTGGGAGTTGAAATGCTAATAAGAAAAGTGAAAGACGTAATCCTACAAAAGAAAATCAGAAAAAAAAGTAAAATAAATATAAATTCAAGATGGCCAACAAGAAAACATAAAAAGAAAAACAAAACCAAATAAATATGCAAGTAAATGAAGAGGTGAAAAAGAGCTAAACACATTCCTATTATTCTCTTCACTCATTCCTACTGAATTCCTCTCTTCCCCACTCTTTATTCTGATTGGTCAATTTTTATCTTCCTCATGCTTTGTTTTGATTGGTCAGTTTCTATCTTCATTGCTCTTTGTTCTTATTGGTCAGTTCTAGATGTAGAGAAAGGAAAAAGAAACGAAAGACAAATGATAGGAAAATTGATATTACATCAATAAAATGGAAAAAAAAGTGAAATGCCAAGAGGGATCTAAAGATGAAAGGTTGAGTCTGCAAAACCAACACACAACAATCATCATTTACATATATGCATGGATCTCACATCAGTTAAGAGGTTCTGCACATCAATTGAAGTTAATGGTGTATTTTTTAGCATGTAGCAGATTGGGAGAATGCCTTATTAAAAAATTTTGACAGCATTTGAAGTCCTGTCACTGTGATAGCAAAAAACTATAAATTAATTTCTGTGTATACAATGAGGAAATTGAGGCATTTATTGATTATTTTTTTTTTCATTTCAAATATGATAGATTTTACCAGTGAAAATGACCATCTATAATTATCAGAGCAATTGATAGACATGTATTTTGGCAGTACTGTGAAATAAATAAAACTCAATCATTGAGTCAGATGATCAGAAAACGCATATAGAATTTAACACTCAGAGGAAATATTGAAGACAAGAGAAATTGGGGGAAACAGTAACCTACTTTGTGTGTATAGATGACAGAACTGGGACAAATAGAGGAGATAAGGGTTAAAATTTACTTATTACAACAAAAGACAAGAATTTGTGGAGAGGCTTGATCACAGACATTCTGGAAGGAATTGGCACATAAAAGATGATTATCTACATATTTAAAATGCAGTGTGTGTGTATATATATATATATATATATATATATATATATATATATATATATATATATATATATACACACACACACACACACATTTTTCTCTGTATTACACTTTTCAGATTGCATGCAGATACTAAACTCTAAGCAGTTTGAGGCAGTAGCACATTGACCCCAGGTAGTCTGTAATGTAATATGTAATTAATCATGTTATTTCATTTTTGATGGGTACTATGCTCATACTTCTATAATAAGAGTGAGCATCATCCCCTGCCACCACAAAAAAAAATCTTGTTCAATTTCAGCAATGTTTCTATCTCTTCTTAAATTGCAATGTTTATACTTTTCAATTGTCTTGAAAACATTCAAGATTTACTTTAATATTATACATTTCTAAAATTTGCAGGTGATTGTTCGCCAATTCATACTGTCCTTTGAAAAAAAATTGCAAAACTCTGGCTGTGGCCTTAGATATCTCAAAAGCATTTGGCAGAGTTTGGCATGCTGGCCTTATCTACAAGTTCAAGGGCTATGGTGTCAAGGGACAGATATTTGGCCTAATCCAATCATTGCTAACAAACTGTGTAATGAAGTTCGTGTTGAATGGACATGCTTCATCGTTCATTTCCTATTAATGCAGGTGTCCCCCAAGGTTCTATCTTCAGACCTATGCCGTTTCTGATTTTCACTAATGACCTTCCTGATGTCATAATTTTCAACTAGGTATCTATGCAGATGATACAATTATTTAATCTTGTCTTAGTAACAAGTCCAACAGACCCAACAAAGTGAAACTGGCAATTCTTTCAAAAAGGACATCCTATCAGTGGTTTACTGGGGCAAGGAATAGCTTGCAAATTTTAATGTCTCCAAAATAAAACTGGTTTCCTCTTTAAACCCTTAGAGAACCTTTTCTGCCTGCTGTCAGTATGGCTGATGCTAAACTCCAGCAGAGTAACACTGTCTGCATTATTGACATAAAATGGAGTGATTATATTGAATCAATTGCTAGGTCTACTGCTAGGTAAGTTGGTTCACTGTGTTGTGGCAGACAATTTTTCTTTTTGCACATTTATAAATCTACCATTCATCTGTGTATTGAATACTGCTGCAATACCTGGTGCTCCCATGATATATCTCGAGATTCTTAACAAAATTCAAAGAAGGATCTCTAATGTAATTAATCCTGACCAGATATTTAGACTTTACTCACTTTCCCATTGACATGATGTGGCTTCCCTCTATCTTTTCTATAAATATTCTCATATCAATTGTTCTGATGAGCTCTTCTCCTTAATGCCTTGACTGCATGAATTAAGATACAATTATTTACTCTTGTCTTCAAAGAAGGATCCTTAATGCAATTGATCCTGGCCAGGCATTTTGACTTTACTCACTTTCCCATCAACATGATGTGGCTTCCCTCTATCTTTTCTATAAATATTCTCATATCAATTGTTCTGATGAGCTCTTCTCCTTCGTACCTTGACTGCATGAATTTAAGTGTTCTACTATATTGGCAACTAGGTCTCACAATTTTACTGTTGAACTAACTAGATCCAATGTCAAATCTATTCTAACAGTTTCTTTTCTCGCATTTCTTACCTTTGGAACTCCCTTCTGATCTCTTGGTTCCCTGGTACCTACAATCTTCACAAATTTGAATGTAACATCAATCGATCATTATTTTTTGTCTTACTGAATCCTGTTCCTTTATTGTCCTTTTCCTCACTTCTAGGAACTAAAGTCTTCTCATTCTCTTTCACTCCCTGTAACCCCTTGCATCCTAGTGGCATTATTGCCTTGAATGGGTTGAAATGAAAAAAAAACTGATTGATTCTCATCTGATATTTTATGTACTGTAAAGTTGAAAGCTTTCATTAAGAACAGCAGTGGCTGTTTCAAGTGCTCATTCACCATTACCTGTATCTTTAAGAAGAAATATGGGCAATATAGAACAAGGTATAAGAAGACATTTCTATTTAAGTTTTTATATATTATTCAGTCTCAACTGGGAAACATGAGTTTTTAATGAAGAAGATAATTTCTTCATTGCTAACCAGATGTGAAACTGAAAATTATTCTTGAATAAATATTGCATTCTCTCAATGAGGTCATGTAAAGTAAAGACTTGTATCATCATGTGACATCACTAAGAATGGAAATAGAAACATACTTTAACATGGGTTCAGTATTATATCAATTTGGTTCAAATGTGCTTTGCATTAGCTTGATGTGTAATGGCATTCAGTAACAATGTTTATTAGTTATCAGTACTATGTCTGTGTTATAAAGCAGTGATCATTAATAAAATATTTGAGAGTAGAAGGTTGTGTGACAATCAAAATTCAGACATGTACAAAGCAATGGAACTTGGCAAACATGTAAAACAGCTTTAGAATAAGGCCAGAAAAGATAATTTAATTTTTAGTATCATGATAACACAAGACGATATTGCCTGCAGTAAAATAAAACTGCAAATGGTGAGAAACCTGAAATGCACTGTTGTTGCACACTTGCTGCTCAGATCTGATTTGGCATCATAAAATTTGTGGCTGTTGCTAAAACTAAAAGTGACATTGAGAGGTCAATATTTTGGGTTTGAGTTGAAGGTTGAAATTGTAATGCATAATTTGATCAAAGCTGAACAAGAAACAAGAATGAGAAAGTGGGTGGCATTAAATGATAACTATGTTGAAAACAAACTTGTAATTTTGAACAGAAATAAATTTAATTCATTTTGGTCTCAGTATCTTTATTCTAAGATTTTTTTTAGAAAGAATTGGAGGTCTTTATTCTAACTTTTATAATAATAGAGAAATAGTTCAATAATGTGACCAAACCCCTTTTTGTATTATGATAACTGATTGATAAATAATTTAAAGAAATTGGTTTCATATTTATTATATATTTTAATAAGTTAATTTAATAATTATAGTCATTAAATTTAAGTAAATATTTTAATATAATAATTATAATTAGTTTATAATTTAATATTAAGACACTTCTTGCAATAAGTTCTTATAACAAGGTTTTATAATTTATCACATTTAATGTTTGTAATGTTTAGTGTTTTAATTTAAAACATGTATTTGATTACATGGGAAATTTATAATTCAATATTTATATAATTTCAAGACTCTTATGACAAGAATAATATAACAAGGTTTAATGCTATAAATATATAATTTAACATTTAAATGTTATTATTAATAAGGTTTATTTTTAAATATAATTTAACATAATATTTAATAACATGTATGAGGAAATAGATTTATAATGAAATATAAATTCATATAATTTTAAAATAATATATGACAGTTAAAATAATAAGGCCTGGTACTGGTGAAAATAACTATTTCCATGCAAGAAACATTTGGCATTTATTAACCAAATAGCATTATTATTGGTCAAAAATTATAAAAATGTTTTCTTTATAGTTTTCAGAAAATCAGGCTGCTCAAATTCACTATTATTGCTGATTCTAGTATGATGATAGTTTCTTCCTAACCTTTTGTTTAATGTTGTGTGGAAATCAACATCTTGATTACATCATTGGCTTACATGTGCTATCTATTTTAATTATTGCTGCTGTTGGAAGTCTTCAAGTGAAGTGCATTTTATCATTTGATAAAGTTTTGGTAATTCTGTAGTGTTAGTCTCTAGAATTTAATAACGATATTTAATGTATATTTAACAAAAAATAAACCTACATAATTATAATATACTAAAATAATAAACCTACATAATTATACTAAAATAATAAACCTACATAATTATAATATACTGAAATAAAAAATCTACATAATTATAATATACGAAAAGTTTTAAAAAATAAAATCTTTTCATAAATTGTGTGTAAGTGAACATTTTAAGATAAATATTTTATGTTGTGCAAAATATATCTTAACATTTTGCATCAGAAATTTATAAACATTTTAATCATGCTACTAGACTGGCATTTAGGTCCCAGCCTTTTACCATTGAAATAGTTAAATGTCACTGCCACTCCTCTCCAACAGCGTTTTTTTCTCACATTTCCCTGTGGATTTCCCTTCCATTTACTTGCTTCCCTGATAACTACAATCTTCAAAAATTTAAATGCAACATCAATCACAATTTTCTGATGTCTTGAACCCTGTTTATCTTTCATCTTTTCCTCATTCCCCTGATACACAGTTTTTCTCATATCTTCACTCTATGTAAACAGTGGCACTCCCACCTTCCTTGGGGTGAAATGCTTAAAAAAAAATAATCATAAAACTTCATTATTATTATTGTCTATATTGGTACTGTTTCTTGAAATATAACCTCAGTTATTAATGTTAATTAATATTTTATATCTGATCACTACATGAAAAGGAATTGCTGTATGGCCTTTTCATACCATGTCATTTTAGGATGTGAATGATTATGACCCTCCACATTTATCTTTTCTTTATTATTTGTAAATTGCCATAACTTCTTGAGAAAGAGAGTGGACTGGTTTTACTCTTGCCTTCTCCAGAGTCTAGAGTTCAGACTTTTCCTTCTTTTAGACTAGTCTATACCCAAGGCTAGAAATCTTTCACAATCTCCACCTATGGCAGTTTGCACACTAACATGAGATAGTTCTCTGAAAAGATCTCAGGTTTGAGTGGCCTTATTTAACACTGTTAAATCATGACCAGGTTATTCGTACATATTGTCATGCCATCAATAAATATACCTCAACTTCAGTTTTCATACTCTCCAAGCAGATTTCAGAAAGACCTGATTTAGCAAGATTTATGTGGCTAAATAACTTTAAGACTTTGCTTTTATGATGGACATAACTTATTTATCTCAACAAGTTCTTCAATTTTGATATAATCTGGCAATCTATAGTTTGTTATGAACTTCATGATATGATTTTGAAAGGTCTCAATTTTCTTGCATAAAGTTGAGGTTCATTTGACACACTTGATTCCATAAAGAATAATGGGCAATATATATAAGTGTTCTCGATCTTACATTTGATTACAAGACCTACTTAGATATGATTAGATGTAAGTAATTCTTTATTTTTCTTGAAGGCAGCCCACCGTAATCTGATCCTATATTGTACAGCAGCTTTCTATATGCATATCACAACCCTCTCCTGTTAGCGATGTTTGCATTAATTCCTGGTCTTTGGAAATCTTCTTCCTTTTTTATTTTCAATGCATTTTATAGTTAAATAACTTGTATATTTCTATAATAAAATGATTTGAAATGCAGTTCTATATCAAAATTTATATTGTATATTATAAATATACTAGTTGTATTCTATCAGTCAGTCAGTTATGTGCCATGCGTGATACACGCTTAGGCGATCCTGTATCTTTTGATACATGACTGACACGACAGATTTTTTCCCACAGTAGGCTGCCATTTCTTTCTGCAGTAGACCAATTGCCATCCAATGCTATGGAACTCTGTCCTGCTATTTACCCATAGCTGGGAGGAGAAGAAGAGGATTCATACTTTTCTGAAGGGTATTAGCACATAAGTGAATGTAATGGATTCGACTGGAATTTGAACTCGGCTCTCCGATTCCTCAATCCGAGCCACTATCTGTTACTCCACCATGCCTTCTATCAATCAAACTTGTTTAAATTCCTGACCCTGGCCAATTTTTCTTCCTGAATGCTAATGAATTTCTTTGGTAGAATCAAATAGGGATGCATCTACATTGTACATATAATAGACTTAATTTATTAATAATGTTTGTATTAATTCCTGACCATAAAGAGTTCCTTTCTTCCTGATTTTCCATTGCATTTATATTTGTAAATAAACTCTAACTATAGAAATACATTGAAAATCAAGAAGAAAGATGTTGGAAATAAATATGATAAAAAGTATGCTCAACTATAGGAGGTTGTTCTCCTGGTGACATGTCTCCCATTGCACTTCAAGTTAGAGCTCATGCCTCAGATATTCCAAAAAATAAGTGCTAAATGATACATAATTGCTAGGGAAAGCCAATAACTCAAAATACAATTGTTGTTTCCCTTGTCCATTAGTTGGAGTGCGGCACTTCTGAATTCAACATAGTGACAAGCTGGCACATATGCGAAATTCATGTTTTAAATCCAAACAAAACCTTGCTATTTTCAGACTGTAAATGAACAAAAGTTACTTTATTATGGGTTAAAATACACTTTTATTTTCATTAGTTTATGTTCATCCCAACAATCTGGGATATAACAGTAATAAAGTTTGTTACTAATCCCATTTGCAGACAAGATTCCAATTTAAACATGGTCTTGTGCCATATTCCATTAGACTTTGTATTATTGCACTATTCTGGCAGAATTACTTACATCAATTTCTTACCAGTAACAGTTCATTCTTCATGTTCTTCTGTACATTTACATTATATATATATATATATATATCTATATATATGTATATATATATATATATATGTATATATATATCTATATATATATATATATATCTATATATATATATATCTATATATATATATGTGTATATATATATATATATATATATATATATATATATATATATATATATATATATATAAGTAATACTTGTCTTTATTCCTGACCAGTGATAATGACTTTCTTCCTGATGTTCAATGTATTTCTATAGTAGAATCATAAGCAATGTATTTACATTATATATATAATAGCCCTATTCTACCAGTAATGTTTGCATTAATTCTTAACCACAGATAATCCCTTTCTTCTGGATTTTCCATGCTTCAAGTTCTGAAAATTAATTAAAAAAATCATAGACTAAAAGCTGCAAAATGTGATCTTAAATAATCGACTTTTTCCCTGTTATTAGAAATATTTAGTGTGTTAGTGAAGAAAATCACTCAATCTAAGCAGTTGTGTGTGTGTGTGTGTGTGTGTATATATATATATATATATATACACACACACACACAAAGTATATGGGCTAAAATATTGTTGTTTGTAAAATATTACCATTGTTATTATCTGATTTTTATTCTTCCTTCCACCAAAATTTGTCATGTTTATATATATATATATATATATATATATATATAAATAATTATTTATTTAAATATGTTATAAAATCACTACAAAAATAGCCATTTTGTTTCAACACTTCTGGTGTCTTATCAAGTGATGATGTTGAATGTAGAATAAATGGGGTTTAAAAGTTTCAAATTAACGATCCTTCACTAGGGCTATTTTGATTGGTCATTCTAGCTTATGTAACAGTGTTTACCCCTAGCAAAGGATCGTTAATTAACTTGAAACTTTTAAAACCATTTATTCTACATTCAACATCATCACTTGATAAGACACCAGAAGTGTTGAAACAAAATGGCTATTTTTGTAGTGATTTTATAACATATTTATGTTATAATATTTAAATAAATAATTATGTCTGCTCTACTCTGTATTGAGCACTCTTTTAAGAATAATAATTGTTGGTTATTGGAATTTATTCTGTATATACCAATCCTATACTTATATATATATATATATATATATATATATATATATGTGAGATATTACCTCTTTCCCAAATGTTTTACAAAATGAGGTATCCCTCCCTGATTGACCATGCTTTCAGTGGTGTAGCCATATTCACCCGGCTTGACTAATTGCACCTACATGAGGCTATTTAACCTTGGGGTGGATGGCTGTTAGCTCTGAGAAGTTCATCTGCCTTTTAACAGCCCTTGAGGGTCTTGTGGGGTGGCTGCTTTAATCACTGACCGCTTCTTCTTTCTTTCATGTACCTTAGGGACATAGGCGATCATAGCTCTCCACTTCCCTCTATCTCTTGTAGTTCTCAATATGTTTTGTCCTTTTGCCACTTCTCCCAAACCCTGTTCTGTCATCCACTTACTTAAGCCCGCTAGGTATGTCACACATTGCTTTCCCTTGTCTCTCTGTCCACACTGTGAGTATCAGATTCTCCAAGCCCTCCTTACATGTCCC
>OZ038483.1:122395479-122447979 GCA_964036315.1 Acanthosepion esculentum
AACCCTAAAAAAATGTGATCATAGATACCCATAAAATATAATATAATTGGGTTGTATGAAATCGGTTTACTCCAAATAATGTAGAAAAATTTAATGCAAGCAAAAAAAGAAAACACAAAATTAACTGATCTGAATTCATGTCAAATTGAGCAGGTGGAATGGAGATTTTGCTATATATAAGAGAATACCGATATTGAAAAGTGGGTCAAATTGAGAACTTTTCAGCAACACACTCTATTTGTGTGTGTGTCCATGTATACACATACATGCACGTAGGGTATGCCAGTTATTTGAGAACACAACATTAGCATGCCATTAATCAAAGATGACCCCACTGAAATGTGGCCTGCACCAAATTTTACCATTCTCATTTCTCTTTCAGACTTTTTGAGAACATGAAAATAGTAGTTTTCATTCTGATACAGGAAATGAAGAGGTTTGCCATACTTGTGACACTAGCTGCCAATCACAGTGACCATCAGATAGCTTCTTGAAGGTGGCCATTGAAAACCAACAAAAACAACCTGAACTCGGCTTGCATTGATTTTTGAGGCTGTGTTTAGAAATGAAAACACTTGTATTGAGAATATTTTCCTTTTTTTTCAATACTGAACATGTGTACCCCCCTCCCCAAAAAAAAACAAATAGTTTTTGAATATATATATATATATATATATATAATATATATAGAGAGAGAGAGAGCCCTTGGGGTCGTCAATAGTTGAGCTAACACAAAGTAAAAAGTTATCGTGACTGATGGATTGAACATGTTGGCCTTGTTCACATTGTTGATCACGCTAGATAACATACTCTCTCCCAGAAACTGTGACTAAGGTCTGCTCAGCATAGTTGCAGTATAAACCACATTGCAGGTGTCTGCAATAGGGATTCGCTAGCCGCCGTAGCAAACAGGTATCCTTGAATACGAGTGGCCAGCTATTACTATATATATATATATATATATATATATATATATATATATATATATATATATATATATATATAGCATAATGAGAAGCCACGTATACATTCTTGATATGTATATAATATATGGATAAAATAACTGAAAAAAAATTGGGTGTTTTTTTGTGAAAGTATTTATTTATATATTTTTATATATATTTAATATTTCAGACCACCTCGGTCCTTCCTCAGAAATTAATTGAATTACTGTATTACTGTATTTGGGAGTTTGTAAACAAACTCCTAAATACAGTAATTCAATTAATTTCTGAGGAAGGACTGAGGTGGTCTGAAATATTAAATATATATAAAAACATAAATACTTTCACAAAAAAACACCCAATTTTTTTTCAGTTATTTTATCCATATATATATATATATATATATATATATATATATATATATATACTGTTGAATATCTACCTTTGTTCTCATTTAACTGACACATTCTGTGTGTAATATTAATATACACCCATACACATACAAGCACACAATCTATGTTAATACAAAACACACACACACATATATATATATATATGTGTGTGTGTACACAAGTTACTAAATAAAATTTCTACACTTGCCTTGATAAATTTTTTCATGGAATAAAATGTATTGCTGTAAAATGTTTTCACTTGTCTTTTCTTTTATTAATATTTAATTTAAATGATGTAACTGTCGTCTACTGCTTTGGTCTTTTAAGAGTTCTTAATAGAAAAAAATAAGCCCTTTAGCATGGTTTGAGCCTGTGTTCCTCTTATGTAAGGGATACCACTTTATATATAAAAGAAGTACTTCAAAATTTTCAAATGTATCCCTTTTTTTTTTAATACCATCACACTTGTTAAAAACTTTCAGTGGAATGTATTGTTATAGTCTATAAATAATCTAATTATATCTTAAACTAGACTAGCCTAAAAAGAAATCTGATTTTCATTTTTATTTACTTTTGATAGGATCGTTGTTCAATCTTGCAAACCACACTGCATTTGAGGTTAGATGATGTATCTCCAAGAATAGATCTGTCTCCTGAGGATGAATGATCTAACGAGTAACATCTTGTTTTCTCAAATGGTCACAAATATCTTGTGGATTAGACATTAAGTTGCTTAACTTCAGAGGGGTACACAAAGTTATTTTCTTGTATTTGACTGTTGGTGATTGTGTGTGTACTAGAGAGAAAAGGGAGATATTTATTCTCTTTTGCTTTACAATTCTACACATATGAACAAATTTGAAGATAACTATATACCAGTGTATGTGTATACATATGCCATGATATATTTCAACAAAATTGTGGTAGTACAGATTTCATATATATATGTGTACAACTTTTATAATTTCTGTCTTGTAATTTGAGTGACCGATCAAAGACAAATCTAGTTGTATGTGTTTGAGTGAAATATCTTTGAAATTCAAATTTTTCTCCAGCCAGTGTTCTCTAGTTGAGGGCAACATGAAAATCAAAACTGAAAACCTGGTTTTGCTTGCAGTTTGGCATTTATTTTTCATGTACAACAGATTTTATCCATATTTGAATGTATTGAGATGAAGGATTTGATAAAACCTTCTTCTTATTGATAAAACTGTCTGATATATCAAAAGTTTTTTTTATATTAACTCTTCATGTTTTGAATTTATAGTTTGTATACATTTTATGAAAATGTATGACAAAGTGGAAAAACTATTTTGTTTGACCTATCTTATGCTTTATGACTTTGAACTACAGTAACGTTTACATTGATGTGATTATACACACACATGAAGGAGAGGGGACACTGAAATTTTACATTTAAATTTTGGAGGTTTTTTTTTTTTTTTTAAATATATTTTTTGGGTATATAGTCTCACTGATTTTATTTAGTTTCTTTTACTTTTTGTTTACCATTTTCCCCTCTTGCATATCTGTATGATCATGAGACCCGAGTTCAAATCTCACCATGATCAGTTTGTCAGCGTGATAACTTCTTGATAATGCAAGTCTGGAGAGCCAATTTCGACATGCAACAGCATTGGGGAAATACTTGAAAAGGCACTTGAAGAATTGACCCAAGCATTGTGAGTTAAATTAGGTAAACAATACTGTTATCGAGCCATCCATGGTTGTGCTTGTATAACAGCACTAGTCATCATGAATGAGGGCTTGCTAGTTTATTGGTCATGTCAGATCATGTGCTCATTCTCAGAAATTGTCACTAAGGCCTGCTCAACATAGTTGCAGAATAAACTACAATTTGGCTCTGTGAGTGTTGAAGAAATGCAAATATACCTGAGAAAGCATTTGTAACTAGCAGACAGGGATACTTTAAAATGAACATCCAGGTTATATATATATATATATATATATATATATATATTAATGATATTTTTATTAAAAATATTTTACATTGCGACACGGAAATTTCGAAACTTAAAATTTTTATCTGTTATCAGGCAATGTTCAGTAACTTTTTTGATGTAAATGATTAACATTTGAAAATAGAAAACAATATGTTTGCTCATTAAAAATGCAGGGGGAGGGAATCCAGATTTAAAAATATATATATAGAGAGAGAGAGAGTGTGTGAACTCCTGTACTAAAGAACAGAAATCATTTCTAAATGTATACATAAAAACAAATTTCTACCATGCTGCCTACAATCACATCATGACTAGAAAAAATAAGTAAAATTCCATAATCTATATCTAATAAACTTTATTACAAATACCAGAACATGGAATCAAAGAAAAATATATGAAATCATAAGTAAAACAAATAAATAGAATTATCTGAATGAACAAAATAATAAATAAATATGTAAATAAACAATCTAGAGGTCATTTCTTCCAAGCCCAAGTTTTCTTAATCATCCAGTGACCTATATATTATAGGGTTGGCTAAAGGAGCAGTGGCACTTGTTCTGAAGATCACAGTGATGAGGTATAAAACTGACAGTCCCCAGGCAGTGTTCATTCCTATTTGCACACTGTCTACAGCTGTAAGTACTATATCTGACACTGAGCTCTCTTGCCTTTTAAATATACCAAATTTCAGACACACACACACACACACACACACATATATATATATATTTATGTATTTAGGCAGCAATCCTTCTTTCAAGCACATTTCATTAAAAACGACTGACAAGGTGCTTTTATTTAGTTTTTTATATAATTTCTCGTGCGATCTAATAAAGTTTTTCTTTTCAGAGGATAAATTATATAAAAATTGTCCGATTGTTCTTTTTATCCGAGCGCTTTCGGCTATACATTTAGCCATTATCAAGGATTATATTTCAACTGTTAGAATTAGAAATAGTTTGTTATGTGTATGTTTTATAAAGTGATTCATTTTTTTGTTTCAAAACACGGTCAAGATATTATGTCCATGTTCAAAGTTAATATTATTAAGTGTTGGTTTGTTTATTTTTATAAGTAAGGCTTCCATTATTTTTAGCCTTTTTTTGCAAGTGGATGATGCTATTATATATATATATATATATATATATATATATATATATATATATATATAATCAATTGATAGTGGGGATAATTCCAAGGAGGACATTAATCCAAAGAGAGCTCAATATAAGAACAAATCAATATAATAATGAATACAGAATCCTTAAAAATCCATCTGCTTATCTAACCAGATGAATTTTTAAGGATTCTGTATTCTTTAATATATATATGGGCCAAAAGTTTATAGCCACCCACTGAATTTTATAGAATTGTCTAAAGATTCAAGGCTACATACTGTTTTCAAAATGAATTTATTACTTCACTTTGGACCAGACAAACTTTCTCTTCCTGAAGAGTTTTTTCATATATTCAATAATAATAATGAAATTAACCCATTACTGTATAAAGTTTGCTTACATTTATGTCTGCTTAATCTTCCTTGCTGTCTAATGGTAATTTTATGGCTGATGAACATTAAGAGTTAGGTAACCCCTCCTCTAAAAATATTTGATGCCATCCACTAATGGTTTAAACAGTTTCAGCTTCCTAGCTTAGTAGGAGTTATTAAAAACAAAGAAGGTATCAAAGATACTAATTATTAAAATCAGGGGGCAGCTCCAAACTAAGTTTACTGGAATTAACTTTTCACCCAATAAAGGGCATGTGCAACTGGCCATCATCCAGCAACTGTTAGCAAAGCTATAAAGAACGAATGCATAAATGGGGTAAGACTCTTTGGAATTGATCCCTTGCCTGGTAAGGGAAGACATGAGGGGCAGATGTCATTGGACTGTATCCAGTAAGTGTTTGCATCAAACAAAGAACAGTTTTAGATACATGGTTTGTCAGAACTCTAAAACAATGTGGTCAATTAGAGAACATAAAGCAGGAAAGGAATCGGTCAAGATGTTTAAATGGACATGGAGAATCCCAGAAGGAGAAGCAAAGAACCAAATTGACTACATAACAATCAATAAGAAATACAAGAATGCAGTTTTATACTGTCAAAAAATACCCAAATGCCAACTGCAGGATTGATCACCTTCCAGTGATATGTAATCTTAGAATGAAACTATGGAAATTGAAGAGGGCCAAGGCAGCACCCAAATTGCAACAGATTCTTGAATGACCAGAATTTCATGTAGAAGTATAAAGAGGGCATTAAAAGAACTAAATGAGAATGGAAATTTGAAGTCAGAAATTTCAAGAGAAGCTTTAGTAACATCAACAAATGAGATTATCCCCCAAAAAATAGACAAGGGGGAAAAGGAATGAATGGTGGATGATGAAAAGAGACGGCAAACAATGCCAAGATTTGGCACAGAATATAGGATCAAGATGTGAATTTCAACTGAAGTAATAAATGTATTTAATAATATTTAATTAAGTATGAATAGCTATTTTAACACAGTAATTATTTAATTTTTTCTGTTGAAGTTTGAAAATTTCACTTTTGTATAATTAGTTATGTCTTGTAAAAAAATATCAGACTGCCAATTATTGTTCCTGACTGTTCTCCCTAGAATTTTTATAGTTCATATTGTGACTATATCTGTATTATTTTTCTTGCGTTATGTCAGGTTTATGTTCTTTTCAAATATCTCATCTTCAGACATCTTCATCTTTTTTTAAAGTATCACATCTTCACACTTCATTTATGTTGAAGTTTCACGCGTTTTTTTTGTTTTTTTTTCATTTTTGAAATATATTTAGTCTGTTTGCTCCTAAATTTCAAGCTTTATTGATGTTAAGTTGTTTGTTTTTTAGAATTATTACTTATATATATCTGTTATATAATATAAATTAATATTAATAGTATCTGTATATTAACATTAAAGATCTATCTATATGATTAAAAATAATAAAAAACAGTAACTCTTACCAATATGTAAAAAATTACTAGTTAGTAAATGTTTAATCAAATTCTCTCTCTGTGACCCTGATGAGTGGTGTCAGGTGAAATATTACTGTTGGTTAAGAGATAATTTGATTGAACATTTCTTAATTTACTGACTCCATTCACTTTCTCATATATATATATATATATATATATATATAAATATATATATATATGTGTGTGTGTGTGTATGTATGAAATAGTGAATTACGATGAAAACATTTTACATAACTACACAAAAACTTTCGGTAGATAATTTGTGATAAAAATAATTTATTAGGGAAATTTTAAATCAACTCTTTACCTCTTTTCCTAAGTTAATGGGGGTAAAAGGTCAGAATTAAAAATATACTTATGGTTATGTCTAGATTAAGTAATTAAACATCAGGTCTGGGCTAAAATATAAAAATATGGTCAGAGGGTAGAGGTGGGCATATTATTTTTGCATGTCAAGAAAAATATAACGCTTAGACATGTCATCCAATGTGACTAAAAAATAAATGCTACAAACCGAGGATTTTACTCGATCTGAGATATATATATATATATATATATGTGTCAGCTATGTGCCATGCGTAATACACGCTTAAGCAATCATGTATCTTTTGATACATGACTGACGAGGTAGATTTTTTCCTGCAGTAGGTTGCCATTTATTTCTGTGCTAGACTAGTTGCCATCCAAGGCTATAGAACCTGGTCTGTCCTGATATTTATCCATAGCTGTGGGGAGTGAGTGGTATTAGCACGTAAGTGGATGCAATGGATTCGACTGGAATTTGAACTCTGCTCTCCAATTGTTCAGTCTGAGCTGCTAAATTCAACATTTACTCACTTTCATTTGTTAGGCATTAAGTTATTTCATTTATCATGTTCCATAGTTTATCTTGACATTCCCAGTTAGCCTGATGAATATTTATTAGTGTTCTTAAATTTTAAAATTTTAAAAAATTAATGACATTTTTACTTCTGTTTATAAATATTTGTTGCAAAATAATATCCTTTCATTGACCATGATAAAGTCCATCAGAGGACAAAACACATTGGTAAAGATAAGTTTTCCTTTTGTCTTTATTCGTATTGTCTTTTCACAGATATATTTTTAGTTATATCTGAATTTTTTACATAATCATCGATTGCTGTTCCATGAAAAATGTGAGACAAGAATGATTTCATTACATTTTTTAAGTTAACTTTCCTTGTTTATGTGGAAGAGAGCAGATATTTGATTCCACTTAATATAGATCTTGTTCAAATATTTTTGACTGAGTCCTTTGAACCATGCTTGTGGGTAGTTTCTTATTTATATCTGACCTTGATAGAAATTGTTGATCAATTTTTAAGCTGTTGCTAGTATGAAGTTTCAGTATTTTGAGAACAAACTCTCTTGTCTTTACCCTGAAATAATGTCGCAATCAACCAACAACTGTTATTTTCTTTTGATTTTATCCAATCTTTCTTTGTTCTGATTCGTTCAGGCATTCAACCCAAATATTGCTAAAATGACTTTGTACTTTCAGAAATTGACGATAAGCCACAGATTTACTTAATTTCAGTTTAATAATATTGAAATCTGACTTGTTTTGTGAGAACTTGTGTTCAAAATTGATATAAAAATAAAAAAATGCTGATTTCCAGTAATGATTCATTGCAGACTGAATAAACTATATTTTATGCATACAAGCAACAAAATAAATTATACTCCCAGAATAAATCTACAAGCAAGTAGAATGAGAACATATAAAAAATTTTGGCAGTATATTTTCGTGTATGAATCTTCATACATTTGTGTGTAATATATATATATATATATATATATATATATATATATATATATATATATATATATATGTATGTGTGTGTGTATGCAAATATGTTTCAGTCAAAAAACAAAAGAAAATTAACTTGTATTAATTTTGGAAACAGCAGAAGAAAAACATCTAATATTAATGAATAACAACATTTTTTTGTGTCTGTCAAATTTGGCTTTAGATTGGAGCTTTGTACAATGGAGATAAAAGTTGCCACAGTGTTTCTCTATTTTTTATTTTATCTCCATATCTTGTGGCAAAGTCATTGTAGTTTAGTGAATAATTTTTGCTATTTTGGGAAAGAGAAAGTTTATCATGCGTTCTTATGATATTTCATTCCTAAGGCTTAATTTTACTGTTAATTCATATTTTTAGTCTGAAAGCCTATTCTTGGCACTTTAGAAATCAGTTTGTGCAAGACAAGATCTAAATAACAGTATGCACACAACAACAAAAACCAATACTTAACAAACATTAGTTTTAAAAGTTGATCTTTACCCTCTTAACTCTTTTCTTATCATAGAGAAGTATTAATTATTTTTCAAAAAGTTTCTTTCTTCTTCATTTTTCTTGTTTCATTTCTTGTATTTAATATGTTGAAAATTGTTACGAGTTTTTTCTATTCTTCATTATTCAAAAGGTATCAAGTGAATTTGATTAAATTTGTCATTTCTGATTAGAAAAAGATGATTTGCAATCTTTTAGATAATTTTCATAGAAAATCAATATCTTGAAGAAATATTTAATATTTTACATTTAAAAAAAATAATTATATTAATCAAAATTAAATCACAATTTCTAATTTAGTATACCAATCAAAAGCTATATCACATTTCATAATTTAACTGAAATTCTGACTTCTGAGGACAAAATGGAAAATAAAACATCTAATTATTCATGGTACGTTTTGTTGAAATTGCAGGTTAAAAGAGACTAATTAAGGTAATAATTTATGGTAATTTTTATTACAGATTGTTGGCAAGAAAATGATGACCCTTGACATGGTTTCTTACATTTTGTGTAAATAAAAGAAAAAGCAAGTGTAAAGGTTGTAAGATGATAGAGCTTATTAAAAGGGGGGGGGGGCGCACTCAGTTTTATAATGCATTCGATTTATAACAATTATAAAATTAGTGCCTGTCAAAAACTGCAATGTGATGGAACTTTATAAACCAAAAATTGTTTCATTTTGTTGTCAGAAAGAGATATCAGAAGTCTTGCTGTCATCCAGTTTTTATTACTTTCAGTTGATATATAGAGTGCAACAGAAATACCTCCCACAAAATGGTAAAACATTAGCTAGAGGATGTGGCAGAAATACCACCCACATTTGAAACTGTCAGCTTTGTGGTGCTCGTGAACTTAGGCAAGTGGCAAGGGTATCTTCAGTGAGCTAATGTCTTACCATTATGTGGGAGGTATTTCAGTTGCATCCTGCAGCTAATGTCTTACCATTATATGGGAAGTGTATATATATATATATATATATATATATATATATATATATAATATATCTATATCTGTGGGTAAGTAATCCAAGTGGATCCTATTAATATAAAATATTAAAACTAATCCACAACAGAGAATTCAATATATTTATTATAGAGCATAGAAATGAATTACATAAAATGTTTGATAAAAAATGATTCATTTTTTTATCAAACATTTTAGTATTGACAAGCTCCAGGAAATTTATCTTGAGGAGCAAAATGGCCATAAAAATGGAGTACAATTGAGTTTCATTTCTATGTAATATGTGTGTGTTGGTTGTGTGCCTTAGCAGGAATATCAGCATTTGGATTTGACATGAGACAGATTACTTTGATAAGGTGAACTGCATACTTTCCATTGTATTTGAGGCTTAATCAAAATTGTCATTTCCCATATTGATTTTACAAAATCTTCTACAAGTCTCTCTTCTTTGCTCTTTCTGTTTATTTATTTATCTGTGATTTATAAGGAATTCTATTTTCCCATTCACACACAATTTGTTTGATTTTGTTCATCCGCCCTCTTTCTATAGCTCTTCCTCCTTCATTTCTTGCTTTCTTGTCTTACTTACTCATTCATTACACACTTCTTTTCTGTCTTTTTTCATTCTCAGCCATTTCTCACTTCCTCTTTCTCTCTTCTGATGTATTTCTTACTTCCTCTTTCTCCTGATTCATTTCGCACTTTCATTTTCTCTACTACTCATTCCTTCCTTATTTCCTTTTTGACATTCGTTTCTCACTTCCTCTCTGTCCTCCTCCTCCTCCTCATTCGTTTCTCACTTCCTTTCTGTCCTCCTCTTCCTCATTCGTTTCTCACTTCCTCTCTGTCCTCCTCCTCCTCATTCGTTTCTCACTTCCTCTCTGTCCTCCTCCTCCTCATTCGTTTCTCACTTCCTCTCTGTCCTCCTCCTCCTCATTCATTTCTCACTTCCTCTCTGTCCTCCTCCTCCTCCTCATTCGTTTCTCACTTCCTCTCTGTCCTCCTCCTCCTCATTCGTTTCTCACTTCCTCTCTGTCCTCCTCCCCCTCATTCATTTCTCACTTCCTCACTCCCCTCATCCTTATTCATTTCTTGTTTCTTCACTGTCCTCCTACTCCTTTGTTTCTTGCTTCTTCTCTGTCATCCTCCTCATTGGTTTCTTACTTCCACTTTGTCCTCCTCCTCCTCATTGGCTTCCACTTTGTCCTCCTCCTCCTCATTGGCTTCCACTTTGTCCTCCTCCTCCTCATTGGCTTCCACTTTGTCCTCCTCCTCCTCATTGGCTTCCACTTTGTCCTCCTCCTCCTCATTGGCTTCCACTTTGTCCTCCTCCTCCTCATTTTTTTCGATTTTGTCCTCCTCCTCCTCATTTTTTTCGATTTTGTCCTCCTCCTCCTCATTTTTTTCGATTTTGTCCTCCTCCTCCTCATTTTTTTCGATTTTGTCCTCCTCCTCCTCATTTTTTTCGATTTTGTCCTCCTCCTCCTCCTCTACATTGGCTTCCACTTTGTCCTCCTCCTCCTCCTCTTCATTGGCTTCCACTTTGTCCTCCTCCTCCTCCTCTTCATTGGCTTCCACTTTGTCCTCCTCCTCCTCCTCTTCATTGGTTTCCACTTTGTCCTCCTCCTCCTCCTCTTCATTGGCTTCCACTTTGTCCTCCTCCTCCTCCTCTTCATTGGCTTCCACTTTGTCCTCCTCCTCCTCCTCTTCATTGGTTTCCACTTTGTCCTCCTCCTCCTCCTCCTCATTCATTTCTATCTTTCCTCTTTCATTTCTTTTTCCTCTCTCTCTCCTCTTTCCGTCATCCTCTTGACTCTCTTTCCATCTTTCTATTCTCTTTATTTCCTTTCTCTTCTCACTTCCTCTGTCTTCATTTCTCTCCCTTCTCTCTCTAGTTCTCATTAATTTTTTGTTTTCTCTGTTCTAATTAAAGTCTCATTTCCTCTGTCTTTCACTTTCTCTTCTCATTCATTTCTTGATTTCTCTCCTCTGTAACTCTTCTTCTATTTCATTTCTTGCTTCCTCTCTCTTTCCATTTCTTGCTTCCTCTCGCTTTCCATTTCTTGCTTCCTCTTTCTCCTCCTCATTCATTTCTTACTTCCTCTCTCTTCCCATCTTCCAGTCCTTGCTTCCAAATGCTTTTATTATAGAAATGCTTAAAAATCAAAAAGAACAGTATTTCCAGTGATTAGGAATTAATGCATGAAAAACAAAATTGGCTTATTACATGTATAATGTTAATGAATGTGATGAGGATGCTTTTAATATTTTTCTCAGTCTTCAAATGTCTGTATAATCTCTGAAACCTGTCCATTTTATACTATTTCTTCAACTTTTTCTCATCACATTTTTCTTTCTCTTTCACGTGCTCTCCTTCTTTCTCTTTCACGTGCTCTCCTTCTTTCTCTTTCACGTGCTCTCCTTCTTTCTCTTTCACCTGCTCTCCTTCTTTCTCTTTCACGTGCTCTCCTTCTTTCTCTTTCACGTGCTCTCCTTCTTTCTCTTTCACCTGCTCTCCTTCTTTCTCTTTCACCTGCTCTCCTTCTTTCTCTTTCACCTGCTCTCCTTCTTTCTCTTTCACCTGCTCTCCTTCTTTCTCTTTCACCTGCTCTCCTTCTTTCTCTTTCACCTGCTCTCCTTCTTTCTCTTTCACCTGCTCTCCTTCTTTCTCTTTCACCTGCTCTCCTTCTTTCTCTTTCACGTGCTCTCCTTCTTTCTCTTTCACGTGCTCTCCTTGAAACTTCTTAATGGCAATATCTTCCTAATTTAAACTATTTTCGTACTGACTTCTCTGCCTTCATCTCCCACTTAAACTACTCCCCTTTTTCTCCTCTTCCTCCTACTGTTGTTACATTTCTTTACTTTTTAAATTAACCTTGCCTCCTCCTCTACATTTTCTTCTTTTGCTTTCTTTTCTTTTCCTCTTCTTGAAAAACATTTTTCCTTCTCCCCTACAGGTCTCTCCACATTTACCAAATAGCCAAATCAGAATGGCCCATTTTCAAACAAGCACTATCATTTTAACAGACGGAGATGGAAATTAAGTAACAGTGTTGGGTGGTGAGAGACAGGTGAGGGTGAGTTTTTGAAGTTTCTGTCTGCCAAAACTGATACCAGAGTTACCATGTCATGTTCACATGTATTTGTTCCTTTTCATTGGGAATCTAATTGATTTTAGGCAAAACAAATGGGACAAAATTGATTAACATCGTCTACACCTCATTTGCAAAATCTGGGGCTCCTTTTCTTCCTCCCTTACGATTTGCCAGTATACGTCATTCATAATTTTCTTTGCCTTTTTTTTTTTAAAACTCATTTCGACTTATTCTTTTACTTTTCTCTTTCTTTTCTTCTTCTTCTGTCAGTTTTATCTTTACTTTTCATTTTCTAATCTGTTCTTTTTTCCTCTTCATCCTTCGTGACAAAATGCTTGCACTCTTATTCCAAATAAATTTCTGGATGTCTTGAAGGGGATCAAAACTGTCGTGTCTGTATTTGGCAGACATCAAATTCAAACTGATTAAAATTATAAAATAATAACAAATTATTGCTACTTTCATGAATATAACTGCATTCAGCCACTTCTAGAGAATTGCTTATCAACCTCTTTACAGAATTTGAGCATTGACTTTGTTTGCAGATTTGACAGCAGGAATAGTTGGAAAGGTACTATTCCTGTTTCAAGTAACATCTCTTTGAATGAAGGTTCAGCAAAGTATATAATAAGTGAATAAGCAATAATTATAAGTCATTTAACACTTTCACTGCTACATTGTTATAGCATTGTTGCCTGGTTGTGCTAGCCCATTCTGAGGAATAAAAGGAAATTGATATTTACTGGAAATAAATCCTTTTTTTTTAAGCAATTCACCCTAAGCAAGGTGGGAATGCCACTAGCATGCAAGGGGTTACAGAGGATTGAGAACAAGAGTAAAGAGGCGTGTTTGAGGGAAGGATACAGAGAAGGATGGGCAACAAGATCAAGGTATCAGATATCAATTGACATTACACTTGAAGATTATAGTTATTGGGGAAGCAAGCAAGTGGAAGGTAGTTCCACAGATGGGAAGTGCAAGAGAAGAAGCTGTTTGAGTAGAAGAGACAGTTACATTTAACTGCTTCAACAGTGAAAGGGTGGGATGAAATGCCAGCCTAGTAGCTTGCTTAAATCCGTGCAGTGCGGGAACCAGCGAAAGTAGCTTGTTGGAATAGTTCCTGTGAAAATACTAAAAATACAGATGGTAATTTCTCATGGAAAACAGTTTTGATTTTGATCAAATACGCAGCAATACAGATAAATCTAACCAAAACCCTGCAGCAAACAGTAAAAATACGTCATTAAAAAAGTCATAGTGTACATTACTATATGTTTATGCTGGAATGAAAATAGCACTAAGCACTAGTTAGTTTATAACACAAACACATTTACTTAATTTACAATTTATCTAGGTAAGATGTGTGTGTTTAGCCTTGAAATTAAATTAGTTATGGAAATGCAGAAATTAAACAGTTTATACTTGATCATTTATCAAGGTCAGTTATTTTAATATATGAGGGTGCATAAAGATAGGAAGTTGTGGAGAACCTTGATTGATCATGTCCTTAAAGAACTTGGTACATGAAAGAAGTAATTAACACAGTTTGAAATTTTTCCTGTATCATGTTCAGTCTATGTGGTTAACATTCACCACTGAATTAAGTGCATTGACAAGGGGGAGGAATATGTTGCAAAATAAATATATTGTTTTGGAAAACAAATGCTTTTTTTCATCATTATGGATTTATTGATATATCTACACGAGCAGGTATATCAATAAATTGGCAGCCTGGTGATCAAAATTCAGGTGATAATTTTATGTCTGGCTATAGACATATTGATCCACACTTGTATAATATATGTGTTATTGTGGTTGTTGAAGTCTTGGAGTTAAACTGGCTAATTAGACTTGATGAGTGATCTTAACACATTTGTTTCATTATATGTGTATATGTGTGTTAGCTTGAAATTAAGTTGGCCATGTTTACAAAATTAGTTTTTTTTTGGGGGGGGGGTTATTTGATGGTTTGTAGTATTGACTTATTTGGAATGACTCCAGGAATTGTCATGTCTTCTAAGATTGAAAATATGTTGATCATGTGGAAAGAGTGGCCCATTCTTTTGATAAATTCAGTCAACAAAATGTATTTTTTGCCAGATCTGATCAGTTTATCATCTTTACTATAATTAACTGTTATTTATTTGTTGATTTAGTATCTTTTCATACACACATGCAGACCAAATCTGAATTTTAACTTTACTTCAAGAAGACAATGTCTTTTTTTTTTTTTTTAAACTCACAATTCATATCCCTGTGATTCCTGATAGCAATACCTTACAAATTTAGTCACAGAGACAAGTATGCAGGAAATGTTTACTGTCCTGGGTATGACAAACTACACCTGACAGCAAGGCTTCTGATCAGGAGGTTTTAAGAAGTGTGGAACCACATCTTAATTGCTGGTGTTCCCAGGTCCATCCTGACCCAGAGTGGTAGCACTTGTTAGGGTCCCTGCTGTGGGTAAATAGTTAACTCCCAAACTGGGGTGAAAACACTATGAAAGTGTCAAAATGGGTTTTAGTACCAGCAATACATTTTTGAAAAAAAAGTATTTCCAGTAATACTTCTTTTGGAAAAAAATATTACCAGCAATAAAAATCTTGTTGGCATTAAATAACCCATTGTGGTTGATATGCCATAACACAAACCAAACCAAAACAAACCTGGAATTGTTTAAATCTAGTTTTATAACCACATTCTTTTTCATCTAAAATGTTAAAAAGCTAAACCAATCAAAATTAATGGTAATATTAGCTGTTTCCTTATATGGAAACATACAGAATTTATTGATCAAACAGCCAGTGCTACTAGTGGTTGAAATTCATAAAATAATTTTCAGGAAAATAGGTTCCTCAAGTCCACTAAGTGTTGTTGCTTTTTTCAGTACTGAAGAGGGCCGCCTTAACTTTTTGTTCGAAATAGTGTGGAACATCAACATCTTGATTACAAAATTATTTTTTCTTTGAGGTACATGTGCTATCCATTTTACTTATTGCTTTTGTTGAAAGTCCTCAAGTGAAGTGCTTTCTGTCAATTTGTCCAGTTCTTTGTGATTTGGTAGAGCCAGTCTACAAGGTTCGAAGAAGAATGGTCCTAGAGGTTTCATTTGTTGCAAGCCATTTTTAATCATTGATTTGAGAATGCAGTTTTATATAGCTGACAGTTTAGTCATTTCTGAATGGGTTGGGCACCATGCATGGCATCCATATGAAAGACAAGATCTGACAAGGAATGAAAATGAAATTTGTACAAATTGAAATTCTTATGCCTTCTCTCATGGATTGAATATAAAGAATATGGCATAAAAAATGAAATGAGAATGAAACTGTCTGGTGAGATTTGAACTTCATTTCTTCATTTGGTGTCAGTTTATGTCACATGAGATATGGGATGCACATTCTTGTTTTGTCAAAAGCTGCTTTTGGATTTCCACTTCATACTGTTTATTTAGGGTTGGTAAATATAAAATCCAAAGGCGCATTCCAAAAGTTAGGCAGAGTATTACGTGACAGGAGGATTTCTTTGGTAAACAAGAAAAGAGTACTGAACTGCTATGTGACATCTGACCTCCTTTACATCAGCAAATGTTGGACGGTCTCCTCAAAGATGAAGAAGAGACTCGAGGCAACGGAGATATGTTTCTACAGAAGGATGCTAAGGCTATCATGGACTGATCATGTGAGCAACGATGAGGTTTGGGAGAAGATGCAAAGAGCAAACTTAAGATCAGGAAGGGATGGCTGAAATTTCTGGGACACGTAATGAGAAATGACGGCTTAGAGAATCTGATACTCACAGGTTGAATAGAGGGAAAGAGAGACAAGGGAAAGCAGTACTTGACATACCTCGTGGGCTTAAGAAAGTGGATGACAGAACATGGCCTGGGACAAAACTTGTTGTGAGCTACAAGAGATAGGGGGAAGTGGAGAGCCATGATTGCCTACATCCTGAAGGGACACTGCACATAAAAGAAGAAGAAATATAAAATGGCATATACATTGTGATAAAAAGTAATAATAGGATGAATGATAAAATGCTTCATCAGAGAAATTCAAACCACTTACGACTGTTATATAATTCAGGTGAAAACATCTATCTTTATACAATACAAAGAGACATTTCTGCATATACTGAAATCTTTAGTTTGGTTTTTATCATTAATTGTAAGGAGCAAATGCTGATTACATAATGAATAAATAATAGACAATGCGAGTTAGTGTTTGAAAGAAAATCCTTGTTTTAATCTGAAGAGAAATAAACACAAAGTGGCAAATTATGAAATGTTTCTCAGGCTAATTGTGAGTTTCATTATATTTCAAGATATTTACATTTGATGGAATTAGTTTTATAACAGAATTACAAGGTAACCAAAAAAGTTCTGTCCCTTTTTTGATTAGTCATTGAATGAAGTTGAAATATATACTAAATGAGTGTAGCAATTGTTTTCAAATTCGGACAGCCGGAAGTAGGAACATCAGATGTTATAAAAAAACACGCACACTGTACCCGGCCATCAGTTATAAGCCGGACAGCTGTGAGAAGGATGGAAGTGTCTAGAGATCTCGTTTGGGGCTGTTTGCTTTAAGACTTCAAAGTGGGCTTATCAGCAGCTGCATCAAGTCACCGCATATGTCAAGCATTTGGGGATAGTGCTGTGGATGAACGTACTGCAAGACATTGGTTTTGAAAATTCAAGTCGGGAGATTTGTCTCTCCATGATGAGCCTCGCAGTGGACAACCACAGGTCTTGAATGACGGAGTCCTGAAGGCGGCCATTGAAGAGGACAGTAGTCTAACGTGTGGTAAACTTGCAAGACAGTTCAACGTTTCCGATGAAATAGTTAGACTTCATCTGCACCGTCTAGGTAAGACGTACAAACTGAGCAAGTGGGTTCCGCAAACACTGTTGGAGGTCCACAATGAGTGTCAGTCTGCGTATCGCTGCTTTCTCGCCACCGTACTGCATTCTTATTCAATAGAGTGCTTATCAGTGAGGAAAAGTGGGTTCTGTACGAAACTCCCAAGCGTTCCAGACATTGGTTGTCTCCTCAGGATGCTGTCCCTCACACTGCCTATGCACCCACCTTGCAGCAATTGAAACGTGTGAAACAGGCATTGCACCAGAAGGAGCCAGCACTGGTGAATCGCAAAGGTGTGCTTTTCCTCCATGACAACGCCAGGCCGCATGTCGTGCGAGTGGTCAGGGATACCATACAGCAACTTGGGTGGGAGACTTTGTGCCATCCACCTTATTCACCTGACCTTGCACCATCCGATTATCACCTCTTCCACTCCCTGGATAATCATCTTCGTGAGAAATCCTTCACCAATGAAGCAGACTTGTGCAAAGCCCTCATGGACTTCTTTGCATCAAAACCCCCTGACTTCTACCGCAAGGGCAAATTAACAGCTGGAGACACGTTGGCAGAAGGTTCTGGATGCCGATGGCGATTACTTCGAAGACTAAATACAAGTTACACATACTGTGAAGCATTTTCTTTTTTTCCTTTAAAAACGGACAGAACTTTTTTGGTTACCTTGTATCTTTTGGGGCCTGACATCAAGACTGTTGCCAGAGTGTTTTGAATTTGGTGTCCAGCCTTTAAGTCAAGGCAGCTGCAAATCAGAATTTGGATGCTAAAAGTAGTTTGCATCTTTTTCGTGGGGAGTTGCAAATGTTTTTTTGGGAAGGCAGGCAGACCTCACAAGGCTTTCCCCTTAGTGATGGCCTTTCTAACATCATGAGCAATCCTCATTCTAAATGCTTTTCTTTCTTTTTTTAATCTTATTTTTCTGTATACTTTTTTCTGTCTGTCTTTTTCTCTCTCTCTGACATCAGTTATGTGCTATGCATGATACACACTTAGGTGATCATGTATCTTTTGATACATGACTGATGAGGCAGATTTTTTCCAGCAGTAGGTTGGCATTTCTCTCTACAGTAGACCAGTTGCCATCCAAGGCTATAGAATCTGGTCTGTCCTGCTATTTACCCATAGATAGGGGGGAAGAGGAAGATTTGTATCTTTCTGAAGGGTATTAGCACGTAAGCGAATGTAATGGATTCAAATCGAATTCAAACTTGGCTCTCCAATTCCTCAGTCAGAGCCGCTATCCACCATGCCTCCTATGTATATATATATATATATATATATATATATATATATATATATATATTTCAAATAAAGTATATTTGTAAAAGGACAAAAGGAAAACTTACCTTAACCAATGTATTTTGTCCTCTAAGGGACTTTATGAAGGCAAGACTTGATAAAGTTCCTCAGAGGACAAAATGTGTCAGTTAAGATAGGTTTTTCTTTTGTCTTTTTATATATATATATATATATATATATATATATATATATATATATGTGCGCGCCATGTCACGTCACTTCAGGATGTAGATGATCATAGCTCTTCATAACTTCTTTCTTTCAGAAATATTTTCTTTTTTTATATCCCCTCTGTTAATTTTTCCTGAATCCATTTGTTGCATAAACATGTCAGATAGGTTTTTACTGCTTTCACCTGCTCTTCTTATTACTGTCCTATGAGTGTTAAATTCTACAAGCCTTCTTTCCTCAAAAAATTTCAGCTCTTTCTTGTTCTTAGGATCTGTTTCTTTGTTATTTTTATTTTCCTCAGATTTTTCCTCATTTATTGTGTATGATGTTCATTGTATTCTCAACATTAATCAATGGAACCATATCTTAATTATCTAACATTGTTTTTCCATTTAAAATACCTTGTCTTTAATAGGTGAGCAATGTGTCATTCATTTGATCTCTTTGCAATAGTCTCTTGTGGGTTTGATGTTGAGTTGGTCACATAATCAATGGCTGATTTATGTACTAATATTTTGATCAGATTTGCTATTAGACACTTAATAGCAACTTCTCTAACATTATGTCTTTCACTTAGAAATACAGAAGCCTAAAGAACCACCATATTTACCAGATGAGCCACTCTCTTTACCAGCTACTTGTGTCATATTCTGTAATGGTCATGTGTCTACACATAACTACCATTTGTTCACTATTGGATTTTGATTAAGCCAACTAAATGGGAAGTCAATTGCTGTATTATGTACAGTAATGCCATGTTTTGTACTAAAAGTAATCTTACATAGATACTTTATGGTGTGACTTTTATTGGCATAAACAAAATAAATCAGTTAAGGGCCAATCAATGGCAAAATAAATGTAGCAGAAACTCACTAGACTTGCTCAAAAGTTTTCTTTAAAAATAGATCTATAAAAGGAATCATCTTTTTCTTTTCTATAGAGGAAGATTTGAAAGACTATTGCTAATAACTTGATATAAACACTATGGATTGAGAATAATGGTAAGCACAGATGGTGGGTCAATGTGGATATTTGTATCACAAGATTATTGCTGAAATTTTTGTACTAGACTGACCAGACGAGAGAAGAGCCTTGTGCTATGTTTTAAAATCAGGGCACACAGTAATCAGCATAGACATTCATTTTCAAACTGTGGGAGATTTTAAGTAAAAATAAGAGAAATAAATAGAGAAAATAATGAAAAAATGAAAGATTGCATATTTTTTTTTTCATTTTGTATTAACTATAAATAAAGGTGAATTATTTTATTTCATGGGATATAAGACCCCTTACCCAAATATCAGAATTCCCTAAATTATAAATTCAGGGAATGAAACTTTAACTGAGCCAAGTAGAGACCATAGACAAAGTTCCAGTAATGTACAATCCAATAATTTTTCTTTATATTTTCTGATGAAATGGAAGTCAAAAAAATTGCTGAAAAATTCTCAGCCTGACCAGTTTCTCAAAATCTCATCAAATGACAGAATATCAAATTCTGTTTTTTTTTTGTTTTTTTAATCCTTTCTTGGATAGGAGTGATAAATTTTTATCATACCACCATATGCCATCTTCATCAGGACATATGAAATCATGGCCCTCCACAACTTCTTATCCCTTGTAACCCTTAGCACTGTTTCTCCAAAAATTGCCACAAATTCTTGTACCACAAGATAGATTCACACAAGCTCGTCTGGTTGGTTGCTTGCTGTCCTCCCCTATCTCTCTTGCTCAGGATATGTGAGTATTAAGTTTTCCAAGTCCTTTTTTCTCATTATGTGTCCAAGAAATGTCTGCTGTCTCTTTTTTATTTTGAGTGTCCATGTGGATCCATTTTCCTTAAGACTTCTTCACTGCTTACATATTCTGCCTGTGGTATTCTTAGAATTCTTCTGTATATAATTTAGAATGTTATTTAGTAGTTAGAGGTAGTAACAGTTGCATCACAGAGAAAAATTCTCAGGTAAAGTAAGTATTCAACTGCATTATTACTAAATGTGAAGTTTCTTTTCATGGATCTTTTCATGAATAGTATAAAGCAATGATTTGTTTTCTTTGGTCAATACAACATATATGAAATGGTTTTTAAAACATAAAGCATTATATAAACCCCAAAGGTATGTTAGATAGCATTAAGAGCATTTAGTTTAAACCAATTTCATTAAAAAAGATCTTATTGGATTCTATTAAAATTGTTGTCATATCACTGGATATTTACTTTTGATTTTAGTTTTTATACATTTTTACAATCTCTTTAATATTTACCAAAATTGGTACTTTGTTTTTTTTTTATTATTGACTCTAACAATGAAGTGGAGATTAAATAACATTTCTGGTATAAAATTTATTTATCTTAAGAATGGTAACAATTGAACTCAGATACATGCAAAAAAAAACAAACTTGTCCAAGATATTAAGAAGATAAATAGACTGGACATTTTTAACTTGAGTAGCAACCAATCTTAGAGAAAGGAAACTGAATTTCAAACTGTTGAAAAAGCAATGGGAAAACATTCTTCTATATTTTTTCAAGATGGTATGGTAATTCACAGATAATGGGAAAAAGTGGAATCTGTGGCTAGACGTTATTGCCTAGGTTCCAAAGGAACATGGAATTTAAAAAGAAAATTTGATTGAATATGATTTGTGATTTGAATTCTTTAGTGATGCTCTGTACCCAAGTAGATAAGTTGAGTTTAATATGAAAATGATAAAGAAGAAAATAATGTTGGATAAATAATCCATTGATTTGTTAGAAAATACCTTGTTTACATTTTGGCCATGAAAGCATGAACAGATATAGGCTTTCAAGAAGATGAGAATAAGGGAATGTGCATTTTTTAAATAGATAATTGAATTTTGCTGAGTTGTGATGTTCTTTGTGTCTCAGCCGTCTGAAGCCCACGTGATCAGACAGTGGCATCTTCTGGAAAGTGTTGTGGGGTGCAGGTTCAAACAATGTCAGAGAATGCATATTCTTTATTAATTCTTGTGATTGCATAGTTTGGATAATTCACATTATTTAAAAAAACAAAAATGTATCTATTCAAACATGGGTATGCACAAAATATGTTTAGAGTAAAAGGAAATGTTGCATAAAGAATTTCTCAGAAAATACCATCAAGTGAAGCCCTGAGAATAATCATTATTCATTACACAAGAAAATTGAAATACTCAAAATACCAGGCTATGCAAATCATTTAAACCAGTTCATTCAGTTTGATGTTTGACTTCCATATAAGTGAAAAAAAAAAAAAAAAACCTCACTGGATCATAAATCTAATGACAGTGTTCTGTTTATGAAACAGATTGTGATGGGTGATGAAAAGCGGATATTTACTAGAATGCATAATGCAAGAAATCATGAGGCTGACAAATTGGAATGGCATTAGCTGTACCAAAAGCTGTTTTTTTATTAAAAGATGATGATACTGTGTATTTGGTGAAATTAGAAAGGAATCTAAACAACCGATATGGACAAGTTCTGATAAGCAGCTTTCTGGAATTAGTTTTTAAAAAAGGGTGTAATATTCTATCAGGATAATGTAAAACTACATTTTTTTTTTTTTAATTTTTGACCAGGCAAAAACTTTTTACAGCTTGTCTGCAAAGTTTTGGTTAATCCAGGAATTCGCCAGATAATGCATTTCTGGATTACCATTTATTCTAGTCTTTTAAAGAATTGTCTTGATGGAAAAAGAAAAATTTATTTCCCTGCAAGACTATAAAAGACATTAGAAAAATTCTATGTTCAGAAAGATGAAAGAATTTTCTGTGAGGATGAAATTATGAAGTTGTTTGAAAGATGGCAGAAGATATTGCAACAAAATGGTAAATATGTTATTCAGTAATGATGAAGAAGATTCTTTCTTTTTATTTAATAAACTGAATAAATTTTGTTTCATTATACAGTATTACAAAATCTTAAAGAAACTCTAAAATGACTAATATGTAACTTGTTTGAATTTTGTTTTCACATTTTTTAAGCAGATATAAACATTGATAAAGTTTCTCTAAAAATTTATAGATATATTTGAACTATTTTGTATGTGCCAAATCTACTTATCTCATCACAATTAAAAATTAAATAAGAAAAACCTCTAAGAGTGCCTGCCAATTGGTAATGGGCAGTGCAGATGTCTTCTTTGAATACATGCCCAAAAGGCAACATTAGTTATAGAGAGAAGAGTGTCATTATCTTTTCTTCAAACATACACACACACAGACATCTATAATTCTCAGTGTGTGTGTGTGTGTATATATGTATGCGTGTGAGTGTGAGTAGATGTTGTTTATGCGTTTCCACAGTTTTCATCCAATTTCGATAAAATTTTTTTGTTTGATAGATTTTGTTTGATTCAGTACCGGTTTTGAGTCCAGGTTGTTGGCGACTTCCTGTCCATTATAACTCTCAGCAACATTTTACTATTTACTATCTGTTCTTTGATATATATATCTTTCATAAAAACTTCAATAAAAATAAATAGTTTAAATTATAATATTATTTATTATTATAGAGTTAAATTTATATAATTAATTATGTAAAGTAATGCCTCTTCAACTGCTGCTATGCATGAGGCTGAAACTGCTGACCAAAGGACTAAACAGCTGAGAAGAATCGACTCTTCAACTGATGCTGCGCCTGAGGCTGATTCAAGATTCAGAATGCAAAAACGGCCCTTTTCAGCCCCCCCCCCATTTAAATTGTTACCCCCCCCCAATTTGGGGATATGCCTTAGTTGCATTGCACCTAATTGTTGTTACTTATATTGATTTTTGGGTGGGCTGACTTTAAAATTAAACTGCTCCAATTGAAAGGCAAAAATTCCCAGTAATGAAAGGCACAGTCAAAGATGGGTTATACTGCTAGTATATATATATATGTGTGTGTGTGTGTGTGTGTGTATGCATATAAGTATATAATAGAAAAATTGGCCTATTCGTTTTTAATTTTAATTTTTTCATCATTTCACCAGAAACAAGGCAATAAAGCCACTAATGCAATGTAAGGGAGGGAAGTGAGAAAAATCAATGAAAAGAACAGGATTGAAGGAGACACAAGATAATGATTGATGTTACATTAAATATTTGCAGATTGCAGTTGACTGGAAAGCAAGCAACTGGAAGAGTTCCACAAGTGAGAGGTGCTAGAGAAGAAACTGTTAGAATAGAACATACGGTTACATTTATTAATAAAGATTAGTAAAATGATGAGACTTGACTGTCAATCTATTATTATACTTAAATTCATGATGTTACCAAGGAGGAACAATCGCCATGAAAATATTTATCGAAAAGGCACAGGGAAGTTACCTTACAGTCGGGTGAAAATGACTGAAGCCAAGATGCCAGGCTAGGACTGATAACACTAACCAATTCTTCTTTAGATTTTGTCAAAAAACTCAAGGTATATAGCAGAAGTACCAGACCAGATGTGGCAGCAATATTCAATGCATGGATATATGGCTAACTTATAAAGGTGTAAGACTGATTTTGTTAAGAAAAATTGTCTAACATGATACCGAGAACCAACTTTCTTAGCAGTAGATATTGCAATTGATTCAATATCATCATTTGAATTCATATCAGCAGAAAATGTTAGACTGAAAAGGGGCAATTAATTAATCTCCTGGAGGTTAGCATCAGCCATACTGATGGAAGGCAAAAAAGGTTCTTTACAATGCTTAAGAGAAAGTAGTTTGATTTTGGATCCACTAAAATTAACAAGTCATTTCTTGTCCTAGTTAACAACAAATTGAAGATCAACTTTATTAGACCCATCATACTTGCCATTATGATAGGAGTAAATAGTTCTCATTGCTGTAGATACAGAATTGAGAACTGATGATATCGGAAAGGTCATTGATAAAAATTAGGAACAAAGTTGGCCCAAGAATAGAGCCGGTGGGGGGGGGGCTCCTGCATTTATGTAGAAAGATCTTGAAGAGTAACTGTTCAAGATAACATTCATTTTGCAATTTCATAAGAAAGATTGAATCAAATCAAAGATTTGACCAGAAATACCGTAACTCTTCAACTTGTGAAGAAGACCAGCTTGCCAAACCCTGTCTTTCAGCAATCACCATTAAGACATCATCAGTTGAGCATGGGAAGTGAAAGTCTTGTTTGTCTGACAGAAGAACCTATGAAGTGAGATGTGTAATTGAGAATAGATTAGAGCCTCTGAAAAAAAAAAAAGAAAAAGAGGTAGAACACTACCAGTTTGATAGTTCTTAAAACAGGGTTTGCAGAAGAGAATTTCCAACAAGCTGGAAAGTAAGAAACAGCAAGTTATTTATTGTAAAGCTTGGAGAAAACAGGAGCCATTTTAGGACCACATTTATTTAGGACTATTGCAGATACACTATTGTGTTTGCATGCTTTATTGAGATCAAATTTACAGCAGAAACCATGGATGGAATGACGTGCATATTATACAGTAGAGACTCATTTATAAGTGGAAAGCCAGACAAAGATACTCCAGATGAGACAAGAGTACAAATAGAAAAGAATTTATGAGCAAAGCATTCTACTTTATCAGCAGAAGATAACACTTCAGATTGAGTGAAAAGAGAAGGATTTACCCTTATTTAATAAACTATTACAGAGCTGCCAGTATTCATGGGAATCAAACTAGTAAAATGCTATAAGGTGAGTCATTCTATCAGCAAACAAAGACTTAGCCTCATTGTAGACACATTTGCAATTATTATTATGAACAGTTAGAAAGATACTTTTGTTGGAATCACAGATATCATGTTGGTATAACCACAAAAAGTGATTCCTGTTGGCTATAGTGGTTGAGCAGGCAGGAATGAACAAATAAGATTATGGTTTCATCTGATATTTCCGAGATGGCACAACAGAATTGATGCCAGCTTTAACCCAAGAAGAAACGTCAGTGGCACCAGTTTCTATAGAAGGGTTAATGGTTTCACTCTAAGGAGCATTGGCAGAGAAAATCATAAAATGAATCCAAATTGGTATACGGTAAAAGAAAGAAGTTTTGTGAATAGGAGGTTCATGTCTAATAAAGGAGCCAAAAGAAAAATATCAACAGATGCTACAGTTTGATCTGAATTGCCAAGAGGACAAAGTTGTAATGATTAACAAGAGTCAGGAGAGGTGGTAAGGAACAAATTGAGCAGAGAAGCATGTTGATCAGAATTATTAGGGAAAGGAGTCGGTAAATTTAAGAGATTGAACAATGGGAAAACTGAAAGTCTGAATACCAGCATTATATATATATATATATATATATATATATATATATATATATATATATATAGAGAGAGAGAGAGAGCATTGAGGTCAACACTAAAATATCAGTGGCATGAGAGTGATTAACCCACTTGACATTATAGAGGAATTCTAACTCTGAGTAAATAATTATAACACTCCCCCCCCCTAACATTTATATATGCAAAAATACTTGTAAAAATGAGAAACAGCAAGATGTTGAAACAAGAAAACTATTTCTTATCTGGTTATGATGTGGTGTTGGAGACATGTGAGACAGTAGTACACAGTAAAATTGTGAGTTTGAAGTCAAATGTAGATAAAAAACAATGGATCAGAACCTGAAGAATGGTACAATAAAGAATAAGTAAAATGTATTCAGTCTTTCTTCTGTGTTCATTTTTATAGATGTGCGTAATGAGTGTCCAGATAATATAGTTGGGAAATACAAGAAATGCCTGCTGTTTTCTTACCTTCAATTTTTGTTGAGTGCTAAAAGGTAAATTATGGCCTGAAAAAGTAAAAGGGGATGGAATTTTTATTGACTAACGTGTTCACCAGCGCTGTCTGTGTAAACTGTTTGCCCTATAGTGAGAATGTCACATTTTTGTGTGTGTGTGTGTGTGTAAAGGAGAAAAGTGGGTTTGATGCTCATTGGTTTAGAATGAATTAATTAATTATAATTATTTTATTATAATTGTTTTTGACACTATAATTTTTAAAAAAATTTATGAACATAACAAAATAAGTATAATTCACTTTTTATTTATGTATTTCTTTATGGACGTGACAACATGAAAAGCATCAAACACAATGATGGTCACAGATGAATGTAGAGAATGGACTATCATAGGAGTTGGTATTGTATCATAGATGTACAGAAAGGTCATGTTCAGAAAATGCACACATATATGGGCTTTAGCGCATCGTAGGAGCAGAAATTTTCATTGCATAGGGGCCTCAGATGTTGTTAACATAGCTGTTGTTTAGCACGTCTCAGGCTGTCTTTAGTTGTCAGCATCAAGTTTCAGTGGATAGGTGTCTTCAACGAACACCCAACCAAAATGGGCAAGGAACAAGCAAATTGCCGTGGTATCTTGAATGAACCTTCTGGCCTGAATCAAATTGATGATGGTTAGAGTGGCTTGAAAATGAACTGTTGGTCGAAGCTCTGTGAATATTTTCTGATTGGTCATTCAGGATATTCCACAGTAAGAGTTTTAGTTACTTTTGCTAAAATAATATATTGAGAATAAAGCAAATAGAAAATATGTAAAAAAACGATAATCCTTTGTATAAAATCTATTTTTGTATCTTCTATAAATACAATACTTGAAAGATTAGATCTGAAATATTTTTGTCCATTTTATCATTTAATATTTCCAGCCATGGAATTTATAAAAACTTTTGATTATTTCCAAATTGTAATTTTGATTATGTTTTGAGAAGACTGCTCTGAGATTGTTCACAGATATTCATAGCGACTTGTAAGCAGTAAATGTATTTTGTGTAGCAAAAGAAAAGAAGTTGGTCAGCATTGTTTTGTTCTTAATATGTCCAAAGAGAAATACTGACTTTTTATGACTGGAGCCACTTGGATAAGAATTTGTCTGCCTGTTCTTGCCAATTTCTTTTTCTTTTTAAAAGCTTTGACTCAGCATCAAATGTAAATTTCTTTTCATCTAGAATAAATTCTCTTTCAGGGTGAATTTTTAAACTGATCCAGAGAAATACAATTTAGTAATGCGCACACACATAAACACACGCACAGATGCATGGATGTCTTGCCATAGTTGAATCATTAAGAAATTAATCTCTCAGACCTTTATGTCCATAGCTTAATCCTCATGGGGTACCACCGACTTGTTGTGGTGTACTTGATTCAGTTAAACTTAGTAATTATATATTTATGTGTACATACATAAAATCCTAAAGCCCCACTTTTTTTTAAAAACTAATATTCATCCAATACAAGGCTCAAGAGCCACTCGAAGTAGAGGGGTTTAAATGAGGTGTGTGATACAAATGTAAGACTAGAAAGTAGGATTATGTAGGTATGGAGGATAGGTAACAAGTGATTTTTAACTTTAATAGGTTAAGATTGTCACATTCAAAAAGCATCCGCATAATCATCTGTTATACAAAGCAGCAATTATTGTGGAAAGAAATTGTCTGAGTGGAATTTCCTCCTTAGAAGTAGAATATGGTGGAAATGAGGGTGGTTCAAATCCATGGATGCAGTATAGCAGGTTATAGTGAAGAAAACGGTGACTTGCCTCATCAAACCAAGCGACAGTGCATCATGTGTATCCTACGATGGAAAATGTGGCGAAAAAGAAAATTACTTAGCAAAAAAAAGGGCACGTATTCCGCATGACATGCTGAAGACAGAATATTTAAATTAAAAACAAGTCCACCACAAGAATCTCTATAAAAGTATTTTGATATGCAAAAATTGGGCATCCTCTTCCAGTTGTTGACAAATGAAAAAAATGCTTGATGTGATAAAAGCAGTTGGTGTTCTCGAATCTGGGAAGAAAAATTCGGGTATTTTGGCTGCCGTGTTTTTCTGAGAGTCAGTTATTTTTCTGACTGGTTGCATGCATTGTGATTTGTGGGATAGTACCTGTGAACTGAGTTTTCGGCATTTCTTTCTGCCCCGATGTTCGAGTCTGAACTTAGTGATTTATTCTCTGCATTGTGGGACTAATCTGTGATAAATATTTCCTTTGCAATCCCAGATCACTTAAGTGGAAATGTCTAATTGGTGAAACTAAAGAATGGAACATGTTAGAAGATTTGCAATAGACGAGTAACAAGTTTGTGACATTGCATAGTTTGACAAAGAGAGTGTGAATGAGCAAAGGGTCTGCTTTAAACATAGAAATTGTAATCTGTAGTGTGAGTTCAAATTCTAGTTGACTTGTATTTGCTTTATACTAGTGTTATTGGGAAAGAATTAATTTCTTCTCCTTTCAACAAGAGCAAACTGGGCTTATTAGCTTTATTATAAAAGGGACTCTGAATTAAAGCTTCCTTATAACATGTCATGGGTCTGTCTGGAATATCATCCATTACTTTCCATATTTAGCATTGGAGAAAAACTGAATTCTGCAGTTAAGCTAAAAAAAATGGCTGATAATAAATAAATATGATTAATCAATATTTGATAATTTAAAAAGTTGAATAAAATGCCAGGTTTTCTTATATTGCATTATCAAATGTAACTTGAAGAGAAAATAATGACATAATGAAGATATTGACATTCCACACTACTTCAAACAAAAGGTTAGGAAGGAAAACCTCACTGGAAAGAGTTATAACAGCTACTGGACTTGAGAAACCTATTTTCCCCCAAAAAAATATTTTAAGAGAAAGATTTTATAAATTTCAACAAATATTAATATTAGCTACTTGCACAATGAATGCTAAATGTTTCCTTATACGGAAATGGCTAATATTATCATTACTTTATAAAACTGTTAAAATGAAAATTCCAATTTTATGACTGTTAATTATTAACTGGTAATTATTCAAAAGAAATTTTGCAACAAATATTGTTTGTTTATAAAACTCTGATGAAAATAATTATATATAACAGAACTCCAGACTGTCCCAATAAATAGACTTGTTTTGATATAACAAGAGATCACTTTTTGATGAAAAAATATATGAGGAGGCAATGTTAGATCCAAATCTATGCACAAAATGAGCTACCTCCACAGATTTGCTAAAAAATGAGCATACATGATGAAAAAAAGCGCCAAACTTAATAAAAACAATGTTTTATCATTAAAATCTTTGTTATTCTTAAGAGGAATGACCAAAGGATATTTGTAATTATTAAATTATATTTTTAATTTTTAGAATGTTTGAAATTTTGATTAAAAATCTGGTTTTTCTTTTATCAGTGGGGGGACCAAAGATGAGTGTAGGAAATTTTAGCGTCTTTTTTGTAGTGAGAAACACATTGCTTTGGAAATTCTTGCAAAAATCAAATAATTGTTAGATTTTAATGACACTTTCCCCCCACTTATTTAACCTATTTAACCTTATAAAATTTTGAGAAATTAATCTTTATACCACTTCATGTTTATATTAGTTAAAAGCAGAAGTCCTGGGAGAATTTAAACCATCAATCTCTTTTATTAAACAGGAACCCCATTTATGGAAAATCTGCTCTGAGCTGTAAAATAAAAAACGCAATAAAACAAAGACATTATTTAGATTAGAAAAGCTTTCAATTGCTTTTATGAAGAAAATATATTATGGACACTATTGTCTTAAGAAATTTTTTTAATAAATAATAAATCTTTACAAGAATTGTTTGCATTTTTAAAAAAATTTATTTAGAATAATTTATAAAGTTTTAAATCTTTTAAATTTCTGTATAAATTTGTATTGGTTAGGTGATATTGTTATTAAGTAAAAATGATATTTACTAATCATAAATGGAAAAGATTACTCCTATTCAGTGGCCACCAATATTTTTAAAAGATTTTGAATTTTTTTGTGTTCGTGAACACGCTGATTTTTGTAAATATGTATATCTATATGCAACATTATCAGAAAATAAGAGCAATAGCTATAGTAAATTTAAAGCCAAAGTACCTTAAATTCAATAAAAGACTAAATTATGACGAATATTTTCTTAACTGGGCAGTTAAAAATTGTATTAAAAAGGTGCTAACATAATTTTTACAAATGTCTCCTATAGAAAAAATTTAGATAACCTTCCAACTGTCAACCTGTCAACACTTTAAATAACCACCTGCCTCTGTATTAAAAAATACATTTCTGCAATATTTTAAACTAAAAGTAAGTTATATTGGGTTCAAATCAGTTAAACTTTAAATCGGCTAATATTTCTCAAATAAGTTTTCAGAAAAGTATATTTTATTTTTGAAGACTTTTATTAATAAAGAGAATTACATTGTGCTGACAGATGGCTAAAAATGGTTCTAAAATCGGTGATGTTTAATGTAAAAAAAAAACTAAAAACTCAGTCATTTTAAATTAGTTTTGAAATACAGCGAAGTATTTTGCTTATTAGAAATATTAAATTTAATCTATTGAGATTAAAGCCAAAATAAAAGCTTCAAGGAAGATTTTTTTATTTTTAAAACTTTATTTTAAAATTTAGGTATCGTGTTTCTTTGGAGATACCTGTATAAAACTTTTGTAAGATGATAAATATAAATATTCGTGACAAAAGTAATTTTGTGTCCAATCAAGTTTTAGAAATGATCCTAGCTTATTAATTTTACAACTTATATTTCATATATTTGTACATTTATCTGCTTATGTAAAGAGTTATTGCAGGTGTGTTAACACCAGGTGACATTACTCGGAACTGTGCCACGGAATTCAAACATGAATGATTAATAACTAGAAGATTTGTAATATTTTTATCTTATCAGCATGGCTGGATGATTAAAGTAGCCGCAAACATCAACAGATCAGCTATTACTCTGACAAGACCTCTGATTCCAAATCAAAACAAGTTGCATTAATTTTGTTCTATAATGAGTGTGCATCCTAAAATAGTTCATAACCAGTAATCATTTTAAGATTTATATTTTTACTAGAATGCTACCTGTAAAAATCATAGCCTTATTTACATAATGGATCAAAAATTCTGCTTAGGATCACACTGTGTGCACTGTCTAGGATCAAAATGTTACTTTCCTGTCCTTTACCAAGGATCAGTGTAGTCTCTGTGCACCTTGCCTAACCTAATATTTGAAAGTTATTTTTTTAGAATACTGTTCAAGTAGCAGTGTGCTGGTAGAGTGGAAATGTCACTTGGCTGTCATTTGAACATCCAACTCTGGTTTGGATGTTCAAATTAGGATCTGGTTCACTTGTTGATTTTATATATCTATTCGCTTTTTGTATACCAGAAGTTTCTAACAAAGCAACACTCACACTGTTCAATATTATGATTTCTAAAAGAGCAATGGATGGAGACAGTGGAAGTAAAAAAGGAAAGAGGAAATGGGGGCAGTTAAATGGGCTGTTAAAACTTGAGTTCATAAACCCAGAATCTATCTTCTATTTTATCACAGGGAGATCTAATTTAGAAATTATCAGAGAAATTAATTATCTTACAACTTTTATCTTATGAGGTTTTTCAGTTGTTGAAGAAGGATATTTAGTGATGTGTGTGTATATGTGACATGTGGTTCACCAGTGGCTAAAAAGCCTCACAAAGAGGAAATGAGACATGTCTTGTCTCAATTGGGCATACATGGGTTTTAGCAGCTGCTACAGCCCACTCCCCACACACTCTAGACTGATGCTGAATGTAGTCATCAACAGGTTTGTATCTAATTTGAGTCTGTTGTGGAAATAAGACATTCTCACCAGATAGTTGTGTTTTTAGTGTGTTGCAGTTTGTTGAAGAATAACAAAGAATGATGAAGTTGAGATATGAGCAAACATGTCTATGGGGAAAGGGTACTTGCCTCAAGTACTATAGAACGAACCGGCGCTACTGTTGAAATTTGACGTGTTAGATGTAGCACATTCTGAACAATTAGTGTATTTGCCTTTATTTTTCAGTCTTTCTCCAGACTCCTCCTTATGACCAAAAAGTTCAAAGTTGGATTCATCTTCGTGGTGGTTTTATTGACAAAAACAAAATATGATGCTGTTCTATGAATATTTTTTTATTTTTTTTTTATTTAAGTGCTTAATTTTTGTCAAAAAGTGTTAGAAAGAATGCCAAGAATTTGTAAATGAGTAATTATGGAGTTGGTGATTTTATTGACAAAAACAAAATATGATGCTGTTGTATGATAATTTCCTTAAAGATAAGTGTACATTTGTTGGTAAAATAAAAGAAAATACACTGTATTTATTGACATTTTATCTTTCACTTCAAAAAATACACAGTCATCTTCCACATTTTCTCATGACGCTGTTTTAACAGCAAAAGTAAGAGATTTTCAAATTGTCTTATGTATTTACTAGTATTTTTAAGTAAATAAATCTCAAGTGATTGGCATCTAGCAAGAAAAAGCAAAATAGATTATGATTGATATGTTGATTTAGTGTTTTATATATATATATATATATATATATATATATATATATGTGTGTGTGTGTGTGTGTGTGTGTATACACAACAGACCAAAAGTTTTAGAGTTCTTTACAACAAAAAAAAAACACCTTAAAATGAGATTATTTTTGTATCTTAAGTAAAATATAAGATACAAGTACCTACCATGTATTTTCTCTTATTTTTTAGTCTCTCCTCAGGTTTTCCTCTTACTACCAAAAAGTTCAAATTTTCTTTTTGGTTGTTTTATTGACAAAAACAAAATATGATGCTGTTGTATGATATTTGTTTTATAGTTAAGTGCTTATTTTTCATCAAAATAAAAGAAAATATACTTTAATTTTATCTTTTATTTGAAAAAACAAAAATATCTCATTTCAAGTTGTTTGTAAGGAAATGCAGGGTAGCCCCCAAACATTTTGTCTGTGTATATATAGTTAGAGATAATAGACAAATTTTATTTATTATATATTCTAATCTTCTTTTTTTTTTCTATCTGATGAATTATTCTTTATTTCTTGATGTTGAAAGTGTATAGGAACTGTCCATAGTTCCTGTTAGTTCTTGCTAAGGTTCTGGGCTTTCAACTGGTTACATTAATTCAGGAGACTAAAAGAAATGAAATTCAAAGTTTTGTTTGCATCTTTGTGATGATCTTGAATGTCTGTGATGTCACCGAGTTTGAACATTTTTGTGGTCTGGTGTAAATGTGGTGTACTGTGGATTCTGAGAATTTAAATTGATTTTATAAAACTTATTCCAGAGTCTTTTGATTTTTGACTGTTTTGACTTAATAAGTTTAGTTTTTAAAATTTGTAATCATTTTAAAAATTGTTTTTTTAAAAGTATTATTGTCTTATTCCCAGGGAACTGTTTTATGTTATAGTAATTTCTGTGTTTCTTTATCTCATGTTCCCATAGAACAATTTAGTCAGTTTTATGACAAACGAGTCTCCCAGAAAAAGTTCTTTACCTGATAGATGATCATGTGTTTTACATATTTTTGGAGATTCAAACAAAAAACAAAAACAAAAAATGAAATTGTTATGAACATATAACCCACAGAGAAATATGTATGGTTAATTATCTATTATAAACAGTTGAAAACTTCATAGACACTAATAAAATCTCATTAAAATCAAATACTTAAAATATGACTAATGCTGTTTACAAATACACTTCTATTTTTGAAAATAAATTGAAAAAATCTTACATTGGATATGCCACTACAACTCTAATAGATTCATGTGTCATCAATGCTCTATGACAACACAGAAAAATAAAAATTACAGTATATGATGGCTTCTGCTGAATAACAAAACAAATTGTAAGAAAAGATTACAAATTTTAAAAACTATCTATATCAAATCAATCAATAATTAATAAGATGACTTATGATTCTGGGATTTTCATTATAAAATATATTCTCGGAATCTGCATATGTCCTGTTCGTGTGACATAACAAATATCTAAAACTCAAAAACTAACATTGTGTCCATGTGATCACACACTTTGAAACATTCATTACAAACAAGGAAGCAATCACTAAATGGACATTGAAATTAATCTCTTAGAGTTTTGATAATGAATATGACTAGTGAAAAGCCTAGAACCTGAGGAAGAACTAACAAGAACTATGGACAGTTCCTTATACCTTGAACACTCAGATATGGAAATTAATCTCTTATAGTTTTGATAATGAATAGGACTAGTCAAATGCCTAGAAACTGAGGAAGAACTAACAAGAACTATGGACAGTTCCTTATACATTGAACGCTCAAATATGGAAATTAATCTCTTATAGTTTTGATAATGAATATGACTAATGAAAAGTCGAGAACCTGAGAAAGAACTAACAAGAACTATGGACAGTTCCTTATACCTTGAACGCTCAAATATGGAAATTAATCTCTTATAGTTTTGATAATGAATATGACTAATGAAAAGCCGAGAACCTGAGGAAGAACTAACAAGAACTATGGACAGTTCCTTATACCTTGAACGCTCAAACATGGAAATTAAGCTCTTATAGTTTTGATAATGAATATGACTAGTCAAATGCTTAGAAACTGAGGAAGAACTAACAAGAACTATGGACAGTTCCTTATACCTTGAACGCTCAAATATGGAAATTACGCTCTTATAGTTTTGATAATGAATATGACTAGTCAAATGCCTAGAAACTGAGGAAGAACTAACATGAACTATGGACAGTTCCTTATACCTTGAACGCTCAGATATGGAAATTAAGCTCTTATAGTTTTGATAATGAATATGACTAGTCAAATGCCTAGAAACTGAGGAAGAACTAACAAGAACTATGGACAGTTCCTTATACCTTGAACGCTCAAACATGGAAATTAATCTCTTATAGTTTTGATAATGAAAATGACTAATGAAAAGCCGAGAACCTGAGGAAGAACTAACAAGAACTATGGACAGTTCCTTATACCTTGAACGCTCAAATAAGGAAATTACTCTCTTTTAGTTTTGATAATGAATATGACTAGTCAAATGCCTAGAAACAGAGGAAGAACTAACATGAACTATGGACAGTTCCTTATACCTTGAACGCTCAGATATGGAAATTAATCTCTTATAGTTTTGATAATGAAAATGACTAATGAAAAGCCGAGAACCTGAGGAAGAACTAACAAGAACTATGGACAGTTCCTTATACCTTGAACGCTCAGATATGGAAATTAATCTCTTATAGTTTTGATAATGAATATGACTAGTCAAATGCCTAGAAACTGAGGAAGAACTAACAAGAACTATGGACAGTTCCTTATACCTTGAACGCTCAAATATGGAAATTAATCTCTTATAGTTTTGATAATGAATATGACTAATGAAAAGTCGAGAACCTGAGGAAGAACTAACAAGAACTACGGGCAGTTCCTTATACCTTGAACGCTCAAATATGGAAATTAATCTCTTATAGTTTTGATAATGAATATGACTAATGAAAAGCCGAGAACCTGAGGAAGAACTAACAAGAACTATGGACAGTTCCTTATACCTTGAACGCTCAAACATGGAAATTAATCTCTTATAGTTTTGTTAATGAATATGACTAGTCAAATGCCTAGAAACTGAGGAAGAACTAACAAGAACTATGGACAGTTCCTTATACCTTGAACGCTCAAATATGGAAATTACTCTCTTTTAGTTTTGATAATGAATATGACTAGTCAAATGCCTAGAAACTGAGGAAGAACTAACAAGAACTATGGACAGTTCCTTATACCTTGAACGCTCAAACATGGAAATTAATCTCTTATAGTTTTGTTAATGAATATGACTAGTCAAATGCCTAGAAACTGAGGAAGAACTAACAAGAACTATGGACAGTTCCTTATACCTTGAACGCTCAAATATGGAAATTACTCTCTTTTAGTTTTGATAATGAATATGACTAGTCAAATGCCTAGAAACTGAGGAAGAACTAACATGAACTATGGACAGTTCCTTATACCTTGAACGCTCAGATATGGAAATTAATCTCTTATAGTTTTTATAATGAATATGACTAGTCAAATGCCTAGAAACTGGTGAAGAACTAACAAGAACTATGGACAGTTCCTTATACCTTGAACGCTCAAATATGGAAATTAATCTCTTATAGTTTTGATAATGAAAATGACTAATAAAAAGCCGAGAACCTGAGGAAGAACTAACATGAACTATGGACAGTTCCTTATACCTTGAACGCTCAAATATGGAAATTAATCTCTTATAGTTTTGATAATGAAAATGACTAATAAAAAGCCGAGAACCTGAGGAAGAACTAACAAGATCTATGGACAGTTCCTTATACCTTGAACGCTCAAATATGGAAATTAATCTCTTATAGTTTTGATAATGAAAATGACTAATGAAAAGCAGAGAACCTGAGGAAGAACTAACAAGAACTATGGACAGTTCCATATACCTTGAACGCTCAAATATGGAAATTAATCTCTTATAGTTTTGATAATGAAAATGACTAATGAAAAGCAGAGAACCTGAGGAAGAACTAACAAGAACTATGGACAGTTCCTTATACCTTGAACGCACAAACATGGAAATTAATCTCTTATAGTTTTGATAATGAAAATGACTAATGAAAAGCCGAGAACCTGAGGAAGAACTAACAAGAACTATGGACAGTTCCTTATACCTTGAACGCTCAAATATGGAAATTAATCTCTTATAGTTTTGATAATGAATATGACTAATGAAAAGCCGAGAACCTGAGGAAGAACTAACAAGAACTATGGACAGTTCCTTATACCTTGAACGCTCAAATATGGAAATTACTCTCTTTTAGTTTTGATAATGAATATGACTAGTCAAATGCCTAGAAACTGAGGAAGAACTAACATGAACTATGGACAGTTCCTTATACCTTGAACGCTCAAATATGGAAATTAATCTCTTATAGTTTTGATAATGAAAATGAGTAATGAAAAGTCGAGAACCTGAGAAAGAACTAACAAGAACTATGGACAGTTCCTTATACCTTGAACGCTCAAATATGGAAATTAATCTCTTATAGTTTTGATAATGAAAATGACTAATGAAAAGTCGAGAACCTGAGAAAGAACTAACAAGAACTATGGACAGTTCCTTATACCTTGAACGCTCAAATATGGAAATTACTCTCTTTTAGTTTTGATAATGAATATGACTAGTCAAATGCCTAGAAACTGAGGAAGAACTAACATGAACTATGGACAGTTCCTTATACCTTGAACGCTCAAATATGGAAATTAATCTCTTATAGTTTTGATAATGAAAATGACTAATAAAAAGCCGAGAACCTGAGGAAGAACTAACATGAACTATGGACAGTTCCTTATACCTTGAACGCTCAAATATGGAAATTACTCTCTTATAGTTTTGATAATGAAAATGACTAATAAAAAGCCGAGAACCTGAGGAAGAACTAACAAGATCTATGGACAGTTCCTTATACCTTGAACGCTCAAATATGGAAATTAATCTCTCATAGTTTTGATAATGAAAATGACTAATGAAAAGCCGAGAACCTGAGGAAGAACTAACAAGAACTATGGACAGTTCCTTATACCTTGAACGCTCAAATATGGAAATTAATATATCTCCAAAGAAATCGATTGAAAAATATAGTAATCAAAACTTGTCTGTTATTTTCAACAAAATTTGTTTGAATGAACATTTGTTGCCAATTTATATGTGCACATATACACACACAATGACATTTGCATCGACACACCTGAAATGAATTTGTCTGAGTGACTTTTCTTTTGTCAAAATTCATCTTCAAAGAAAATTTATTCTCTCAGAAAAGCAATTCACAACTGATGATGTGTCAAAGCTTTTAAAAATAAAAGGAAAACCGAGGAATAGGCTGGAAAGGGGGAAACAAACCTTTATACAAGTGGACAAAATTATAAGAATGCACTGTTTCAATCTGGGCTATTTTTACCCCACAGATTCAATGTAGAGCAGAGAGCTGCAGCCACACCCAATGATGTGGTTGTGTTAGCTGGCTTTATGAGGAATAAGTAAATTAATGCTTTTTCCAAATGACATCACTGTAAAGTGAATCCAAACTGCCCCAGATAGAGTTTGAACCTATTTTGCTGATTTCATTCAGCATGCCATTAACTATTAGGACACCTGCATATTCAACAACTTATTCAAAACAAAAGTGTTAACAAACATATATTCTTTAGACATGATCCATTTCAAGTTAAGATGGAATTTATTTCTTGGTAATCCCTACTTACATAGTTCCGAAATATATTTTTTTTAATTTAAAAAAAAAATCATTTATGTGATCATGAGTCTCCACATCTTCCTTTTGCTTTAATATCTATAAATTGCAATTACTGTTCTTGAGGTATGTAGCAGAGTAGTTTCCTGTTCCCTTCTCCATGGTTTTGAATTCAGAGTTGTCTTTCTTGTAGATTGCTTGTCCCACCAAGGCAAGAGATCCTAGTCCATCCTTCTATTTTACTTTTAGCTGATGGAAGACAAATGGATTCCTTCCTTTTCCAAAGGTTGAAACTTTGATAGAATTTGAACTTTCTCTACTATTTCCCCATATTCATTTAAATATAATTTTATACAAGAATTTTCCTTTTCTATTTTATTGAATGGTGGTGTTTTGTAATTAGCATATAGTATTACATTTTCAGACAACATGATAGTTATTCTCTTGTTATATAATAAAGCATTGGATCATGCTGGAAATTGTCTTATTATAGTTTCTGATCAGCAGGAGCCTGAAATAAGACTACTTTCTTGTCAGAACCTATGATCTCTGGGAGGCTAAATTATGGCTGACAGAAGAAAGAAAAAGGAATATTATTTTTTCTTATCTTTACCTGTACCTCTAGAATTTGCCTTCTCAAAACTCAAATATGTTAAATTTAGCTAACTCAATAAAACAATTGCATAGGCCTTTCTTGAAAAGATGTTGCATATAAATTTTCTTTGAATTTTATGTAATTTTAGGACTGATTATATAAACCAATCTTACTAAATAATGTGTGAATAGGCTCAGATATGATTATATTCCCTTATTTCACCTCATGACCAATTTAATGATGATGTGATACTATTATGACTGGTTTATCATGAGTTCTTTTACTATTCTTCATTCTAATTCTTCTAGTTCATAAAACTTGTTGACTAAACCCAATATGTTATGTTTAATATTTTATGTATTAAAATTTTTTTTCACCTCTCTCTCCCAAATCTGATAAGATTTCTTCTCTATTTATCTCTCTGCAAAAAACATATCTGATTGTGATTTTATCTGTCTTGGAGTTGCACAATATCTTTAAATATGTTAACAGGAATTGAGCTTGGTATCTCCAAGTTACTTAAAAATAATGTGTGAATGCTATCCATTTTACTTTGATTTCTGTTATTTTTTTGTTTTTTTTAAAAATAAACTAGTCATTTATTACTACTCTGAATAATCCTTTAAATAAGTAGTAACCTGAGTCTGTCTATATTTCTGAGATGAGGTATTATGTACAGTATTTACATTAGTCGGACTATTGTCCTCATCTTTGTCGCCATATTTGTCACAACGTTTCGGCCGTTGTACGCTCCGGCCTTCTTCAGGTGGTGGGAATTTCGAACTGAACCCTTTATTTCGATCACTGGGGTAGACTGTTCTAGTTCCACGTGCCATGTTTGATGGATGTCAGTTATCAGTTATCTCCTGCTAATTTTCCCTCTGAAAGTTCTCCACTGCCTTAACCGGGTATTGAACTCACACTCTTTGGGTCTGTCACTGGATCTAACCAATGCCTTTATCCACTGTGCCATGTGTCCTTGAGTAGTAACCTATCAAAATATTTGATGTAATGGAAAAATCTACTTTGAAAGTTAAAGAAATATTAATCACATGGTTGGATTTGACATAGTCCCACTCGTACACACAACACTTACTTATATATTGATGTTTACAAAGCTTACTTTTTTTTAATAGCAGAAAGCCAGATGGAAGAATGAAAATAGAAAGATTATGTTGTGCCAATCTTCTAAGTGGGAGGGATTGTCTGCTTGGAAAAATCTTTATTTGAAATCTTGTCTTTTGTCATACATGGGCAATGAAGAAATTATCAATTACATCAGTTACACTCATATTTCTATGAAATGTTTCTTTACTGTCATTTTATATGTTTGTACCTACAAGTGCTATTTCCATTGGTAACAAAATAACAAGCAGGAAATTATACAAGAATCTGGTAAATTGGAGACCAAGACTTCCCCCAGCTAATCAGCAGATGATCAACAAAAAATATTCCTATTAAAGAATACATTGATAGAATTATCAGTAAAATCTAAGTGTAAAATGTGAAATACATTCTTGGGGTCATTATGTCAAAAACCAGTTGATAAGCAATATCCAGTTCCCTTTTTTTGTCTTTTCCCAGTAAAGTTTGAGTTTTGTTTGGAAGTTATTTCTAGTCTTTGCTGTTGCTTTCAAAAAGCATTAAAATAATTGATGCAAAACCAAAGAAAGAAATAATAGAGTCCTACATATAATCAAATGATACCCAGAATAAATGTCTGAGTGAAAAAGATTGTAAGTACAAGTGCATGAGTATATGTATGTCTGAATGATTGTGTGCATGTGTGTGGCTGTACCTTGATTAGTTATGTCATTGCCATCAGCCAAATGATTAGTTAATTGACTTGGCTACTTGTGAAGATTTACATTCTGTTGTCTTGACTGTGAAGTCTGGCCACTTACTGGCTCAGCAGCTGGGAAAACTTAATGGATACAGAGATTAGTATTCAAACACTGTCTCTTCATTTTCCTTAGGGATCATGTCATTGCACTTATTTGAAGACATTTGTTTGTGAGTTTACAAAGAAGAGCTTTACTATATTTGAAATGGAATCTCAAAGCAAATGACATTTTGTATGAATCTACAGTGCTAGTGAGCCTGTTGACTTTGTAGCGGAGGTACTTAAAAAATAGAAATAAAGCGGTTAAATATGCATGAGGGGACGATGTTGGCGATGAAAGAAGAGACATTTAAGAGAGAAGAAAGGAAAGAGTGGGTGATCTGTAAAAGCTGCAGATTTGCATGAATGAAAATGTTAGAAAGAAGGAAAGGAAGAGAGAAAGGATGAAGTGGACATGGTTCACGGGAGAGAAGGAAAACAAAGATGCGAGAAAAGATTGAAGTTGACATGGTTTAAGAGGGAGAAGGAAAACAAAGAAAAGCAAAGAATGGTTCACAGGAGAGAAGGAAAAAAAGAGAAAAGAATGAGATGGGTAGGGTTCACAGGAGAGAAGGAAAAGAGAAAAGAATGAAGTGGACATGTTTTATGCAAAGGGAAGGTGGAAATGGGCACAATTTACAAGAAGGAAAACAAAGTAGAGAGAAAAGATGGAAGTGTACATGGTTCATAGGTGAGAAGGAAAGTAAAGATAAGATTTTAGAAATGAAAACGAAGGAAGTGAAAAACAAAATATATATAACATATATAGCTTAGTCTTAATGGCTTTATTGCCTTACTTGGCAAGTGAAAGGATTAAAAAATTGTTTTTTTTTGTTTTTTTTTTGTAGAATATTGATTTGTGATGATTGTTTCAGCAGTTAGCCTATTCCAGATTTTACTCTTGATCCTCCCATTTTCCGGAGCAATGGGGAGGTGCTGTCTAGAAGCTTTTATAATTATTATTATTATGCCCATTTTACAGCAAATGCTTTTGGAAAACTCTGAATCAATTTCTGTGTATTTTTATTTTTCTTCATCAGACAACTTCACAAAAATACCTTGTCAGTGGTATACCATAATGATAGATTACTGGTGGGTGAGATCTCAGGCAAATAACTTTTGCATAACTATCATCTGCCTTAGCAGTATTAACTAAAAGCACTTGACTCTATTGGTGACCTTGACACTGTCCAGTTATTAGGTATGTTTGTAATTGAGCGGCGGAACTTTCACTTATAAAAATTACTCAGATTGTTTTGATATTTTGCTTTGTACATACATTGAAATATAAATAATTAGTCCAGTGGTTGTCAGCTTTGCAGTCAATTGAGAAATCATAAAGAGATGTACATGTAGATTATGCAAGCATTGCTTTATGTATTATTCACTTGATATATACCTACCTCCCTATGTGATTAAGATATGAAACATGGTCAGTTTAGTATGTAAGCAAAGAAAAAATAATTTCCCAATCTTGATGACAAGAATCATGCAGTCTAATATGTTGACTCTCCACTTATTGTACACTTGAAATGTGTCGCTGCAAGGGTAGAATTTTCAGGATCTGGATCATCTTGTGCATTGCCACACTCTGCCTAAAAATAAAGAACAGGGCAACTTTTTCCTCCAAAGGTAAGAAATCAACAAAAATGAGGAACAGATATTACATCCCATTCCAAAAGCCAGGGAACTTTGTTTTGAAACCAAACTATTATTCATCAGTCATAAAATTAATGACTTGATTCATACAACAGTTTAACTTAATAATGAATAAGGACAAATAAGAAATGTTTGGAATGGTGGTCTCATTATAGTTTTTTTGTGGTTACCATAATGTTTCAGCTAATATATTTTTTGGACTTCTTCAGTAGTTAAATTTGTATTAAGAAAAGGTCAGTTTTTTCAAATGCTGTCTGTATTTAATGTACACAGCCCTCAGGGAAATTATGACTCTGGTTGTTTGTATTATAAGTGAATCTGTGCACCTACCCAAAGCGGAAAGTAATCAGATACCACATTTTATATTGTCATTCAAAAAATTGGCCATTTCACCCAGCCATTGCTCACTCACTCCACTTCTCTTAGTACAATATCAGGTATCTTTTTTCCACCTTATCAAAATGTAAAGACAAGCTAAATTTCCAGTGTAAACTATCAATGTAAGGTTGTCACCAATATTGTAAAACAGCAAAGAATTGTAGCAAATTGTATCTTGGTGCCAATCCTTGTACACCTGAGAATTTCGGAAGAATGAATTAATCAAAATGTTGTAAAAAAAAACAGATTAGATCAGAAACTGGAACAGCTTATAGAATTGTAAATAACATTTCATAATTATAGAATCACATTTTTTTTTTTTAACATTAACCCAATACAAGGCCTAAGAGCCACTTAAAGTAGAAGGTTACTGAACGAGGTGTGTAGTATGGGCGTCAAAGGAGGAAGTGAAGATTACAAAGCTAAATAACACTTGACCCTAGATTGTAGCATTCAGGGAAGTATCCACATGGGAGTGTGTTCCACAATGTAGTATTTAATAGTGGTAAAGAAATGTTTGCTGTAGTTAATTGTGTTGAAGAAATATTTACTCTAAATTAATTTTGAAAATGCTTGCAATAAAGAACTTTGTTTATGTAAATCTCAATGAAAGTGATCTTTCATCTTTAATCAATGTCTTTGTGTTAATTTAACTGGATTGTGTAGACAAAGTGAATGTCTCTCTGGGGAGCAATGACTAGCAAGTCCATGCATACTGGTTTTGTGATATACTATGCTAAACTTTTAAAATAACTTTGTTGCTAAGATAATTATCTATTTTCATTACTGCCAATGGCTAGTATTCAGACCAAGGTCAAGGTCAAGATTTTAAATGCTGAGTTGGAGGTCATGCATATATTATCCATTGAGAAGATTGGTACAATACAGTTTTCATAATCTTTTCTCTTATTTGGCCTTGTACCCTACTCAGAAAAATCTCAAGTTGAGGCCAAATTTGAACAGGATATTATGCAGAAGTTTTATATATTATGTGTATGTATGTGTAAGGGTGAGAAGTAAATAAGGGGAAAAAGTTTGTTGGTGATGAAAACAAAAAGGTGAAAAAGAGAGAAAAAGTGTTAAGGAAGCAAAGGTGAATGAAAAGGAGATTATTTTATAAAAAGGTTATAAAAGGAAAAATCACCAATAGAAATGAAGGGAAAAAATATATATTGTTACTTCTTTTGTGGATGCTGATATTTGAATGAAGAGGCAATATTGTGGTCTACATTTGCTGATAATTTTTGCCTGGCATCAGAGAAAAGAGGGGAAAAGAGATGAAAATTATTGTTTTGACCAAACCATCAATAAGTTCACTCTTAGTTAAGGTTAACTTCTAAATACCTGAATATTCATCTGACAGTCAAAGAATAGTTATTAGGAGTTTGATTTACAAGGGCACTAGCAGAAAGAAGACTGAGAGGGTTTTTTTTTCCTTAAAGGGAAAAGTAGAAAAAAAAAAGAAAGACCAGGTAAACAATAGAAAAAAAGGGAAGGGAACAGTTTGAAAACAGACAAAATAAGAGATGGATAGAAAATCTATAAGGAAAGTAAATTATGAAGTGTGAGAGGAGGAGAAAAAGCAAAAATAAAAGAACCACAAAAGTTATGGGGTGTAAAGAAGGGGGGGGAAACAAAGCAAAAGATGGTGACGAAGCAAAAACGTGAATATTAGAAATGAAGTTTATATAGTCAGCAGACATTTTGATTTTTTTATGGTGTGGCATATTTTGTGTGTGTATGTCTGACAGTGTATATGTATATATGGTTAATAAACAAGGGGAGAAGAGAGGGGTGGTAAGTGATGAACAGTGAAAGGAAGAGGAAAAAGAGCAAATTGAAAGAAAGGCAGTTATCAAGAAATCTTTTGTCTGTTTATAAAGGCAGGAAAGAGGAAACAATGAAATTGATTTCATTTTTTTGGAGTTGATGTGAGGTAAGGCTTTGTCAGACCGGTAAACAGAAAGTAGTGAGGTGCATCAGCCTGAAACAGGAAATTGGGTGGGGTCGGGTCTTGGGAAGGTGGTAAGGGGTTAAAAAAATGATTTGATGACCTCTGTACTTGCTTGTAGACTTTTCTTAAATCTCCCTTGGAGGGCATCCATATCGATTTCAGACAAATATTTCTTTTTTCTGTTTTGTTTTATCTTGCTGCTTTTTTTTTAAAGTACTATTCTTATTATTACTACTATTTCTTTGATGTAAAAAATAAAGAAAAGACACAAGATACTATTTATGGATATATGTATTGAGGTGAAATAAATAATTTTTATAGACACGTACAACAGACCGTCTATCTTAATACTGTTTGCAACAATACTTGTCAACACACAAAATATTCTTATTAGCAAATAGTTCTACATACATAGGTGTTACTGAACTGACATTTTTATATATATATATATATATATATATATACTTTATAGCATTTTTTAGTGTATGTAAATATTTCGAGATACATGTATATCAAACCTACAAATTAATGACAATTATGAGAATAGGTAAAATTAAGAGAATTTAACATTTTAAGGTAATCAAAATTTTTGTCAAGATCTCAAAGAAATATAGTGACAATGGTCACTAAATTAAAGGTTCAAATGACTTATCTTTTGTTTGACCAACCTCAAAGTTTCATGGACAAACTGCTCATCATGTTGAGATAAATCTATGATTTATCCGACCCAGTTCAGTTGTCCATGAAATTTAGAATTCATTTGAAAGATAAGTAATTTGAAATTTTAGTAATTCATTGAGATGTATCCTATGTACAACTAAGTATCTACATATGTAGATATTTAGTTGTCAGTATATATATGTATGTATTTGTGTGTGTGTACAGATAAATAAGCTTCAGTCAGTTTTTGGTACAAGATATACTCTATAACTATCAACTTGTTAACCTCCCCTTTGCTTAGTCTGACTTAAGGCTGTGATTATAGAGAATCCAGTGTAGATCAAGTTTACTGGTGAAGTAAAAATCTGATTAAGTAGCTTCCTAATCAATATCACATGACACAAGGTCACAGTAATTCTTCTCCTTTGTGTCGTGTCCCCTCATTGGCAATCATGGCTCTCCACAACTTCCTGTCTGTTGTAGCTCTTAATAAACTTTGTCTTTTTGTTATTTCTCTGTCATCAAGCTAAGTATGTTATGCGTTATCTTCCTCTGTCCCCCTTGCACTCTGTCTTGTAGGTATCAGATTTTCCAAACCCTGCTTCCTCATTATATGCCCTAGAAACCTCAACTGTCCCTTCCTGATATTAAGTATTAGTTTCCTTTCTGTTTCCATTTTCTCCGAAACTTTGTCTTTGCTCAAGTTTGGTCCATGGTATCCTCAGCATCCTTCTGTAGAACCACATTTCTCATGGTTCAAGTCTCCTCTTCATCTTTGAGAAGATTGTTCAGCACTCACTGCTATACAGAAGGACAGATATCACATTTCCTTGTTTCTAGTAAAATTTTTCTATTTCTTAGTACTTTGCTTCGCGTTTGGAATGCTTTCTTGGCTATCCCAATACGCCTTCAGATCTTTGTATCACTCATTCTGTCCTCTGTTAAAACACTTTACAGATATTTAAATTTGTGAACTTGTTTGATTTTGGTACCTCTGATTTGCAATTTGCATTTTGGGCTCAACTTTTTGCTATTGAAGTTGTTCCACTCAAAAATGAGTCTCTATGCTAACTAGACAATGTACCATAGCGTGTGTGTGTATGTATATATAATATATAAATTTATATATATATATAAATTTATCATTCTACATATTTTACTGATTTCAGTTAATTTGTTTTTTTATGCTGTAATATTTCAGTTTGTACATAGCTCAATACATACATTCCACACACCTATATATATATATATATATATATATATGGGAAGATATTTGACAAAGTGGCAAAATGTTTTCTTGTGACGTGTTTTGTCTTTTAAGATTTCATTAGACTATATTTATGTTGGTGCTCATGCACATGAATGAAGGATACTGGGAATTTTAATTTTTGAAATTTAAAATTTTTTAATTATTTTTCTTTAAATTAAAATTCCCAGCATTCCTTGGTTGTGCACATATTTAGTCACACCAACATAACAAATTTAGTCCAGTGAAGTCCTAAAGGACAAAACATGACACAAGAAAACTTTTTCCACTTTGTCATATATTTGCTCCACTATTGTTCTAGATATATTAAAATATATATCGTTATCTCATATATATATATAAATAGTTCAATATATATATATATATATATATATATATATATATATATATATATATATATATATATATTGAATTGTGTGGCTTTTTCTCGATGTGCCTTTATTTTTCTGTCTATAAGTTTTTTCATGCTAATGCTAACTAATGTATAAACTTAATAAGTGAACCCTGCCTTAATTTGAAATGTCTGACTTGAAGTTAAGCAAATAAGTGACATGTACCTGAGGCCAGTGTTCTGCTACTTGAACACCATGCTGCAATTAAGTTGCAAATAATAATTTAAGCTGAGCACACAGATAATAGACTAGGAATCGACACTTTGACCCTTGGCAGAGTGCACAAATATTATGATAGTGATTAATGCATAAATACTTGATACTAGTGTGTGTGTGTGTGTATATATATATATATATATAGAGAGAGAGAGTTTTATTCATGCTTAGTCATAAAAAAACACAAATGAGACAACTGAGCAGGTAGAGATAGCTTTTTATAGTACTACTGTTTCAGTGTTTGGTAGACGAAAAAGATGGATTTGACCAAGCGTTCATTCAAATTTTCAGACCAGACGAGAAATCAGTCACAAATGACTGCTAAGCAATATATATGTAATTATTAGCCTTAGAAGATAATACCCCCCCAACTCTTTTTTTTTTCTTTCTAAGATACTTCACAAGAATTCAAAAGGAAAAGTCACTACACATTTGTATCAATTACAAATTTATTTCTCACCAAATCTCGGTTTTCTTCAGTTTTTGTATGTCTTTGTATGTCTTTGTATGGCTCTATATATAAAGGTATTTATTAATTTCATACTAGCCTACAAGTATGTGCCCCCCAGTGAGGAACAAACTAACTACACTGTACTAGTGATATATTAGACTAGATTCCCAACCCATGGCAAAGAGGCCTACCAAAATGAGTATTGGTATTTACTAAGATTAACATAATCTAATACAAGGCCTGAAATATTGGCACACAGTGAGGATTAAACTCACTACAGTAGCATCACGATCTGCTAATCCCATGATAACGTGTTTTGAAAGGTTTTTACCAAGCTGAGCTTTGTGTAGCCCAAGCCATATATGTAAGTCACCTAGTGAGAATTGAACTCGCTATACAGCAGTAATGGTGTGTAGACTAATTTATAATCATTATTTCATTGCTCTACACACACACACACACACACACACACACACACACATATATATATATATATATATATATATATATATATATATATATATATATGAGAGAGAGAAGCAGAGACAGCTAGTGTGAAGAGGAATCAACACTGCATGGTGACTGTCAGTTTTATGCCTCAGTGCAATCTCCAGAACAAGATAGCATTATCATGAAACTGACCCTGCAGTATTGATTTTTATGTTCATACTGACTATATCTATAAACTCTATGGCTCCAATATTGAGTACTCTTCCCCTATAAATATAGCAATATTCAAAACATATATAATGTTCAGTAACTTAGCTTGTGAAAGTATACATCCACAGCATCCCTTAATTGTATAATGTCTTCTCTGTTTCAGGTAAAATTTGACCTGAAAATTGAATAACAAAATTAGATTTGAACAACAGAAATTTGTACAGACTTTATTTTTGTCTGATATTTATTCTCACATAAATTTACCAAGTTTTATTTTTTGTTTTTTAATGTTGCAACTTCCTAGGAAATATAGTAGAGTTGTTTCCACATGTATTCTCACCAGTTTGGAACTTGGAGTTGTCCTCCATCAAAATTGGTTGTTACCCATGGTTAGGGACGCTAGTCTACCTAGCTATTTAAACTATAACTGAAATGTATTTATTATATTCATTATTTAACATCCAAATTGTGTGCGTATTTTTCTGATATTTAATATATGTATATCTATTAGTTGTTGAATATGTGCATGTCGGTCAGTTATTGATAATATATGCAATCAGTTAGTTTTCAGACAAGGGCGAAAGAATGGATGACGGATGAAATTATTAACATGATGAAAATGTGATAGCAAACAATGCCAACGTATGGCACAGAAAATAGAACATTGCACAAAGAAATAAAGAACAATTGCAGGCAGGCAAAAGAGGAATGGCTCAATGAAAAGTGTGCAGAAATAGAAAGAATAAGCATTACAGCTAACAGGACAAAAGACATTCTCATCAACAGGATGCATAAGACCCAAGGATGGAACACTGATAATAGTAAGAGAAAAAATAGTTTGGAGATGGAAGGAATATATCAGAAAATGCTTCTATGATGAAAGAAGACTACCCACAAACAGAGAAATGCACTTCAGGCCTTAATATTTGTTCTTTTGAACAGAAATATTAAGGCCTGAAGTGAAGGCAGCAGTACCAGATCGGCTTGTATTAGAGATGCTGGCAGCCTTAGAAGATTTTGGCATTGATAAAATTACAAACATAAGAATCTATCAAGCTTTAAATAATAATGGTGAAGAATGCATGGTTGTCAACAAAAGAAACAGCCCGACATGCAAATTATAAATTGGAGATACCAAAAATCAAACCAGTCAAACAATTTAAATATCGGGGGGGGGGGGGTTCTAAAAGAGGATGGATAATGTGACATTAAAATCCAAAGTCATATTGTGATAGCAAAAGATACAAAAGCAAAGTATTAATAAATAAGGAAATTTTGTAACATTGATCCTCCTATATAGCAGTGAATTTACATTATTTGTGTCGATCGATTTTGAAAGATGTGTTTATAATAGATAAAGAGAAAAGTAACTTTCTTATTGATAGATTGACACTTAGATTTTTTTCTGATTTGCCTTGATAGGTGATTAAATAAAAGGATACTGATAAGCATTGGTTAAATATTATAGTTAATCTAATGATCATGAGTTCAAACCCAGGTCAGGCCATAAAATCTGCAATGCCCTTGTTCAGTGGAACATGCTGAAGTACTAATTAACAAAGAAAAATGAACTCATATGAGGTTATTTCTAATATAATGGAATGAGAACAGTTAACTCCCGTAAATTGAATAAAGGGTTTAGATTGAAATTCTGAGAATGTGATCAAACATGACAGGCACCTGAATAAGACTGCATAGTACAAAGGCAGAAATGTTGTGATTAAAACAATCAAGATGAGGATAATAGTAGATTAATATCATTTGATTTGACTTATCAAAACTTAGTATTTTCTGTTAATGCACATAATATAGATTGATTTGGTCAAAGTGTTTTCCTTCAAACAATCATAGGTAAAATTCCTATGTAGTCATTCTTCTTGCATGAGTTTTTAGATGTCGTCTGACTGAGGGTAATAGATATTTTGAACAGTAATTGTCTCTCCTTTTTGAAGAGATGCACTGAAATTGATAAAATGATTACTAATCTAGTATATAAAAAATGATGGTGTTATTTAGATATTGATTAGCATAAATGATGGATTAAAATATCTCTGTGCTTTGCATAGGTTCAAATTTTCCTACCTGCCACATCTCTCAAGGATCAGTGTAACATATGAAAAACCTGTAAGAAGTGTTAAGTACATACAAATAGACTTATGTACACAATTAGCTATCAGTTAGTGATCTGTTCATTTTTACATGACAAGACCACTGAGAAATAAAAGATTGAGGATGAAGGAAAAAAGAGAGTTTAAAGGTCGTAAAAAGGAAAAGCAATTAAAAGTGGGGAAAGAATGAAGATGAAAGAAAGACACAGGAGTTTTTTGCCTTGTGCCATATTACTACTTTCAGCCTTTGGATTGTTAAAGTCAGTGGAATCAGTTGCATACCTTATACCTTATATACAAAAGCAGGTCTAATCTGATATGTGTGTGTGTGTGTGTGTATATATATAGGAGGCATGGTGGAGTAATGGATAATGGCTTGGATTGAGGAATCGGAGAGCCGAGTTTGAATTCCAGTCGAATCCATTACATTCACTTATGTGCTAATACCCTTGGGAAAGGTGTGAATCCTCCTCTTCTCCCTCCAACTATGGGTAAATAGCAGGACAGACTGGGTTCTATAGCCTTAGATGGTAACTGGTCTAGGAGAAGGACAACTCTGAATTCAAAACCTGCGGCGGGTCGTTTGGGGACCTTGTGGCATTTGTTGCACCAGGTCCCTGTATTCGTCCCCCCAAAAAGTGTGAATGGCCCTGCACAAAGCCTTCACCACTATAATCAAATCCTGTGTGGGTGTCTGACTTTCAGTTTCTGGGAACTGATCTGTCTGACCCTCATACGTCGAGTTCGACGGGAGAGTCCATCATATATATATATATATATATATATAAACAAAGACTTGTACCCACAGAAGAAGAAAATAGATTTAAACAGAATGGATGTCATTATTTTACCTTGACACATTTTTCCCATTTTACATAGTGCTTGCTCGGCTCACCATCTACGAGTTTTTGAGGTTATTTATATCAAGTTCATTCTGCCAAGCTTATGTAAACAAAAGGAACATTTTATTCATTCCTTACATTTAATTGCATGATTATGAGTAACTTTTTTACATTTTATACTCATTTTGGAACTTTGTATTTTGTTTTAATCATTAATTTATTTATAATTAAAATCTATTTTGTGTTACAATTTTCCTTCCTCATTCGTTCTTTACTAATTTGTCTTTAATTGATTCCTGCCGCTTGCCAATGATCACCTTTTGAGAATGTGTTGGCCAAAAGGGTCTGCTCAAGGTAAAAAAATT
>OZ038483.1:122452979-122475479 GCA_964036315.1 Acanthosepion esculentum
TTATATTAAAGTTCATCCAATACAAGGCTTGAGAGGCACTAAAGGTTTTACTGTTATGATAAATTAGGTGCGTGATAAGAATTAAAGAAAATAAAGATTATGCAGTTAGGGAGGATAGATAATAATTGAACCTTGACTTGAAATTCAGATTGTCGTGTTCAGAGAAGCATCCATATGGGAGTTTGTTTCACAAAATAGCAGTTTTGGGGGAAAGAGCTGAGTGGAGCGTTCTTCTTACATTTGGAATATGGTAAAAATAAGGATTACTTGATTCGATAGTAGCAGCATGATATGTCCTAGTTGTAAAGGTCTGAACTGGTGGGATTAAATAATGGAATTCATTTGAACATTTGATATGGAAATTGCAATAGAGAAGCAATAGATTTGCAATGTTTTATCTGTGGGAAAGAGGCTACATTAGGGAGAATAAGTCTTCCCCCATAAGTCTGCATTATAGAGACCAAAGGCCCTAGATAGAGATTCATCTCGAGGTCCTTGACAAAATCCGGAGATGGATATGCAATGTGATAAGTCCTGATCTGGCATCTCATTTACAGTCACTTTCTCACTGACATACTGTGGCGGCTTCCAGCTGTCTATTCTGCAAATATTTTCATGACAACTGTTCTGATGAGCTACTTTCACTGGTACCCAAACTGCATGAATTTAAGCATGCTACTAGGTTGGCATCTCGGTCCCACCCTTTCACTGTTGAAACGGTTAAATGTAGCCATCTCTTCTACTCCAACAGCTTCTTGCACTTCCTGACAGTGGAACTCCCTTCCTCTTACTTGCTTCCCTGACAGCTATAATCTTCAAATATTCAAATGTAATGTCAATTGACTTTTTCTGATGCTTTGATCTTGATCCCCATCCTTCCCTTTATCCTTTCCTCAAACACCCCCACTCTTTACTCTCACTCTCACTCTCTGTAACCCCCACTCTTTACTCTTACTCTCACTCTCTGTAAGTCCTTGCATGCTAATGGAACTCCCACCTTGCTTGGGGTGATATGCTTTAAAAAAAAAAATAGCTTAAAATCATTCTGCAAGGCTAGATTTTCATCTACTCACCAAAATCTAGGTAGTTCTTTTGATCCCATCAGTTCAGAAGCCCCCTCTATATATCAAGGTCTTCTGTTAGTATAAGTAGTAACATTATATCCATCACCAGCTTGCTCGGCCTGTTGCATATCTTAGAACACGATATTCTGTAGCAGTTGCCCAGGCTCAACAATGCTTAACTTTGGTGATTGAAAAAAGACCGGCATTTCAATATGATATGGTCATAAGCAGGTTTTCAGCTCGGACAATTAATTCAGTCCAAGTTTGTTTTTTTTGTTTTTTTGAAGTGGTAATTAAGGTTATTATATCATATCTTGTTATTAATGTCACTCATTCAAATCATGGATGTAATTAAACAAATATATCAAAACATTTGTTAACTTTGATGATGATGTTGATGTTTGTAGATTTGCAGAAGATATGAAACACATATATTGTAATTTATAGGAAAATATTTTACCTGATAAATGCTTAGCAAATTATATTAGTATGTGTGTAACCTTATGGGCAAGAGGGATTAAGCATATATTCGTATAAGATAACTCATTAATTCTAATGATTACATATATAGTTATACCGCAAGTACTAAAAACATATAAAGATGTGCTGAAGAATTGTTAGCCCAACCAAGATTCACTTAAAAAAAAATTCTGGATTATTGGGTTAGATTTTCAGTAAGTGATTCAGGCCAAAACATTTAAAGAAAAGAAAGTCACTGTGGTAACATTATTATTTAATAGTACAGTTAGAAGATTTAGCCATTTTAAATTTTTGACTTTAATACTTCATCACTAAATTTGTAATATTGTGCATTAAAATCTAGGTTGGGTGGCATTTTCTGTGGTCAGGAATTATTACACATGTTACAGACAGAACAGATTTTATATATTTAAATCTATTACTAACGGTTTTATTATAGAAATCCATTGAAAATTAGGAAAGAAGTGATTGTCATTAATGATGAATTAATACAAGTTTTACTAACAGAATATGACTTTTCTATATATGATGTATATCCATTGATAATGATTTTACTATAGAAATGAATCAATATCTGTCTATATCTCTGAGATGAGGTATTATGATAAACTTCCATTATTTACATTATTGTAGACGTTGGTTAGATCCAGTAACTAGACCCAAAAAACTTGTGAGTTCAATACTAGGCCACAGCAGTGGTGAACCAAAAACTTGGAGAGTTGAATTAAAGGGAAATAACTGAGACATCCAGAAGAGGCATGGCACGTGGAACTAGAACAATCTACCCTGGTGGATGAAATAAAAGGTTCGGTTTGGAATTCCAATCACCTGAAGTAGGCTGGATCAAACAACGGCCAAGTCATTGTGAATATGGCAATGAAGATGAGGATAACAGTCCGAATAATGTAAGTAGAAATGAATTGGTGTAATTTCTGAAAAATTAATAAATATTTTTAATCTGATACGATTTCTTTTTACTATAAACTTTTAGTTCAGTAGATGTGTTTGAAGAGACATCCCTTTTTTATTGTGTGTTTCTTTTTTTAAACAATGAAATTAACATCTGCCAGCCTAGGCAAATTAAAGTCTTATTAAAGATATATACTCTTCTTGGCAGGAAAAAAATGTGCTTTCTCTTTATTCTGGGAAACTACCTTTAAGCTAAGCATGCTTAACAGCTTAGCCATGAGAGACCTCACAGTGAAGCAAAGCTTAATTGCCCTTGTGTACCCAATCAATATAATGCTTATAGCAATAAGAAATAGATGTAAATATATTAGGAGTGATTTTAGTATAAAGAAGAAAAGGATTTCTAGCGGTCATGAATTAGCACAATTATTACTGACAGAACTAAATAAATACACAACTAATAATTTTAACTTAAATTCAGAAATATATAATTTAATTTAAATTTAGAAATACATTGAAAATCAAGAAGAAAGGGATTGGTTAGAAATAAAGATCCATGTAAATAATTAACAGTAAATAACTACCTTCTTTAGAATATGAATTCTGTGAGTCACTTTCGACATATGCAGATGACACAGCATTGATAGCAGACATGGAAAAGAAATTACAAAATCTCCTACAGAAGAGAGTGAGAAGAAGGGACTAAGCATGAACTACAAGATAACAGAAGGCATGGTCATCAGTAAAAGGATGAGCCTGAAATGCTATTAGCAGGTGGGGGACACTAAAATCAAGGATGTGCAGGAGTTTAAATATCTAGGAAGTGTTTTGACAAAGGATGGCAAGTACGACACTAAGATCGATAGACATACTGGGATGGCCAAGGATGCATTCCAAAAGTTGGCCAGAATATTGCGGGACAGAAGGATCTCAAGTAGAGACTTGAGGCAAAGGAGATGTAGTTCTACAGAAGGATGCTGAGGATATCATGGACTGAGCATGTGAGCAACAATGAGGTCTTGGAGAGGATTCAAACAAGGCGGAGGCTTATACTTAACATCAGGAAGAGGCAGCTGAAGTAATGAGAAAGGAGGGCCTGGAGAATCTGATACTCACAGGTCAAATAGAGGGAAAGCGAGACAAGGGAAGGCAGTGCATGACATACCTGGCAGGCTTAAGCAAGTGGGTAACAAAATGTGGTCTGGGGGAGGTGGCAGAGGGACAAAACTTATTGAGAGCTCCAAGGGATAGGGGGAAGTGGAGAGCCATGATCCCCAATGTCCTGAAAGGAAACGGCATAAAATGAAGAAAAGAATCACTTTATTTATAATTGTCAGCAGAATGTATCACGAAGAAAGTATTGAAGGAAGAAGAGTTCATATATTTTTCTCAAGGATCAGAATGTAATATCTGTTTATTCTCTTGCCCTTCTGAGCTGGAATCACTTATACTTTCTGATCAAGTGTCTATATGATTATTTGGCATGTTTGTGTAGTGAATTAACATAGATGCACACACACACACACACACACACACTGGTTAGAACATATACGTTGCAGTAGGATTTAGAGTTCTGCTCAACCATACATGTGTGAGAGTTCTGGATTGGTCTCAAGACTGTCCAATTGTGGCTTGTCTCCCTGCTGTCTTTGCAGGAGATGTAGGACTCTTGGTCTCTTTTTGCCTGCAACAAGTGAACATGCAACACTTACCTGTCTGTTCTTTCCTTCTGATACCACATGCCAGACTTATGAAAACACAGACCTTTCACTGTTCTATACTTAAGAACACATTTATAAAAAGGTAAAAGCTCTGTTTGCTGGGTATTGTTTCTTCAGTACAATAAATGTTATGTTTGATATATATCTACTAAAAAAAACTAATAGTTGTATGATTGACTGTTATGCTTTCCTACCTAAGATCAGAGGGTGACGAAAGACATGACTTACCTCAGAATTCGAAACTAGCATGAACGTGTCTTGCCTGCAGAGTGACAAAAAGAAATATGGCCGCTATTGAAGACACAATTTATGTGCGCCTATCTCATCCAAAAGGAGACGATATTTGCACACATGCAAATTTTGGCCGTATTGGAATAGCATAAAAAGCAGAGAGCCACGCACATCCATTTCCTTGCCGTGACCAAAGAAGAAGAAAAAATAGCTGACCTGCCGGCAAGCAGAACACTACACTTTTTGACTCCCCTCTCATCACTATTTTTTTCTCTACAGTATCTGTTCAATCACCTGGCACTTCTGAACTAGAATTAATTACACTTTCTAACCAAGAAACCTATATAATAATAAGAGTGAATGTTGAAAAGTTCTTTGACTGACCTAGTTCTCAAAATATAATCAAATAGCCAAATGTCAGATTTATTTATTTCTTTTGGAAGACTTCTTGCTTGAGCTGAGAACTTTTCAGCACCTCTTTGTATTTAGCATGAAAGATTAGGGAAAAGTAAGCAGGAGGAGGATTACATGTGGGACAAATCTGCCTTTTGACACATTCTTTTGCGTGGACATTCAGAGAAATGCTGTAAACAAGAGGAAGAGTGGGGGAAATGAAAATTTGAATGTGGTGGTGGGGGAGGAGAAGTTAGTTTGAGAATAATGAAAAAAGTTCATATGAAAGAGGAAAGATAATTCTCTGCCTCAAAGAGAGAGAGTGAAGGGGAAGGGATAGAGATGAAAGAAAGATGAATGTCAAGAGACCATGAGGAAAAGAATGAGTCTGAACAGAAAGGCATAACAATTTTGTGAGATAGAGCAAAAGAAAGATAAGATATGTACATTCCTCATTCTTGTTTTGCATAGCATTTAAATTAAGATGAGAAGGAATAAGGGAGAGAATGAGAAGATACAGGTAAAGAGAATAGCAGAAGTATAAGATAATTGATAATATGAGGTGTCAAAACCTGTAGAATCCAGCAAGCTGTTATTATTTTAATGGCTGGTCACTCATACCCAAATATGCCTGTCTGCTAGGGCAGCGAGCTAATTCCTGTTGCAGATGCCTGCTCAGGCCCACCTATGGTTTATACTGCAAATAAGCTGAGCAGACCTTAGTTATTGTTTCTGATAGCAATTGCTTCATCTAGAATTACCAGCAGTCTGAACAAGAACAGTACACTCAAACCCTCAGTCATGATGACTTAATGCTAGCACAACGTTGTTATTATTATTATTATAATAAATAGATATTTTAAAATGTGCATCAGTGCATGAATAAGTGGACAATATTAAAAAAATCTAAGTGTTAATATTAATTCAATCTTGGTTAGCTTGCTTTGTGTTTCTATATTTTATGATGTATTGTTTTATTATTAATATTTATTATTATAAATATTAAAATAATCATAATAAAACATTGTTATAAAATAATACATCTAATATAAAATATAAAAACACAAAACAAGCTAGCCAAAACTGCATTAATATCAGCACATTTTTTTCACAATGTTTCCTGACTTATTCATGCACTGAGAAATGGAGAAAGAAAATTGTTCATTTAATGACAGAAATCAACAAACTACTTTAAATCTATCTGTTTCTTTTTCTATGATCTGTGTCCCGTCAGGGCGTTGGTGATCATGGCTCTCCACAATTTCTTGTCCTTTGTAGCTCATAATAACTTTTGCCTTTTATCTCTCTTAAATCCTGTTCTGCCATCTGTTTAGTCAAACTCACTAGGTACGTTATGCATTGATTTCCTCTGTCCCCCTTGCCTTCAATCTGTCTTGTGAGGATCAAATTTTCTGAACCCACTTTCCTCGTTAAATGCCTGAGAAAATTCAACTATCTCTTTTTGATGCTAAGTAGAAGTTTCTTTTTTGTTTCCATTTTCTCTAGAAATTTGTTATTGTTGACATGTTTAGTCCATAGTATTTTCAGCATCATTCTGTAGAACCTCATTTTTGTTGCTTCATATCTCTTGTTCATCTGTGAGGAGATTGTTTCTTTTTTGTTTCCATTTTCTCTAGAAATTTGTTATTGTTGACATGTTTAGTCCATAGTATTTTCAGCATCATTCTGTAGAACCTCATTTTTGTTGCTTCATATCTCTTGTTCATCTGTGAGGAGATTGTTTCTTTTTTGTTTCCATTTTCTCTAGAAATTTGTTATTGTTGACATGTTTAGTCCATAGTATTTTCAGCATCATTCTGTAGAACCTCATTTTTGTTGCTTCATATCTCTTGTTCATCTGTGAGGAGATTGTTTCTTTTTTGTTTCCATTTTCTCTAGAAATTTTTTATTGTTGACATGTTTAGTCTATAGTATTTTCAGCATCATTCTGTAGAACCTCATTTTTGTTGCTTCATATCTCTTGTTCATCTGTGAGGAGATTGTTCAGCATTCACTGCCATATAGAAGGACTGACTGACAGTCCAGTGAAAATGTGAATCTCCATTAAGAAACATCCCAATGAATACATGATTAAATAATAAGGATAATAAAAACAATAGGGTTTCTGACAATGTTAATAATTTTTTTTGTTTGAAATCTTTGCTTTCATTCTCACATTACTGTCCGTCTAGTTGAGAAAATGTTCTGAGGCTCATAAAATTTTTCGTCTATAACTAGTATTTTATTCTTACTGAAACCACTTCTTGCAGGAGGAAACTTTGCATTGCCAACTGATAATCAAAATTTTCTCACTCATGTCCAGCAACTAAAAGAATGATTTTATCATTGATATCAGTTATTTTAAACCTGTTACTTTTTCCTCCTTTTTTTTCCTTCCTCTGAATAAAACATGTTATTTTATATGAAGAACAATAGTAGTGTTAGAGTAAGCATGAACCATGTGAATGTAATAAGCATTTATTTTTGAAAACTTCTCAAGGCTATCCACCAACCTAGTCATTTCCCTGTAAGGATTGACTACATTTTTGCTTTTGTTCTGCTACTCACTGGAAGTACCAAAATATAAGATAACCATTCTTCATTCTTTGCCTTTTAGCAAGAGAAGTATCTGATAATCACAGAGATCAATTGCTAGAATTTAAGAAGTAGGGTGTTGACGAGAATTGTATATCCACATATGTGAAACGTATTATCTATGTGTAATACTTTTCTGCTTTACTAAAAGGGTTTGTTATATGAATTCGGTTGAATTGTCCATCTCTGTGCAGTGAACTTTCCTAGTGACATAGAATTTTATGCCACATTAAATTTGATAAACATTTTGCTTATCTCTGTGTGTTGAGCTATTGCAAAAACACAAGAGAAATATAATTTTCTGTTATTTAATTTTTTAAATGATTTTATTATGGATTTAAAGAGTTAAAACACTGAATTCAAAGGTGCTTTATTGATACATTTTTATACCAGTCACAGTTCTACTGGATAGGAACAAAAGTTTGTATCATTTTTGAGTAGGTTGCATTTGAACATGTGATTTCATTTAACATATAACTGAAATTTATGACATGTATAGATATTCTGAAAAGTGATATTTAAAATCTGTCTTTCTATACAATTTGTGTGTGGATTGTAAATTGTAATTGTTTTATGTTAGAAATAAAAATGGAGGAAAATGAGATACTACAAACAGTAAAAAAGATAGGTGCCATTTAGGGAGATGGTGCCATAGTTGAGAGTAATATTTATAAGTGGATTGCTAAGTTCAGAAGCATAAGTTTTGATGTGGAATACTGAGAACATTTCTGCAGACCTTTAGACATTGATAATGACCAAATCAAAATGCTGATGAAAAATAATTGAAGTTCCAACATGTGGGATATATATATCATATATTTCAGATATCTCCTATCTATCAGATATCTCTTATCCCTTATATATATCATATATCTCCTATCCCTCATATATCTCTCTTATCCCTCATATATATCCCTTATCCCTTGTATATATCTCTTATCCCTCGTATATATCTCTTATCCCTCGTATATCTCCTATCCATCATATATATCTCGTATCCCTCATATATATCTCGTATCCCTCATATATATCTTGTATCCCTCATATATATCTCGTATCCCTCATATATATCTTGTATCATCTCATATATATCTCGTATCCCTCGTATATATCTCTTATCCCTCGTATATCTCCTATCCATCATATATATCTCCTATCCCTCGTATATATCATATATCTCGTATACCCCATATATATGAGGGATACGAGATATATATATCTCGTATCCCTCATATATATCTTGTATCCCTCATATATATCTCGTATCCCTCATATATATCTCGTATCCCTCATATATATCTCGTATCCCTCATATATATCTCGTATCCCTCGTATATATCTCGTATCCCTCGTATATATCTCTTATCCCTCGTATATATCTTGTATCCCACATATATATCTCGTATCCATCATATATATATCATATATCTCGTATCCCTCATATATATCTCGTATCCCTCGTATATATCTCGTATCCCTCGTATATATCTCGTATCCCTCATATATATCTCGTATCCATCATATATATATCATATATCTCGTATCCCTCGTATATATCTCGTATCCATCATATATATATCATATATCTCGTATCCCTCGTATATATCTCGTATCCATCATATATATATCATATATCTCGTATCCCTCGTATATATCTCGTATCCATCATATATATATCATATATCTCGTATCCCTCGTATATATATCATATATCTCGTATCCCTCGTATATATCTCGTATCCCTCGTATATATCATATATCTCATATCCCTCATATATATCATATGTTATAAAATATTTTAAAACACTTGGAGATGATTTAATATAAAAAATTTAATGGGCAGCTTTTCTATCTGCAATTCTCTGCTCAAATCCAATACAATCCATTTTTGAAAAGAATGATTGCAGACAATGAAAAATTGCTTGCTTACAACAGTGTGGATTGAAAAAGTTCCTAGGGAAAATGTAATGTACTACCATTGAATATTCCAAAAGCTAGCTTGCATCAGAAAGTGATGCTGTGGTGGGGTTGGAAGGACACTGTGTATTGTGAGCTCCTTCCACAAAATAATATATTTAATTAAAAAAAGTAGTGTTCCCAACTAGATTGATTAAAGGCAGCAGTCGATGAAAAGCATCCAGAAGTGGTCAATCGGAAGGTTGTTATCTTCCATCAGGACAGTGTCAGACCTAATGTTTCTTTGCAGAAACTGGCTGAAATGGTCTTCTACACCTGCTAAACTCGCCTGACCTTACACCTTCAGATTACCACTTACTTTGGTCTCTATAAAATTCTGTTAATGGAAAGAAATTAAATTATTTGGTAACCTGTAAAAGTCACTTAGACCAGTTAATCACCCCAAAAGATGCTGATGGCATAATGAAGCTTTGTCAAAGATTGTGGAATGTAGTGAAACAAAATACACATATGTTGTTGAATAAATGTATGCACAAATATCTGAAATGTCTTTGAAATTCACTTTAAAAAAATTACAAAGTTTTGTTGCAGCCTAATGTTAAAGGAACTCTGAAATTGTAATTGGTTCTGTAGATAAATAAAGTTTTTATTTGAATATAAAGATATGTGATCATATATAATTGTTCATATTTGGAGAATCTCACACTAACATGTGTGTAAGATGCTTCCCTCTATAATGTACAGATATACATAAGCCATATTGGAATGTACACTTGCATTAGTTTTGTTGACTCTCATGTCTCTATAACATTTTTCTCCTTTTGACGACAAACTTTCTTTCAAGTCAAGACTACAATCAGACAAGGATTATCCCGGACTGATGCAGTCATGCAGTAATATTGTACTACCTGCAATATTTGACTCATTTTTTGAAACTCTTTTTTGTTATGACAGACAAAAAATTCACAAAGACATGAAGGCCTTGTTTTGAACTTCCAAATAAGTGGGGGTGGGTGGAAGAAAGAAAGATGGAATATGATAAAAAAATGAGAAAGAAAAAAATTGAAAAAAAGAAAAAATATGTATGAATCAATCAAGTAAATGACAAGTGGGTGCTTTATTATTAACACCTTGAACACCTTGAACACCTTACTTCCATGCATTAATATTATTATGGAATGAGTCAACAGACAAGCAGTGCAATACTTGGTAAAAATAAGGTGGGTTTCTAGCTGATCTGCTTGAGGGTCTTCACAAAAATATTGTCAGTCTTTGTAACTGAAAGAAATATAAATAAGCTTGTTAAGTTCACAAAAGACCATAAGATAAAATCACTGTTGATTTTTTTTTTTTTTAGGTGATGGTCTTACATTTTGTAAAAGGCAGAATATTTCTCATACACACTATTTCTCACTGTTGAAGAATGTGTGACCTTGCTCCAAAATAGAGATAAGAAAGCATATTCGTGTCCTGGGTATGAAAATAAATTACATCTGTGTCCTGGGTAAGACAATAAACTGTCCAACAGCAAGGCCTCTGATCAGGAGCTTTTGAAGAGCAAGGAACCACCTCTTAATTGCTAATGTTCCACCCTGACCCGGGGTGGTAGCACCTGTTAGGGTCCCAGCTATAGGCAAATAGTTAACCCCTAAACTGGTGTCAAAACACTATGAAAGTGTACAAATAGGTTTTAATACCAGAAATACTTTTTTGTAAAAAATTATTACCAGCAGTACATTATTACCAAAAATATATTTTTGAAAAAAATATTACCAGTTGTATATATATATATATATATATGTGTGTGTGTGTGTATATAATTTTTTTTTTTTTTTAAATTATCAGCAATACATTTTTAGAAAAAAACAAAAAAAAACATTACCAGCCATACATTCTAAATAACCCATTGAAGTTGATATGCCACAAACCAAACCAAATAAAGCATATTCCTTTGGAATATTAAGTTGACAAAATATCTTGCTGTTAGGAATCTATTTAGCTGTTGACTTCCTTCAATTCAGAGAAATTATGTTGTGATCATGAGTGTTCAAAAAGTCTTCAGTTCTACTCCAAACTATTTTGACATTATTGGTCAGAAACTGAGGTCAGAGTCTTAAAGGACCTAGACTCTTTCCTGACTGTCAGTACCTCGGTGTTGATATGTGTTGTTTTCAAAAGACCCATCATATTGCATGTGAAAATATTCTGTTGAGGAAGTTTCATCTATTCTAAGAGTATATTGATAGCCTTTCAAGTAAGATTTCTTAGCTGGTAAACCACTCTTTAAGTGTGACATAATCTCTTGTATTCACAAAATTATGATGGAGGTGACCATAAAAGATAGTGTTTGCTCTTTCGTATTGAATCAATCCCTTTGTGATGTCATCAAATTGAACACTATTAGCAGCTGATTGGAATATAGTCCTTGATGCTGGTTTAAACTGCCAAAGCCATAGTTTACAAATTTTTCAGCAGACTTGGTCTTATCAATAAAATTCTAGAAAGATCATCTGAAGAGTGTACACTGAAATTGGACTAAAATGGAGAATTAAGTCATTTGCTGCCAATTATAGTTACCAACTCAAATTAGAGAGATCAGTGGTGCAGACAAGAACAGAATCTAAATAAGACAAGGTTGTTAAATCCAAAAATGCAAACAAGTAGATAGAGTTAAGACGGAGTAGGTTTCTTTGTTTAACAAAATCTATCATGCTTGTAAATGAAGCTATATATGAGGAAATTCTTGACGATTTCAGAAAGTCTTTTCACCAGGGAAACCAATCTGAGCTCTGTTAGTTCAACACTTATTTCCTTGCCTCAGGGCAATTAAAGTAGCAAAGAGCAAGTGTCCCATAACAGATGATGAAACTTGGGAAGTGTTGAAAGACAAGGTGGACAAAATTCCAGGGATTGATAACCTCCCTTATGAATTATGCATAAAACAGTCATACGTCTATTCCTTTGCTGATACTAATCTTTAGCAATTAGATGAAACAAAGGAATATACCCCAAATTTTCACCAAAAGATACTGAAGAAGTACTACCGAGAACAAAGATATTGGAGGATGGAATTAGTAATTTTTGTCTCTTGACTATGTTAACAGAGTTGAAGATTTTGGCCAACATCTCATATGTTTGCATATTGTTCTGGATTGTCTAATAGCGCCTGGACAGATATGTGCTAAAAAGGATAGGACTCTTCAAGATAACCTGCATTTGGGGTGCATGATCCAAAATAAAGTCTATTAGATTAGTTTGACAGAGTTGATTATCATTTTTTGATGCTATCATGTCTGTGGCCAGCTTAAAACCAGATTTTTGCTAAGAGTGCTCTTACAGTCTGCAATCTCCTTTAGAAGGTGTGGGTCTTCAAGGTTTATAATTGATGAGTTTGTGGTTGAGAACTTTCAAAGAAACTGAATTCAACACCTGTAGGAATTTTACATATATTTTTTATAAAAGGAATAATAATACAAAATTGATTGATTTGATTTTTATGCTTTATGAACTCTTTTTGAGTTTATATCCGAAAACTATTTTAGATTGCAGGTGGTTGCTTACAGTATCGGGTGTTCCCAAGCTGTCTCCTATTTTAGTACCGATCTGGTTGACACAGCTTAACTTCTGTAATCAAATGAGAATAGGTGTTTTCAGTATGAACAAATGCAAGAGAGACTTTGTGTGAGAGAGAGAGAGAGAGATGTGCCATATGGCTGGGTGACTAAGTCTCCTCAGAAGTAAGACTGAAAAATAAACTTTTACCTACCATATTCTTGAACTGAAAGAGTTGAAGGAAAAGGTGCAAATGGTTATGGCTGTTCTTTTACATTCCTTGAATGGCGCCACTTAGAAGGCTTCTTAATTGGGGGGGGGGGTAATATTCATTCATAGAGTTGTAGTCAAAGTGAATGCAGTGTGATTGAAATTTTCCTTTTGTCCAGATCCTTTCATCAAGATTGTTCTGTTATGCCAATGTTGTATATCCTTGTGTTAAATAATTTTTTGAACAAATTGAGGGTGAACCCAGTTTTGGTTCTACCAATTTGGCTAGGTTCTACACCCATGCTGATGACATCTCTACACTTGTAAAGATTGTGGAGGCCAGAAAACAAATCAGATTGTATATAAGAAGGTAACAGGGACTATAATTAATCCCAATAAATCTGTTAGTTTGCAGTTGGGCTCATGGAGAGATAGTCCTCTTTATGGTGCCTTCAGTTGAATGGATGTGCATTCCAAGACGGTCAATATCTGGTTCAATCCTGAACTCCAGGCTCTCATTAATTATTTCTCCTGATGTTTTTTTCTGATTTTATAATATAGTCAGTTGATTTTTCTCAAAGAAGTTAATTCCCCTTTACAGAGAAATAATCATGGGTCCTCATTTTGATACACAATGCTCCCTTCAGATTTACGATGCTTTTCTACTCATTTTGTCTAGATCAGTGATTTTCAACTGGCAGGATCATAAGTATGGCACAAAAAGTTTTTTAAAGCCTGTTTATTAAATTATTTTTGAAAGAAGTCCAAAGCACGGTAAGTGTACATATAAAAACTAAAACCCTTTTAACTTGATTATATGAGCATATCATTATTATAATTAATACACATACATATAATATAGAAAATAAATTTTAAAAAAAGTTTTCTGCATAAACAATATTAAAAACGAAAACTGATCATGGATAGAATCCCTGGAAGAAGATTGAAAGACTATGTCTGTCCAAAATTCAAAATTGCAAAAAAGATATCCTCAAAAACGTCAAGCTTAGATATCATTGAAGGTTACCAAAAATAAGAAAATGAATTAGTATATATGGTAAACTTTTATATACCAGCAATCAAACAAAATCAAACCATACTCAAATGGATATTCAGAAAAGTATTTTTAAAGGTTTTTGAGAAATATTGTTTAGTATTTACCATTTTAAGTTTGGTTATCAGTCAAATGAAGTTTTCTGTAAGTAAATGTGAAAAGGAAAATACAGTATAACCCGGATATAAGAGAGTTGTTGGGACCGGAGAAGAAGTCTCTTATATCCGGGTTTGGTCTATTATATATACATTAACACTGTCTCTAATTTGGGACCAGAGAAAATCACTCTTATATCCGGGTCTCTTATATCCGAGTTACACTGTATATGCTAATAAGAAATGAGAGACTGGTTCATGAGCATATGTTTAGAAAGAAGGAAAGGAAACATTTAATTAGTGGCTACTGTTTTTGCATCTGTAGCTGGTGATTTGGTTCCTCTGAAGTTGCTGTAGTACCATTTGATCCTTTTGAGACAATTAAATTTTCTACTGCCTTTTCAAGTTGCAGCTAGCTTTTTATTTGTCTTTAGATTAACTATTGTCTCCTAGGTTTCAAAGTTTTCAAAGCTAATTAGAACCATTTGATTGGTTAATTATTCTATACTTTGTCCAAAGTTTTTAAGCCAATCATATAAACTTCAATAATTCAAATTTGGTTTGAAAAATTGTCAGATTTGAAACAATCAATTTAGATGTCAAAACAAAGCCAGAGTTAAAATTTTAGGTAATATCAATGTTGAAGTTATTTGATGTATTGATTATATATTGCCATCTGAAGTCATTAGGCAAAACCAAATGATAACATTTTACTTCAATAAAAAGGTAATAAAATCATCAAAAACTGACCAACACCTATAATAGAACAAATAACAAACACATATGATATTAATATAGTGACCCTTCTCAATAACAGCCAGTAATCTATTATCCATTGATTTTTGTTAATTTTTTTACTTCAGCAAGTTCAATTTCCAACATGGTAACTTTAATTGCTTCTCATAGGTCTGCTTTGCCTGTTATATTGTTTGCCACATTTATATAATTTCATCTTTGTAATTGTCCATAGAATTTTGATCAGATTCAAATTGGTGGCCATTTCATTATTTTCACTCCTGTAAATAGTTTATGCTCAAAGAATTCACAGGAAAGCTTAGATACAGGAGGAGGAGTATTGTCATGCATAAATACACACTTGACTTTGAAACTGCAAGACTGGGACTTGTACCATGCAAAGAAAGAAACTGCAATAGTTAGAACTGTTCAGTTTAACTCCTTCATCAACTTTGAATCATCAAATAATGTTTGGTCAACAATTCCACTTCATATCATAATACTACTGCCTCCTTGTTGTCTTGTTTTAGTCACAGGTATGTCTGAATAGGATAGAATCTATCCTTTGGCCTATCCATCATGTCCATCAAATGTCATTCAAGATTCATCTGTGAAATTGGTCCGTGAAAATTACTTTGGAAAAGTAAATTTTTGTGTATTTGTTGGCCCATTTTGATGCTTTAAAATATTTGCGTGAGTGAGAGAAGGTTGCCTGGGAGATTTTTTTACAGATCCCAGTTCACAAAGTATTCTACACCTTTTGTCCTTGACTCCCTCAATTCCAGCCTTTTCAAAGATCTGAGCACTGGGCAAAAGTGGTTGTTTCACTATAACTTGCTTTAGTTTATGTTCATCTCGAGGAAGCAAGTTCTTAAAGCCTTTTCCTTTGCTTTGAGTTCTCAACTTATATTTTCAACAGCCTTCTTTATCGTTCGATGATCTCTGCAAAGCTCCTTTGATATCTCCAATGTGGACATTCCTTGACTCAAAAACTTTATTTTCTGTTTTCCAAGGGTTGTTAGATCCTTCCCTTTAGGTTTCAACATATATTCTGGAAAAAAAGAAAAATAGTTTTTTTGCTTTCTCAGGATTTAAGCTAATTTTAATTTAGTCTGCATAATAATTTCTATCAGTCCATTATCATAAATTTCAAATATCTTAAAAACTAACAATTAAAAATGGTTTATTAATAGTATAAATGGATGAGTTTAAATTTGACAAATATTGGTTCAGAACTTTTTCGAGTTATTAAGGTTTATTTGATTTGCATAATAACTTCAGACAGTCTGTATAGGAATGATTTGCTCTCAACTACATCAGACAAAATCAAAATTGCTCATGAAAGAATTTTTCAAGCTTGAATGTTGTGTTCTTTTTCAGCTTCTCTGATTACTGTTTGTTGTCTCCTGTCAGTGATCAGTTGTGGCGATATGTCTCTTTATATACTTGACAACAGAATAAATGAAATACCATCGGTAAGAAGGAAATTCCACTCGAACAGCTTCTTCCTGAGAATTGTTACTTTTTGGAACAGACTCCTGAGAGGATGCTTCCATGATCTCTACAATCTTAACCTTTTCAAGTCTAGGCTCAACTGTTATCTATCTTACATATTCTCATTATCTACACTTACTTCCTCCTCTTATATTGTTGGCTTATGGTTACATCATGTTGAAACACTGGATCCCATAGTTAAACAATGTTTGAGTCTGGTCAGTACCTAGCTGGATGACCACTTTGGAATACCAGGTGCTGTAAGCTTGGATATGTGGGTGATGTAATGGATAATGACTGGGAATTGTTAATTGGAGAACAGTGTTCCAATTCCTGGTCTGTTTGTTATATTCACTTAAATGCAAATACCCTTGGGAAAGGTATGAATCCACTTCTTCTCCCCTAGCTATGGGTTGATTAGTAAGATTTGTATCACTAAACCATTATTATCTAAAATAAAATTCTGACAATCTAAAAATATTTTTGGTTTTAAATCACCTGAAAAATGTCGATAAGTTGTAGAAAAATAATCAATCCTCTTACATCGATACAACAACAACAACATTTGGTAGCCCGCTACCTTGAGATGCCATTTGAACTTGTATTGGGTGAATATAGATAAAAAAAGACATAGTAGTATCCACTGCTTGTTCAAAAAACTAGCGGCTGTTTTCTCTGGAATTACACTGGGCTAGCAGCTCAGAATGAGAAATCAGAAAGGTGTCAGGTTTATTACATTCACCTATGCACAAATAAGAGCATGGTTCCATCTCCTAATCCCAGCTATGGGTTAAATAGCAGGACTTATATCTGGGAAAAACAATGTTATTCTCAAAAACTGATAATACAATAGTCACTCAAAAAACAAAAAAATTATTCTTACAATCCCCATCCAAAATATGTTTTGGTTTTAAATAAACCACAAAGGGTTGATAAAATGCAAAAAAAAAAAAAAAAAAAAATCAATCTGGATTTAGACTTGATTTATAGTAGAAGCACTCAAAGCGTACTAAAATAAACTAAAAATTCTTGAGCTTCCACATCTAGTCCTCAGTCTCCTTTGTTCTCATTTGCAGTTTTCCATCTTTGAATGAAAACATGTTTGCTTGTCATGTAAAAGCTTCTTGACTGTGTGAGATGCTGTTTTCACCTCATCTTGGGTGAACCACTGTCCTCTGTCATTGATGTGAAGGCCCAGAAGCTCTCTTCTCCAATACTCTCTCATTGTTCCTTCATGGAGACTGTCAGACCTCTGAGTAGCAAAGATATTGAGCTAAACTGCAGAAACTACCATGGCTCACTTGAAGGCTTTCACAGTAACTGTACAGCTTTTGTTAGCTATAATGAGAACATCAACTTGTTTAGACTTATCCTCATTCACAGCAGTAACTGACTTGTCATTATGGATTACCATTAATTCTACTGACCTGTCCCTTTACTACGATTTCATAAAGTTCTGCCTTTTGATTTTCAGGATCTTCAAGAGATTTCTTTCAGAATTCATACCTGTTACCATCATTATCAATCAAAAAGGAAATAACATTAAAAGAGTTCAAGGTAGCACTGACATGTTTTGGGGTGATGGGAAGAATGCTACAAAACCCTGAGTGGGGACAAAAGTATGTGGGTGATCATAGCTCTCCACAACTTCCTATCCATTGCAGCTCTAAGCAATGTTTGACTCATCCCTATTGCTGTCACTGTTCTGCTATCCATTTGCATAAGCTCATTAGGTAAGTTACTTGCTGATTTTAACTGACATTCTTGCCTTTATTATGTCTTGTGAGTGTCAAATTCTCCAAGCCCACTTTTCTCAATATGTGTCACAGAAATTGATCATCTGTGGTTGTAAGATTTTATCTATTGAAAGGCTGGTTGTATTTAAAGCACCAACAAACGTGTGAACAAACAAAGAAACATTACTTAGATCATGAGAACCATGTTAACTCATGCGGTTATGATTGTTGCACATATGTTGAATTGGTGTTAGTATTCCAGAAGATGAAAAACAGATTTAGAACTTTTCACTGGTGTTACACCGAATATTAATCATCTGTGTACAATCTGTTGTTCATAGGTGAAGAATAAAATGAAACTTGACATTAGAAACAAAAATGTAGTTTTTCTTCTGAGATATGTCAAAGACAGTCAAGCATATCTAGAAATAAATTAAAAAGATAAGATGTGAAAGTTAACAAATAGATTTGAAATTCTGCATAGTGAAAATGGACCCACTAATCCCCTCCTTGTGCCAGTCTATGATAAAACTTTAGACTTGTGAGTATTGCAGTAACTAATCCACTTGAATAAGAAAATAGAGGAAATCAAGAAAGTCATTGTGATTATAAAACAATGAAAACTTTGTTTCTGTTCAGGATTAAGAAGCAAATCATTATTATGATCAAGAACATCATGCTATAAGTCATGGTCTCATTCACTAATAAACAGGTACTAATGAAGAGCAAGATCTTCAGAACGTAGAAAAGAAAGTGAAATTGTTGATCAAGATAATCAAGATGCCATATCTGAGCGTAAAGAAAGTCTGTCAAAGACGGCAATGTTAACTGATATCCGAGTAGAAATCTTAACAAACCGAAGCCTCTGATATTCCTGAGTGTAACATTGCTGATAGTGTGAAATACACCATAGACTATTGTTACTCATTAGTGAATGTACCCAAGAGATATCAAGAAAACATCACTTGTGTTAATTCAAAATATTGGCAAGTAGCCATGCAGAATTATAAGAACATCTTAAAGGAAAATGATACAGGCACACATATCCCCTGACTGGAAGGGGATTTTGGGATTTTTCATGATTAAATCCAACAAAGAAAGAATATAAGACACATTCTTTTGCTAATTGTTATTAGCAAATCCTTGGGATACATTTTCACCTACAGTAACCATTATGTCTAACCAGTGTAATTAGTTGTTCAGTATACTTAGTTTATACAATAGGTGGATGTTAAAACTGCTTAGTTGAATGTTGCAATTGATTGAATCTATGTCAAAAATAGTAAAAAAAAAAAATGTCAACTAAAAACGTCATTAAATGTTCTGAAACAAAGCAGACATAACTAGAATATGTATTTCATTCCTACTTAATTAGAACTTTATCCAATCACTTGCTAACCCTTGTATTACAACAAAGCATGTAAGAGAGAAAATTATAATCATTGTTACTTGGGTTGATGTTCTTATTGCAACAAACTGTTGTTTTCTATGAAAAAGTGCTTGAGTCTGTAGTGGACCCCGCTGGAGAGGGCATGATATAACATGGCCTGTGCACCCCAATAACACACAGATGTCACAAGAGGCCCACTAACATTTTAAAAATAAGATGTGAAATCTGACAGGTCAGCAAGAGGACAACAAACAACAGGCTAAAAATGATACTATATTTACATTATATACAAAAGTATGTGTTTGGATTAAATGAACATGAACAAACAAAGAATAAAGCAATGGAGGCAGAATTAAGTAAACTGAAGAATACTGACTGGCTAGAAAATCTAGATAATATAACTCTGACTAAATGTTAAAATTAGAGTCCATGTAAGTTAAGTTGGCATGTAAGTCCACAGTTTGAAAGTTCAGTTCAAATGTCCAGTATTTAAACCAAGTCTACGGAATAGTTTGAAGTCAGGTTGATATAGCCAAGGAGATAAAGTTCAATTTAAATGTCCTGTGCTGGCATTGCATAGTTGCTGGTCCAGTCCAATGGTGAACCTTCCGTAGTAGTTAACCGAAGTATATGGAACAGGTTGTTTGAGTTTGGACGATGTGCATGCAGCATTTTCCTAAACCAGGTGAGTTGTGTTGACAGGAAAGCTGTAAGCAGGGACCTAGTGTAGCCAGAAGTTCAGGGTTGTTGTAAGTGGGTTCATTAACACCGATCAACCAGGTGAGTTAGGGTGAGATAAAGATGAGTAGGAACCATGGTGTAGCCAGATGCTCAGGACTGTGGTAAGCAGGTCCATTAATGCTGATCAACCAGGTTAGTTAGGTTGAGATAGAGATGCCAGAAGTAGTGACCAATGTGTAGCCAGAAGTTCAGGGCTCTTGTATGATATATAGCATCTTCCCTTGGTCATGTGGATGGAGTAGTGAAGGGCTATGATAAGTCAGAAGTCCCATATGAAGGAATGCTTTGTTCCTTTATATAAAGTTAATATATGAAGGTAATGTATTCAGAACTATTCGGTCTAGATAAACAAAAGTTGATAACTAAATTTGTGAAAATAGTAATAACCAGATCCACTCTTTATGGAGTAGATATAAATCAGCTAAAGAAAGCTGTTTTGGTTGATGACAATTTGGAGAGAAATAGCTGAATCTCTTATGATACTTGTTGAACCAGAATTATGTTCTCTTCTTATAAAGCTGTCACAGCACCTGACACCGTCTACGATTATTTAACTTAGGCAAATTATGTTTTATATTAGCAGAATGTCATACTGTCTGACATGTTGCAGACATAATTTGAACCAGATTTCTCAAAGACTACAAAATTTTCATCTTTAAATAAGACTAAAAAAGGCAAGATATTTTCTCAATATTTGAAACAGTTGAATTTAGGCATTTGTCATTCCCCCCACAAAATATGCTTGCTTTAAATTCTATTTTCAAGAGATAAACTTTGTACAGAATTCTTTATATAAAGAGGCTTATCCTTTTTATGTTATTTTTAAAACTGTTGATTACTATAGATAGAACAGAAAGCATAAAGAGCTCTTACATGATTCTATCTATATTATCTTGATCTTCCAACTGATCTAGGCCTTATCCTTGTATAACTCGCACTAAAGAAACAATTGCTTCTTATACAGGAACAACAGCATTGCGTCTATTAAATAACTATAAGACAAATACTACAGTATCTTTTTAACAAAAGATCTGACAATGTGTAAACATTTCCACTTATTAAAAAAATATGTGTTTTTTCGTGTGTGTACGTTTATCCTCAATACATTGTTCCTAGTTATTGCATTTAGGTCTTTATTACTAAAGAAAGATAACTCTTGCAGTTGAGTTGTTGAGTTTCTCTGTTTTTGCTAGTATCAACTTCGGGCAATCATGCGTGAAGAATAAATCATATTCAGTGGCACCAGGTGGCATATTCAATCATAAATTGTTTTCATGATTTGATATGCCAATATTTCTCCACAAGAAAGTTCCCAAAGGTTGGCTGCTATTGGTGCCAAACTGAATTTTATTTGCAATTTTAAGCTTTGTTTTGGCTTGTGAGCATGGGGCATTTGATTTGTTTACAGTTGTGCACATGCACACGCACACGCACACAAAATAAATATATACTTGTTTCTGTATAATCTCCATTGCATATAGCATCTCATATTTTTATATGTCTTATTTTTTATGACACGTTCTTCTGACTGCCTTTTTTTCCTTATGTTTTTATTGTCATTATTAGTTTGATATATCAGTTTTATTCATAGTGTGGCGCTTTTCACTCTCTTTCAAATTAACTTTGTTCTCTCTCTCTTCTCCATTTCCTTGCTTCTGGTTTTGCTTCTTTTAATGAATTTCTTATCTTCATTGATGCAAAGTCTCTTAGACTTTATTTTTTTTCTACCTTCAGTTTCCCATGCTATGAAAAAACTATATCTATCTATCTATCTATCTATCTATCTATCTATATACATATATCTATATATATATATATATATAGGGTAGCGTGTGGTGGACCACACAATGTACAGAAGTGGTTTTGATGTTAGAGTTTGCTGTCTCTGGTATGAGGATGATGGCTCATGGCGATATATATATACATACATACATACACACATATATATATATATATATATATATATAATTCTTTCTGTGGACTTGTAGTGTGTGTGTATATATATATATATATATATATATATATATATATATATATATTCCTATTTTTCAGCCAGTTCTTTTCTTTTAACATTTTTAAAGAAATAATTACTACAAATAAAAGATTCCTTTTTCTTTATCATTTTCTTCCTTTTTGTCTTCATTTCTTTTTTCTTTCCTGCTTTTTTTTTGCTGGAAGGGATT
>OZ038483.1:122482979-122500479 GCA_964036315.1 Acanthosepion esculentum
ATCTTTAATAACCACAGGAGATAATGAAGTCAAGCAACTTTTTCTAAATGAATGATTATATTAGGTGGTTTTAGAAATCTTTGTTCTTTTCTGATTTTTATATCACTGGTTAGAATTCCACCGAGAAAATGAACCACAGGACTGAATGTTAAGATCTCTTGTTAGTAGTTTCAGCAGAACAGATTGTTGATCTTTTTTTATTAAATATTGTTTTGTGCAAGTGCTAATGACATCAGAGTGCTACTAAGTTTTCTAAATGACCATAAATTGATGAAGTTATTGGTTAAATATATGGATTTATTAACACTATCAGGACTAATGAGCACATGGCTGAGTAGTTGAAATGTTTGCTTACCGACCTTAAAAACAGTGTTCAAATTTTATTATAATGGCTTTGTCAGGATAGTAATTTCTTGCTAATATTGGCTTGAGGAGGCAATCTCGGCATGTGGCACCTTTGGAAAGTGCCTGAAAACCATTCCTTAGATCAACCCAAGCCTTGTGAAATTGAGTAGACAGAACTATTCCGAATCAGAACCAGAAGCATCAATGGTTGTGCTGGCACACAGTTATAAGACTGCGGATTTGAGTATACTAGCCTTGTTCAAAAAATTGATCCTGCCAGATCATGTGCTCTCTCCCAGAAACTGTAACTAAGGTCTGCTCAGCCGAGTTGCAGTGTAAACCACAGATTGCCTCTGTGAGCTGAGCAGGCATTTGTAATAGGGTTTGGCTAGCTGCCTTGGCAGACAGAAATGAGTAGTTGCCAGTCAATGCTAATGTTTGTTTTTTTTCTCCTGGTGTGGGGTACATTCCTAATAAAGAAAATAAGGAAAAGATGATGTTATAAAAGGGTGCAGAAATAAGGTTGGTTCAAATAAGAAGAGATTTTTACAAATGTTTGGTCAGTTTATCTGATTTCGGAAAGTGTTTCAGCTTGAGAACTTTTGAGCATCCTTGTAGATAATTGTGCAAAAGATACTCTCCACCATGCGATCATTCTAGTAGTTGTAAAATCTGTAATAACCACAAGCGGTATTATTGTAACATTAAGATTTTCAGCTTTAATTCAACCATACAAGAGTGAAAACAAATAGAGATTAATGCAGAGAGAAGAGGAACTTGTCAACATTATAAAACTAATTTTACTGTTAATGCTATTTCCTCAGACTGTTCAATCTAATTATTCTCTGTTATACACCTAAAGAGAAAGATAATGGATGAAATATTTTCAATGCATTACATAGGGGGAGAAGTCAATGAGATGTTTCATGCTGTTAAATTTAACAATGTATGCTCCCTTCTCATTGAATAAACCATTCTACTGAGGCAAATTGAATTTACGATCTAATTTATTTCTTGTCACTGCTACACAGGTATCAACACATGACCTAAAATAAACAATAGACCTCTTACAAACTGGATGCTAGAATTTTGGTTAAAATTAACTTCAGTGAACCTAAGCTAAAGTTTATCTGATTTGTTTTGATGTTACTTTGCCTTTCACAGACCGCAGAAACCTTTTTAATAATTAGTTTATCAAAACTCTTAAAAAGAATAAAGATGGACAACTGAATATTAAAAAATATCAAAACTTAATATAAAAATTCAAAATTCTCAATTTAAAAATATTTTTGTTGAGTTTGGTAACAATAGAATTTTAAAAAATGTAACTTTTTAGAAATTACTAAATAACTATTAGGAAATGAATTATTTTCCTCAGCCAACAATTAAAAAAAAATATTTATCAGTATTTGAAGGTAATATTAATGTCTAGTGTAAAATGATTTTGAGATAATCTACCTGATTCGCAATTTTGTTTACCTGCAATAAACCCAAATGAAATGATTTATAAGTTTGACTTACTAACATGTTGACCAATGCAGTCTAAAAAAAATGATGGTAATATTTAAGTAATTTTGAAATTTTATTGTACTTATAAAATACTTATCAAATAACATAAATTTCATGTTAATCTGGAGTTTCTTGTTTATTTTCAACTAGCATCAAAACTGACAGGATTATTTATATACAAATCAGCAGTTCTAATAAGAACAGTATGTATATATATATATATATATATATATATATATATATATGTGTGTGTGCTTTTTGCAATTTACTTTTTTTGGTTTTCTTTATTTTACAATACAAATGAAGTCTCTATCTGAATTTCTGGGATGAGGAGTTATCATTATTTACACTCACAATCACAAATCCTGTGACCTATCAGGGTCATAACGGTACCACATGTACTGCACTTACAGTAGTAGTGGTGTTTCTTGGGCAAGATAGCCTGACGGAGTCCAACCCTCTACAGGTTGGTTTTCCTTCTCCTAGACTGGTTGCCACCAAATGTTTTAGAACCCAGTCTGTCCTGCTATTTGCCCATAGCTGGGGGGAGAAGAGGATTCATGCCTTTCACAAGGATATTAGCACTTAAGTGAATGTAATGGATCTGACTGGAATTTGAACTTGGCTCTGTGATTCTTTAATCTGAGCCGTTATCCATTACTCCACTGTGCCTTCCATTATTTACGCTACATGCAAACAAGTCATTAAAAGTAAAATCATCAAAAGAAAGCTAAAAACGGATATCTGGTCTGGTACTCCTGCTGTAGATATCTAGATTCTTGATAAGAAGTCACTTTCTCACCAACATAAATGGGCTTCCCTCTATCTTTTCTACAAATATTTTCATGGCCATTGTTTTGATGAGCTGTTTTTCTTTGCTGCCTCTCTTACATGAATTTAAGTGTGCTACTAGATTGGCAACTAGGTCTCATTGTTGTACTGTTGAACTAGCTAGATGCAACCATTGTCTCTAATGGTTCTTTTCTTGCACTCCCCACCTGTGGAACGCCTTTCTGGTTTCTTGCATCTCTAGTAAGTATAATCTTCAAAAATTGAAATGCAATGTCATTCAGCATCTTCTGTCTTCTTGAACCCTCTTCCTTTATTGTCCTTTCCTTAGTCTTTCCTACTGAAGTCTTGTCATTCGCTTTCACTCTCGGTAATCGCCTGTGTTTTAGTGGCATTATTGCCTTGCTTGGGGTGAAATAATTAAAAAAATGGATGACTGATCTTGTGTTTACTCTAAAAGGAGTGAGTCTGTATTTCCATAAATGCATAGATCTCATTATCTGATATAGAAGAGACCAAGTACATGACCAATAAATATATAAAATTACATTTTTTTTTAATATTTGAGATTAGAATGTCTGAATACGCAAGCAAAGTAATGCTGGCTATATATATATATATATATATATATATATATATATCAAAAAGATGAGTTTAAAGGTAAAAGTTCATAACTTAATAAGAAAATTAAAAAAATCATTTGATATGGTTGCTAAGATCAGCAGTAAAAACAAATAATTTGTCAGTCACATAACTTTAATTACAGTATATTGTTATAAATATTCTATCTTATTAGTTATTGTTATTTGTCTTTTATTGTGTCTAAAAAATTAAACTTCCTCAAGTTTATATGTCAAGAGAAGAATATATAGGGTTCAGTACTATTCATAATTTCAAATATCTGCTAGGGATTTCAGACTAGATCTTGTGCAGGTAAGTGGGGCATTATTGCATCTAACATTGTTATTACATAAGAGTAAATGCTGTTATGAAATCTGTTAACATACAGATCAGATCATAGGTAGTGCAGTTAAAATATAATTTATGCAATGTTTCTGTGTTAAATAACAGACAAGATGTCTCATGTGGGTGAGGCGAACTTAACCATGACTTAATATTCTTAATATGAAATAGTTATGAATAGGCTTTCCAACTCAGATAATTGTTTTCAAATAAGTTTTATAAGTTATATAGATATGCATGTATGTGTGAGTGTGTGTATCACTGTATTTGTATGTTTGAGGATATTTTTTAATAGAATTTTACAAGCAGAAATTTTCAATTGTTCTTGATTTCTTTCCTTTTTTTAAAAAAAAACTATTTTTAGGAACTGGGTAAAATGAAAGGTGATATAAAGTTTACAACACCTGACTCAGTGGTAACTTGAAACTGTGTAAGACTCCAAACATCCACTGTTGCCCACCAATTAGTGATGGGATGATTAATTGAAATAAAAAAATATTGGAACTTTTTGTGGGTATCAGAATCGTCATTGGAAGTGGAGAGTTTTAACCTAATTTATGATCCCAAAAAATGATTCTTTGGATTGTTTTTGGTTGAAAACTTAATTTTACATTCCTTGTACTAAAGATAAAAGGATATAAATATTTATTGATTTTAAACTATCATAAAATCTAAAATTTATAGATCATAATAACACCTAAGTATGATGTAAATTTATTTTACTTGTGTAAAAAAAAAATAAAAAAATGATATGTACATGTTTCTACTCAGTTCTCGAACTTTCCATAAAGTTCACTAGTTTAAAGTCTGTTTCAGTTCAAAATAAAATTTTTATTTTTAATTTCTTTTTAAAGATTGTTAATTCACCTGTTTAATATTATAAATTATTAATTTAATAAATATAATCAAAATTATGTAATATAAAGACAAATTGAATTCATGTTATTGTTCAGCCAGGCTCTTTTTGTAAGACAATTTGTTTTGTTTTTTTTTATTTGTTAAAAAGAAAAAAAATCTTATATAATTAAGATTTTCAATTATTCTTAAGTAAAAATTAAAAACAAAATTCCACATAAGGAGTTTCGAGCAGTACTTAATTCAAAGGATCATGTAAGGGTTGTGGTTGGTGTTTACATTTTATTTGGTGGGAATTCCATACATTCATTTGAACGTATGGACTGCTAGATTTAGCAGCTACTTGGAAGACAAAAACCTTATTCTAGTAACATATCTTGATCTCAGGTTCAAGACTGGTTTCCTTGATAACTACAGTGGCCTGCCAAATGACAAGGCCATTGCAGAATGGTTCACTCCTGATATCTATTCTATAACCAAAAGAAAAACAAACACCTCATCCAAAGTATTACAAGGCATGGAGAATGATTTATCTGACATGAAGAGAAAAATGATAATGACTTTAATTTCAGTTTTATGAACTGCCTCACTGAATTAAAGAAAAATAGTGATGAAGGAAAGGGGGAGCCAATGTGTACAAGAAGACAGGAAAAAGCATTCAGTGAAACAAAGAAATATATTTATTCAACATGGTACTTTTAGCCAGGAAATATCTATCAGCATCCCCCTTTTCTGTTGAAAGTGAATGGTTATTTAGTATTGGAGGTAACATTTACTTACCAAAAAGAAATCGGTTGGAAGGTGAAACAGGAGAGATGATAATGTTCTTACATTATAATTTAAGAATTTTAGGGCTTAAATATGAGTAGCTTAGTGATTTACTGATTAGTGATTTACTTCAAAAAATTGTTCTCTTTATTGTTTAAACTCTTACCTAGTTTTTTAAATAAAAAGGATATCTCACTTTATTTCATAAGCTTTTGAATTTGTTTTTCTGCTAAATGTTTATTAATAAATGTACTTTGTTCATTAAGTTTCCCAAAACCAACTTTAGGGCCTGAAAATAATGAAAATTGGAATCGGAAATTTAGAACAGTATCAGGAATTGTATCAGAATTGGTAAAAATATTGGTATTTTCCCATCATCCTACCAAGAATAATATACAAAACTATTCACCAGATAAATTCTGCCTGAATTTCTGATCTGAGGTGATGTTACTATTATACGTTGATTCATTCAGACCAGTTTCTTCATCTTTCTTGTTTTTATCACCAGGTTTTGTCTTCTGGACACTGCAGCCTTCCTCATCTTGTTACTATTATACATTGATTCATTCAGACCAGTCTCTTCATCTTTCTTGTTTTTATCACAATGTTTTGTCTTCTGGACACTGCAGCCTTCCTCATCTTGTTACTATTATACATTGATTCATTCAGACCAGTTTCTTCATCTTTCTTGTTTTTATCACAATGTTTTGTCTTCTGGACACTGCAGCCTTCCTCATCTTGTTACTATTATACATTGATTCATTCAGACCAGTTTCTTCATCTTACTTGTTTTTATCATAATGTTTTGTCCTCTGGACACTGCAGCCTTCCTCATCTTGTTACTATTATACATTGATTCATTCAGACCAGTTTCTTCATCTTTCTTGTTTTCATTAAAATGTATTTTACCTTTGTACACTCCAGATGAAAACAGATAAAAATTACTCATGCAGAAAATATAACCAATGCAGTTGTAAAATCACTTAAATACTTTCCATCAATACGGGTAATCTAGTTGCCATATAGATTCTTGATTACCTTGGAAAAACCAGGAGGAATTGTTAAAAAGCCTTGTTAAATTTACCATTTCTATTTTCAGTTTCTTATATTGTTACTTCTGCATGAACTTTTCAAAGTCAATGTAAAAGAGCATATATCAAGTGAAAGTGATGTCTCCCAATGTGTCTATTTTCCGACCTTTAAGTCACAGATAAAAACGACAAAGAGAATGGTAAGATAGCAGAAGAGAAATGTGTTGGCAGGAGCAGTAAGGCTGCTAACAGCTGTCAAGTATATTTTTAAAATAGCTTGAGAATAATTGCAAATGCACAGTCAATGAAACAAAGTCATCCTTTCATTAAATGCACCTCAATCAAGCAATCTCCTCACACTCAGTATTGCCAAAATCTCTGGGCTCTGGCCAAACCCAGAACAAAACCATTTTAATCTAAATATTCCTTCCACCCTATTTGTCCTCCAACCCTTTACCTCTATCACCTTCCCTCCATTTTCACGAACCAGTCAGTTTATGTCAGTATTACCTCCATTAACAAAGTTAACACATTTACTTCTCAATTTGCTTCTGACACTTTGCTTGATGACACAAACAAACTCTCGTCTACATTTATAGCACCACCGAAATCTCATGTCACTCTGAAAGTTCATTACTCTTTGAGTTATTTAAACCCTTACTTTCTTCTCATTCTCTGACAAGGACAAGAGCCCAACCAATCTCTTTGAACAATAATTCCCAGGAAAACTGGCTCCAAGCCAGCAGAATATCTTCTCTCTTGTTCAGAGCATTTACCTAACATTCTGACAGCATATCTGCATTTTGTATGCTTATCAGAAGATATGAATCATTTATTCAAGACAGTAAATCTAAACTAGTTGAGTGGTTTGAATTAATAGCAAAAAATACATCATGCTTGTAAAATTTAACTCCAGGAAAGATGAAGATGATACAAGTTGTAAACTCATCCTTGACTTTTTAAAATGTCTTATGTCAACATAAAGAGTGTAAGGTCATGTGATAAATTCTTTAAGTTTCATACTTTCATTGATAGTACAGGATGATATGATAAATGCTTTCTAAGTGAATGGCAATATTAGATGCTTGCATGCATTCATAAAAAGATATTACTTTGCATTGTTTTTAAATTTACTGATATCATCAAAATAAACCAATGAATTTAAGTTTTCTCCTAACCTTTGTTTTTCTTTACAGTATTTTGTCATTCTTTCAGCTGTTATGTTAATTATTTTATCTTGGCAAATTTATTGTTATATAGCTATTGACTAAATATAGACGTGCTGTATTAGTTTGGTATTAACAAGTGTACACATTTTTGGGATTCACCAAATAGATCTGTACATTCTAATAACATTTTAACCATTGTTTGGACTATTGAACTTTATTGTACATTACAACCAGATCTTTTTAGAGCTTTCTTCAACTGTACAACCCATAAAGAAATAGTGGGATCCAGAGATTGGTAGCAAACAGTAATGTATAAGTCCAACTTATTCCTCGTATTATTGATGACAAAGACTATTCCATTATCAATAACTGGTGATTCCATATATTTTTACACAAGGGGTGATCAGCCAAGAAATCCATACCATGTGGATAGACATTTATTTTTAATGTTCCCTATTTATCATATGCACCTCCTCTTAGAACGTGTAATGTTAATCACTCTCCTTCCAGATATGATATGCTATACCAAACATTTTCCACTCCTTTGTGTATAGGAGCCCTGGGTAAGATGATAAACAGCAGCAAGTCCTCTGATCAGGAGGTTTTGAGGAGTGTGGAACCACCTTTTGCTGATGTTCCCAGGTCCACCCTGACCTGGGGTGGTAGCACCTTGTAGGGTCCCATCTATCAGTAAATAGTTAACCATTAAACTGGGTTAAAAACACTATGAAAGTATAAAAATAGGTTTTAATACCAGAAATACTTTGTAAAAAAATTATTACCAGCAATAAATTTAAAAAAAAATATTACCAGCTTTATTTTTTTGAAAAAATATTACCAAAAATGTTTTTAAAAAAAACTATTACCAGCAATACATTTTTGAAAAAACTATTACCAGCAATACATTTTTGAAAAAACTATTACCAGCAATACATTTTTGAAAAAACTTATTACCAGCAATACATTTTTGAAAAAACTTATTACCAGCAATACATTTTTGAAAAAACTTATTACCAGCAATACATTTTTGAAAAAACTTATTACCAGCAATACATTTTTGAAAAAACTTATTACCAGCAATACATTTTTGAAAAAACTTATTACCAGCAATACATTTTTGAAAAAACTTATTACCAGCAATACATTTTTGAAAAAACTTATTACCAGCAATACATTTTTGAAAAAACTTATTACCAGCAATACATTTTTGAAAAAACTTATTACCAGCAATACATTTTTGAAAAAACTTATTACCAGCAATACATTTTTGAAAAAATATTACCAACAATGTTTTTAAAAAATAAATATTACCAGCTATACTTTTTTGAAAAAATTATTACTAGCAATACATTTTTGAAGGAAAAATATTACCAGAAATACATTTTTGACAAAACAAAATATTACCATCAATAAAGATTTTGTCAGCATTAAATAACCCATTGAGGTTGATATGCTGTAAAACAAACCAAAACAAACCTTTGTGTATAGTTTTCTTATATTTCTCATGTTTGACTTTATGAAAATGGCTGGTTTCTTATTGATATTTTCACTTGTCCAAAAACCTTTTGGAATGATAATAAAGTTTTCCAAATTATAACTGCTATTCTTATAATATATTCAGTTAGTTTATAGTGTGCTGTGTTGTTTGTATTTATTTATTGTTGTTGTCATCCTATTGCATAAACCAGATCAAAGAAGGCAAATTCTCAAGGTATAGATGTAGCTCAGAAAAAAGAAATAAGGATAAAAAAACAAACAAACATGAAACTGGAGATGTAACCAGGCTTATATCTTCAGTGCAACCAGACAAACATGATGTACAGAAATATGTGTGTCTTATTTTTAAGTCATGCAAGTGATTCTGCTTATTTATAAAACATGAAATGGTATTTAGACAAACACTGGGATGATGTGTGAAATACAAACTTAACCTCAAATTGATATCTGTCTCTCCAATGAAAATTCATGTCTCTGAGCTTACCTGCCAAGATAGATATGGTTCCCTTATCTTTAGTCTCCCACTAATTATAGAACACAATGAGAAGACAGTCTCCAGACTTATCATTGCATACATCTTTGAGAAGATCAGGTAGAGAAAATTAATTTCTGCATCATTTCCTTTTTTTAAAATGTATTTTCTGCAATATGAAAAAACATTTTTTAACATTTTCTTAAGAACTAATATCCTTTGATAAAACATTATTTGTCAAAGCACTTTCTGCAAATGGAACTATTTCATCATGTTAAGGAATCTCTGAATATTTTTCAATAAGATGATGAGCAATTTCCATTCAATCAATTGGTTCTTCCCTCAGGTGCCATAATCAGACCCACCTATTCTGTCTGCTTCATTAATAACCTTGCTGCCACAAAACAACTATAACCACTAATTTCCTGGTAATTCCAAACTCCTCTCTGCCATTATTGTGTTCTCTGATAGCCACAGATCAACTCCCTCCAGCCATTTGCCAACAGAGATGCTCAATTGTGAAAATCTAATAACTTCGTCCAAGAACAGACAAGATCATTTCCTATTTAATATGAGAGAAGACGTACAAGAGTGGATCAATAAATTTGTAGCTTGACACAACTATTACGTGTATTTTGGAATGAGATTTTCAATGTATAATGTTTAATCTATGGTATAGTGTTGAAGTAAATTATATGACAAGGAAAAAGGCTGCTGACAAATACGTCTTGTGTCATTTAAATACTGTTTTCATTACTAGGCTACAAACCTAATGGTTTACATGCACACATTTCTTATATTATTTGTTATTTTAGTGAGTAAACATGGTGTGGACTTCCTTTTCATTTACACACAATGAAATTAATGTCTACTGGCCTAGATCATCAAAAGTCTTACTAAAGAAAGTGTATATTAACATATGTGCATTAGTTAACACTCAGAGGGAAAATGAAACAAATAAATTCTATATGTATTGTTTTCATTTTAAAAGATATATAAGGGTAGATCATTAAATTTGTCACCCGACACAATGATTATGTAAATTTTAATTGGAAATGTCCAATACCTAAATTTTCTGGAGAAATATTCAGTTATGTGTACTGACAAGGAAGAAAAGTATATTGAAAAATAAATATCTATAGTATATAATATAGTAGAATCCCTGACAACTGGACTAAGAAGGCTTCCAGATATGAGGAATTGGTTATAAAGTCCAGATATGAGGGGGTTATATTTAGATTAAAATAAAAGAACTGGAATCAAGTTTAACATTTATTTTCAATGTTTTATATTAAACAAAATAAGCTCATGGTGAGTGAAATATAATGGAATTGATTTTAAGGAAAAAGAAAAAAATTATGTTATGTTAATGAAAATTCATTAAATTAAGTATGCCACGTATGCAAAATAAATAATGTAACAAGGATTTTTTAATTGCTGTTGCATGAGGATTCTTTCTCTTCTAATGTCATTCTCAATGTTTTCTGAATTTTGTTTTACTTTTGTTCTTGAAATTTTTAAAATGAAAGACACTTTTTAACTCTGTGTGTGTTATTGCGATCATAGCTGAATGCTGGCTTTCTTGCCATAAAACTGACCATCTTTTCAATAACTTTTTCAATTTCAGTCCCAGTTTCATCACAATCATGTTTTTTATATGTTCATTATGACAGTGTGAACGCTCGAGAATAGTTTCTTCGGAAGATTTTATCATACAATGTTGACCATCCTATGTTGAACTCAGCCATTAGTTACATTGAACTTTTGCCAGCATCTAGTCTGTTTAAAATTTCCACTTTTTGCAATAACTCCAAAGTTGTTCTTTTACTCTTATTCCCATCATCTTTTGCACCAATACAATCCATTAGGGTGAAATAAGCATAAGCAATTATCCAAAGTAAATTTCCTGAAAAAACAGAAATTTCAAATCAGTTACATATCACCCAAATAGTTCAAATATACACATCAAAATCATGTCCAGATATGAGGGATTCTACTGTAATGGCTTTCTTTCATCAGCTGAAATTTGATTTGAAATTTTGATTGTAAAATGTTTAATTTCTATTACTTCAAATGTTATTTTTGTTGGATACCATTGTTTGAGGAGACACCCTATTTTTTAAACGGTGTTTATTACATTTATCAGCCTCTGTCCTTGAGAAAACTTAAAAAGAAAATGCTCTTTGGATAGCACATTTTACAGGGTGGTAGACATAATGTACTGTTTAAAAAAAACATGGCATCTAATCAAACATTGTGTATACACTAAAAATAGCATTTGGAATAATAAAAATGTTGGATTAAAAATAAATCCATTAATACTTCAGAAAGTGCATTATAGATTTGTGGCAATTTACAGTTGAAATGGCTAGATGTAACAATAAGTTCTATGTTAAGTTTTTTTTATCTCGCACTTCTTGCTTGTCGCATAGTCTTCCAGCTTCTTGCTTCCCAGTCAACTTTGAATTTCAAAAATTTAAATGCAATGTTAATCATTACCTTCTGTCTTCTTAATTCTTATTCTTTTATTGTCCTCTCACTTTAACATTAGTTTTTCTCATATTCCCTAACACTCAGTAACCTCTTGAATCCTAGTGACTTTATTGCCTTGCTTGGGCTGAAATGATTAAAAAAATGTTCTCCGTGTTACTTCTGTATATAAATACTGGTTGCTAAATAAAATTTCTATATTTGCCTTGATAAAGTTCCTCAACAATGTGTTGGCATGAAAGTCTTTTCTCATGTCTTTTATTTGTATATATATATATGTATATATATATATATATATTGGAGATATAGATTATCTTCAGGTAAATGTCTTTAAAAAATATACTAAATATAAATAATATAAATACTTTTGATCCACATTAATAATTGATAAACATCAGTACTTGCTTCATTAATTGATATCTATCTGTCAGAAGGTCTGGTGAATGACGAGGTACAGTGGAATAATGGATAGTGGCTCAGATTGAGGAATCTGAGAGCCAAGTTCTAACTCCAGTTGGATCCATCACATTTGCTTACGTGCTAATACCATTGGAAAAAGTATGAATCCTCTTCTTCTCCCAGCTATAGGTAAATAGCAGGACAGACTGGGTTCAATAGCCTTGGTTGGCAATTGGTCTAGGAGAAAGTAACTCTGAATATCAAAACTGTATGTGGCCCTAGCATAGCATGTATTATGGAGGATTGTTCACATTGGCTCAATGATCCCAACTGCTGTCGAATAATGAAATGAATGGTGAATGAATGGACTGACTTAATACTTAGGGCAATGGTTCCTAATCCTTTTCAGCCTGCAAGTCATTTTCTGAACATTTTTTTTTTTTTTTTGACATCTCTGATAGACATTTAAAAGGAAACAGTAGAATGGAAATGTTATTATTACAATAAAACCTTCTGAATGAGAGATCAGAAATAATGACAATGTTATTATTGTAATAATAATAATAATAATAATAATGATAATATTTCCAGGTCAGAAAAACCTGAATGATAGATCAGAAAGAATGACACGATGCATACACACAAAAAAAGTTTCTTTTGAGTTCATATGAACCAGGATGAAAATATGTACATTTCATATAACCCCACTCTGATACAATTTCAATACCCTTGCTTTTCTCTTCTCCTCCTATTAAGTTGGTGCATAATTATCAGACGTTTTTTAATAATATTTATTATGAAAAAAGAAACATAACAATTCAACAATAACATTTTTAAATGGTTAATCTGGAGCATATGATTATCGACATGCATTTTTATAACCTGAAAGTAAAATAATATTTTTATTAAAAAAAAATAAACAAAACAGCAATTTTTATTAACAAATAACTTGTCTACAAAAACGCCTGATAATTATGCACCAACCCAATATTACTCTTTGCATTTTGCATTTATTTATTTTTAAATAATGAAGCATTACGAAATTATTTAGCCCGAATCACCTAAAGATATTAAAAGGTTGATACAAAGGTAGCATAATCAGCTGATCTCCTAATATATATATATATATATATATATATATATATATATATATTCATCAAAGTTTCTTTTTGGTTTATTTTCCTCAAATGGTTTCTTTTCTGCCATCATAAGTTGTAGCTCAGTTATATGCATCTGAACTACAACTACTCCTCCTCCTCCTCCTCCAAATATTTCTTTTTACCAGCTATTTTGCAGAGAAAAACAACAATGTCTGGGTGGTATGATAGCAGCTCAGAATGAGAAATTGGAGAGCCAAATTCAAATTTCAGTCAAGTTCATTGTATTCACTTATGTGCAAATACTCTTGGGAAAGGTATGAGTCTGTCTCTGCTCCCAGCTAAGGGTTAAATAGTAAGACTTTTATCTGGAAAAATCATTGTTATTCTCAAAAAATGGCTAATGCTAATGCAAAAGAATAAAAAAAAAACAGATCAATCTCAGAAAAATGGTTTGTTTAAAGTTTTCAGAACAGAATGCAGGGCAATTAATTTTAATCAATGACAACATTTTTAACATTTGAGCTTACACCAGAAGCAAAGTATGTTGTTTTGAGTCAGCCTTGGTTATGGGCCATGTGAAATTACTTTACATGTGTCGCAATAGTAATGTCGAAACGTGGAAAGTGGAATCAGATTTGAACTCAATTTACCATCTGAGAAATCATCTATTAGCACATCTCTAATTTCTTTTAGACATTTTGGATTTTATTTTATGTTCTCAAGAGATTTTATTAAATATGAATTGCTAAGAGCTTGACAAGACTGAGATAAACTAATGCTGTTCTACTCAAGATTGTGAGAATATTAAATATATTTGAAATATTCATGAAGTAAATATATCTTCAGAGTTTGTCCATTATTCTAACCTGTATGCCTTAGTATTTTCACCTAAATGCCCTTTGGAATTTCATGAATCCATCTCTTATTTAACTCTTCAGGTATAGGTTAAATCGATAAATAAACTATGTTCTCTAGCTTTGGGTGGCAGCCAGTATAGTGAAAGGAAAAATCTGAATTTAAAATCAGAGAAAAAGTAACAGAAACCACTCTCCGGTCATTCTCAAGAAGTCATGGTAATTCACAGATCAGAAAGAAATAGAATGTTTGGAGAACCATGATCATTTATTCTCTGAAGAGACATGAAAAAAATGAAAGTAAAATGCTTTTGTATAAAGATAGTCATTTGATTTCTGTTTAGTTTACATATTCTATGCAAAGGGAAGAAAAACCTGATTTCAAACCTCTGCTGCATTGTAGCCATATCAGGCTTATGGCCCCATCACATTGAAACATTGGTTCTTGTACAATCACTGAAGTTAAGCAATGTCAAGCCTGATCAGTACCTAGATGGGTGACTGCTTAAGAATAACAGTTGCTGTAAGCTTGGATGAGCAGGTGGTGTATTGGATAATGAATGAGAATTGTTAAACAGAGAACCAAGTTCCAATTCCTGTTGGGTTCATTACATTCACTTCCCCATATGCTGTAATCTTGGATGTGCACATGAATAATGGCTCAGAATTGTTAAAAATTGCTAAGTTCTAATTCCAGTTGGGTTTGTTCATTATCACACAAATAACTTTGGAAAAGATAGGAATCCATCTCTCCTCTCCTCAATTAGGGGTTAATTAGTAAGACTTGTTAAATCATTATCTCAAAAAAGTTTTTTAGAATCTCCAGACCTTTTCTGGATTTAAGTAACCTGCAAAGGGTTGATAAGCCATAGAAAATGAATCAATCAATTGTAGCCATATCCAAACACAGAAAAGGCGATGGGAGTAAATCCAGACAGAAAATCTGAAGTGCAGCCCTGAATGTGATTGACAGCCAACACTGACAACTCCTGTTGTGAAGCCAGCCCCAAATTCTTTCTTGTCAGTGTTTCTGAGATGGGGGGGGGGGGTCATGTGGTGTGGGCAGTGCATGGCCACCATATACAATTACCCAGGCCTGTATCCTCACTCTGCAGAAGGCACTCCAGTTTCACTACCTAGTGAGAGCACAGAATTTTGACTAAAGAGGATGCTACCATTATCTCTCAAGATAAATGGATGCCCACAGAAATGGCCGTTGGACAAATTTCTTCTTGACATAATACTAAATTCTCTCAGAAGTTGTCTTTAGATATCAGATATGAAAGGAAAAAATAAACTGGAAAACAATGATCAAAAAGCTTGTATTTGTGACTTTCTCTTTTTGACAGACAAATTTAAATCATAACACTTGAAAGGAGATGAACAGATAATAATTTTCTGTATGATTTGATATTTTGACCATCATCAAATGTTTCATATCAAATTGTATTATTGGTGGGTCGGGGTGAACATAAAAAAATAATTACATTTCTTATTTTAAAGAAAAAAAATATTCTCTTCAATTTCCCATTTTGATTCTTTTCTCTATCCTTACTGCCTTCACTTGGCAAATTATATTCTTTCAAGGAGCTAGCTTATTTATTCCAGGAAGTCTGTCTCTAAGTTATTTAAAGAGAGTTTAATTTTCTTCATCCACACCACAGCAGATATATATTAATTCATGTATACATGAACATACATATGCTTGTAATAGAGATATATATGATCACTTATATATTAATACAAATGTGTGTGTGTGTGTGTGTGTGTGTGTGTGTGTGTGTATGTATATATATATATATATATATATATATATGTGTGTGTCTATATTTCTGAGATGAGGTATTATGTACACTATTTACATTATTCAGACTATTGTCCTCATCTTTGTCACCATAAAGATGTTGGTTAGATCCAGTGACAGGACCCAAAGACTGTGAGTTCAATACCCGGGTAAGGCAGTGGAGAACTTGGAGAGGGGAATTAACTGATAACTGACATCCATTAAACATGGCAAGTGTAACTAGAACAGTCTATCCCAGTGAGCGAAATAAAGGGTTCAGTTTGACATTCCAACCACTTGAAGAAGGCTGGAGTGTACAATGGCCGAAACGTTGTAATAAATATGGTGACAGAGATGAGGACAATAGTCTGAATAATGTAAATAGTGTATATATATATATTTGTCATCCACAGACAGACTGTTTCGCTGTTTCACAGCTCATCAGTGTGGCTAGACGTCCAGTTGCCTCTAGCTAGGATCGAAACCCGACTGAATTTGCGTCAGTCGGAACTTCTCCCACTAAGCCATCAGCGTATGGTACGGGATGAAGGTGGATTTTAGCGTGTTTATTTTTTTAGATTCAGATAAACACACAGTGACTGACAGTGACTCAATTCTGTCGAAGAGTCGTGCAGTATTAGCTTAAATAGTCACTGTTTACAAATTCACACCTCAAACCAGAGGGCTCAACCGAAATTAATTTTTCAGGAGCTATTATTTTTGTCATCCACAGACTGTTTCACTGTTTCACAGCTCATCAGTGTGGCTAGACGTCCGGTTGCCTCTAGCTAGGATCGAAACCCGACTGAATTTGCGTCAGTCGGAAATATAATATATATATATATATATATATTTTTTTAAGCATTTCACCCAAAACAAGGCAGGAGTGTCACTAGTATGCAAGGGGTTACAGAGAGTGAAAGTAAGAATAAAGAGAGGTGTTTGAGGAAAAAATAAAGAGAAGGGTGGCGATCGAGGTATCAGAAGATATCAATTGACATTACATTTAAATTTTTGAAGATGATGGTTATGAAGGAAGCAAGTAAGAGGAATGGAGTTCTGTTGTTGGGAAGTGTGAGAGAAGAAGCTGTTGGAGTAGAAGAGGCTATTACATTTAACTAATTCAACAGTAAAAGGTCACAGGAAGGGTGTAATATTTGTCCTTGCCTGCATATGTGAGCCTTAATTTTAAATTGACGATGTAACACTGGAACTTTTCTGCACACCCTTATAGATGTATGGCTGTGTATGTATCTCTTTACCTATTCATCCATATGTATTTGTTTTATGTGTGTAACAATTTCAATCTGTTCATTTATATGTCTGTGTCTCTTAGTCAGTTTATCCCTCTCTCTCTCTTTATATATATATATATATATATATATATATAGGTGTGTGTGTCTACCTCTCTCTCTCTCTCTATATATATATATATATATATATATATAAACTCTGTATTGAGCCCTCTTTTAAATG
>OZ038483.1:122512052-122604552 GCA_964036315.1 Acanthosepion esculentum
CATATTAGCTCTGTCTGATTCCATTGACATCCCAGCTGTATAGGTGGCTGGTTTGGGTGTTCCCTCAAGCATCTTGTGAAGCCAGATGAGCTTTTAACCTCTTTACCATACTCTTCATATGTAAAAGGTTCTATATTGATGAAGTAGTTGTATTCTGGTGGTGATACATCAACATGGCTACAAATGTCTGCATTTGATAAGCATATGCTCTACCACACTCCGGACACATGAATTGTGGAACATTTGGATGTACCCACTTTCCTCTATAGACTACCCTTTTGGTCATTGCCCAAGTTATTAAGTTTGTGTGGAATGATTGGCAGCCTTCACGGATATGTTTTCTCCAATTGTTTCTATCAGGTACTAGCTCTTCCCATTCAGGACTATCTATTTGGAATCATCACAGTGGCTTTTTAATGCAGTTTTTGAATATTTTGTTTTTTCTTTTTTATGGAGGCCTCATTCATTCAAGCAGCTCTCCATACATATCTGTTTTGTAATATGGTTGTTGTCAAGTTGTACATGTCATAACCATTGAAGACTGTGCTTGTTTATCTGGGCTTCAATGCTCTGTGTGTTTGCCCTCTCCAAAACCTGAGTGAGTGGGATAAGAGCTATCCAGTGGATGCCTACAATGATATTCATTGACTGCCCCATGCTGTCAGATGTGGCACAAGGCCAAATTTATTATGCGGTACCGAGCCTCGCCGTAGACCCTGTAAAAAATGGGGAGAATATATCCTTTGATATAGCATTGGTGAAAACATACATACATGCACACACTCTCACACACCTATATATATATATATATATATATATATATATATATACATATAGGATTAATGTGAGTAAAAGTTTGTCACTTAGCTGGTTGATGTTACCTTCAGCATCTCAACTCCGGAGTTTTGTAGGCAGACCTGTCCATCCACTCTTTATTCTCTCTCTCTCTCTCTCTCTCTCTCTCTATATATATATATATATATATATATATATATAGAGAGAGAGAGAGAGAGATAGATAGGTGACTGTCAACTCACAAAGCGAATATGACCATCACTGACAAATCCAGCCCTTCAGTTACTCCCGACCTCACAACACTTAATTCATTGGTCCTGTGAATGACAGTGGCTCATAAAGCCAGTCATTGATCTGCATTTCTTGTCACATATGTGGCATATCAAATCATCTCCAGGTGGTGGAAGTTGACTTAGATCATCATCACTTCCAATATGCCGTTTCATATGCCTTATCAGACCTGACCTGGAATTGCACACCCTAGTGCAGGTCAGGCATTTGAAGCATGCCATTGTAAAATTTTCCTATACAATAAACTGTTGGTGTGATTTCTGGTGACTGTGCAGACCCAGCCATGTGCTCAATGCAATTGTATATATATATATATATATATATATATATATATATATACGCACACACCTTTTTGATTCATTGTTCACATTGCACTGTTTTATATTTTGAAACTGTTTCACAACCTTGAATCAAGCAATGTTGATTGACCTCATTTTGCCAATTATATTTGTTTATGGTGTCACATTTGGTACTTTATAAATATTTTGAACTTTTTCCTCATTATCCTATTGAAATAGTTCATAACTGCCTAACAGTAATTGAAGTATGGCCCTTATTGAGTAGAAAGAGCATGACTCATTAAAATGACAGATAATGATCAGCAATTTGTTTATATAACAATAAACCTGTTTTGTTTTTTTTTAATTTAATGCTATTACACACTTAACAGAAAATAATTTTTGTTTAAACAATTTTTATATGCACTTCAAAACCAAAAATCTTATGCAACAAGCATCCTTACCAAAGATTTTGAATATTTTACTAGAGGATGAATATTGTGTATAGTGGAATGTTTGAGCTGTAATATATATTAGATGCAAGGAATTATTATACAGACAACGAAAAAATTATTTGTACACCCATCAATTTTGAATGTGTTTTTTACATTTCTCAGAATCTAATGTTTTTATATGTTAATAAACACAAAAAAGGAATAAAAAAATTCAATTTTCAGAACAATAGGTTAAATATAACAAATTTGACAGGCAAATTAACCAAAATAGGAAAAGATAAAATTATTCATACAGCATGAAAAATAAATTGAACAATTTTCACAATGTTAATAGTCAATAAGCATGACCTCTCATCTTTATAACTTGTGGCAATCGTTTTCTGAAGTTTTTGATGAGATTTGAAGAAGTTTTTTCTGGGATTTTTTTCCATTCTTCAATGGTTACACATTCTAATTCATGAAGGTTTTTTTGCTGACTGACGATTTATTCAAACTTTCAATTCTTGCCATAGTTTTTCAGTAGGAATCAAGTCAAGACTCATTGAAGGCCATGGCAGAACTGTAATCTTCTTTTTCTGAAGTCAGGTAGTCACTGATTTAGACGTATGTTTGTGTTCATTATCTTGCTGGAAAGTAAATCACCGATGTAGATGAAGATTTGCGCTGATAGTTGTAGATTTTTATCCAGAATTTTGATATAGTCTTCAGATTTCATTATTCCTCTTATTGCAATTAATTGTCCAGTTCCCCCTTGAGCTAACAAAACCCCAAAACATCATCAAGCCACCGCCATGTTTTAATGTTGCCACCGTGTTCTTTAGGAGAAAAGCCTCACCTTTCTTGCACCAAATCTTCTGTACATGATTATATCCAAAAAGCCTAATTTTTGTTTCATCACTCCATAGTACTTGTTTCCCAAAGCAATTTTCTTTGGTCAAGAACATTCTGGCAAAATTAAACTGAGCAACAATGTGACATGGTTTGTGAAGATGGGTTTGTCATGGTCGGTTTCTATACAACCCATTTCTATTTAAACTATGTTGCATGGTGTGATTACTTACGCTGATACCCACCATCTTCAAATATTTGGCAATGTCTTTCAAAACAACTCTTGGGTTTATATTAACATTGTGACACAGTTTTTGTGCAATTCTTGGTGACAATTTGGGTTTTCTTCCATGACCAGGCATGCCAAACTGTTTAAATTTCTTTATAACGGACTGTACTATAGATCGAGGGATAGCTAACTCATTTGAAATAGTACTGTAACTTTTTCCTAACTTGTGGAAGTTAATAATTCTCTGTCTTAAGTCAACACTAAGTTCCTTTGTCTTCCACATTGTGTTGTTAATGTAAGAATAACATTGGTGACACTCTATGTATAATGTGATGTTCTTTGCTGGAATTATCACAAATATACTACTGAATAAAAGAGTACAGAATGCTTCACTGATAAAATAATTAATTTGTTCTATTTAACCTATTGTTCTGAAGATTGAGTTTTATATTCCTTTTTTTTATGCTTGTTAACATCTAAAAAAAACTTGGCATCATGCAGACATCAGATTCTGAGAAATATATAAAAATATTAAAAATTGATGGGTGTATGAATAATTTTGTTGTTGACTGTATATATAAAATTGAATCATAAATTAAAAACAAACTCTCTGATGACAAATGTTGGTGACACCAGACAACTTTGTTCATATTTGTCACAAATTCATGAAAGATGCTCCCCCCCTCCCAAAAAAGACATTTCTAATGTATATTTCGATTGTCTGAAAAGATTATTTTTAAGAACATTTATTATGTTTCTTAAAACAGAAGAATTAAATGACAGAAAAATTATTATTTATTGTTTACTCCTCAATTTTAGATGAAAAATATTCACTTATTCAGATGATTTTTTTAAAATGAAAAATAATACCTGGCCTGCTATGGTGGATGAGATAGTTGTGTATTTCTCACTGATGCCAGAGATCAGTGTTCAAGCCCTGATAAAATCCTAGATTTTGACTGCTGATTTTCAAGGCAAACATACTTAGAAAAATGGTGCAGCACAAACTTCCTTTCTTTTCTATTTGCCATTTTATGCTAAACTATTAAGGCCTTGTCTTGTGACTTTGATAATTGTGTATATTTAACTGGTGTCAGATATTAGTGTTCAAGCTCAGGTCGAAGCCAGTATTTATAAAATTGATTTTCAAAGCAGGCTTTTCTTTTAAGAAACTTGACACGACACCATTTTTTATTTTACCTTGTGTCCCTGTAAGCTAAACTTCTTAAATATGATTCAATAATAGCTGTACACAATAATATATCATAATTAATTCGTTGAGTCTAGGAGAATCCTCAACAGAATGCAGAAATCACTAGACAGCCGTTTTGTCCTATTTCTGGGGCTCGTCAACAGTGCACATCCACTACTGAGAATCAAGCATAGACCATTACGATATGACACAAGCGTCATACCCACTGGACCAATGTGTCTCAGTGATGGAGAGGTAACAAACCAGACTCAGTATATCACCAGCTGATGTGTCCCAAAAATAAGATGAAACGGCTGTGCACTGCTTTTGCATTCTGTTGAGGATTCTTCTGAGCTTGAATTAATTATGTTCATTCAAACCCCCCTTAATTATCACTGCTTGAACCAGCTTCTAATGCTCTGGATTGAGCGGCTTGGGGTTAGAAGTCGTGACTCGTCGGGGTACAGTTTGTTGGTATAAGTAGACTTGGATGAGTCACGTGACGGAATTTGTGAAGACCTGGCACTGTATCAAGTCTGGTTTGTTACCTCTCTGTCACTGAAACCCATTGGTCCAGTGGGTATAATGCTTGTGTCATGTTGTAACAGTCTGGGTTCAATTCTCGGTAGTGGATGCACACTGCTGATGAGTCCCAGAAATAGGACAAAACGGCCGTCCAGTGCTTTCTGCATTCTGTTGAGGTTCTTTGAGACTTGATGAATTTATTGTGTTTATTCAAATCACCCTTAATTTTTACAATAATATTTGTATGTGGGAGTGCTGAAAACTTCTCAAAGTTTAACGCAAGTCAACAACCATCAGATTTAATGATTTATTTATTTATATTTTTGGAAGGACTTGTTGGTTTGGCTGAGACCTTGTCTGTATAGTAAAATCTTAATAGAGAATTCAGTCAAGTTAGATTTTTCTTTTAAAATGTTACTGAAACTCATGAAAGAAGAAAATGAAATACTGATCATCAAATATTCTGATATATTCGGATTGGAATATATATATTAATATTCTTGTATCTTATATCAATCTGTTTCAAGAAAAGTTTAATATTACTTTCTTTGTTTCAGACTACTGATCTCATTCTTCTTATTATGATGATGTTTCAGCCAGTACATTTTATGGCTTTCCTCGGGTGTACAATCTCTGTAGAAAATGGGGTGGAATCTCTTTCTATAGTGCCAACCAGCAAATAGGTACCAACAAAAAAATGTACTAAATATACTGATTGGTCAGGTCAACACATTAAGCTTCACATTATGCTTTTTCTCTTGCTTGCCATTTTCTGTTTGGCACCACCAGGAAATAAAATTACATCTCCTTTCTTTGAGCTGTTTCCTTTCAGGACTTAAGCGATCATGGCTCTCCATCTCCCTCTATCTCTTGCAGCTCTCAACAAGTTCCTTCCCACTGCCACCTCCCCCAGACCACATTCTGTCATCCACTTGCTGAGGAATGCTAGGTATGTCATGCGTTGTTTTCTCTTGTCTGTCTTTCTTTCTATTAGACCTGTGAGTATCAGATTCCCCAGGTCCTCCTTTCTCATTACATGCCCCAGGAACTTTAGCTGCCTCTTCCTGATGTTAAGCATAAGCCTCCTCTTTGTTTGCATCCTAAGACCTCATCATAGCTCACACACTCAGTCCATGATATCCTCAGCATCCTTCTGTAGAGCCACATCTCAGTCGCCTTGAGTCTCTTCTTCCTCTTTGAGGAAATCGTCCAACATTTTTTGCTGTAAAGAAGGACAGATGTCATGTAACAGCTCAGTAGTCTTTTTTTTTTGTTACCAAAGAAATCCTCCTGTCTCACAGTACCCTGCCCAACTTTTGGAATGTATCTTTGGCCATCCCAATACGTGTACGGATCTCTGTGTTGCATTTACTGTCGTCTGTCAGAATGCTTCCCAGATATTTAAACTTCTGAGTCTAGTGTTCCCAACCTGCAAATCACATTTCGGGCTCATTCTTTTACTGATGACCATATATTCTGTTTTCTTACCAGCAGCAACTTAAATAAACCTTGTATCAGCAGCAGCTTGAATATAAAAAATACAGGAACCCTAAAGTAACCATTTTCTTCTGGGTACCATATTTTGAATCACTGACATGACTGAAACTAAAAGGGTTGTGAATGCTTCACATAAAACGCATCAACAAAGTTCCCACTATAACATATTAACCCTTCCGCTGCTAACTACAGAGATCTTCGTTTTTCTCATCTTGTTCCAGCTGACTAAGTACGGAAACCTACGTTTTTTGCATACCGCTCGTAGGAGTGTCCCGTTGCGCCATCTATTGTAAATAACGGGAAATTCTAACTGTTCTGTCATGCAAATTATTAGTCAACTTCAATTTTTCTCTAAGTCATGGTAGTTTTGTATGTAATTGCACTGGGCAAATGATTAGCAGTGAAAGTGTTAATGGACATTTCGTAGTGTATACAATTTATGTCTAACAAAAGAAACTTGTGTTCTAAATTTTACTTTTGTTAGTTTTGTTTTAATGTTATCTTTGCATTGCATATCACTCGGTCTTTTATTTTGTGTATGTACTCTATGCCACCATTTTTCTATGTGCTGTAAAATTTTCCTGTAAGAAACTTTACGTATTTAATTATTGAAGTAGCTAATCACTAAACTGTGAAGGTCTGAGCTGGTGGGATTAAGGAATATAACTTGTTAGAACATTGCCATAGTGATAGTGTTGTGGGAGGCTAGCAATCTGTGGGATAAGGGTTGCGGGATGGACAATAATTCATCACCAACAAGGATGTGTAATTGCTTTTGAACTCTGTTAAGTTTGGATAGTGAGAACTGGGTAGCGCCAGCCCAGATATGCCAGCAATAATCCATTTTTGGTCTGATCTGACACTTATAAAGAACAAGAGTTAAGTATTTTCTGGAGAGCTACAAGGAACCAACTATTTTCTGGCACTTGAGGTCTGTTGTGAGCTTTAGACTTAATAGGCATTGAAGGCAAGAAGTCTTATCACGGGTATGACTGGCCATCAGGGTTGGAGCAAATTTAGTTTTTGCTCAGTGGTGATGAAATGTTACTAGCTTTGTTTTGGAGGTATTGAATGATACAAGCTAGTCTTTTACCCATTGCGCTGTCAGAGTTAGGTCAGAGGAGGCACTGATATTTGGAGGTGCACCCATAAACTGTGGTATTATTTGCATATGTTGGGTTTGTAAAATTTGTCTGCTCCTATATAGAGAGATTAGACACATGATGTTAGGTGATCTCTCATTGGTTAATAAAATCATGTGGGTTCGGAAAAAGCTGACCACCACTAGAGAAGGGACCAGTCATGCTCCAAAGTAACACAAGAAATTCTCTCTGCTGCCAATGGTACTAGTTGCCAAGGGGTTTCAAAGGTACAAGCTACCTAGCCCTATTTCACTCCACCAGATGGGTAAGTCTACCTAGTATATTCTCTATATATAGGAAAGGACATTGGGTTTATGTTAACTGTTGTATTCATCTTTAGGTGTAAATAAATATCTTTATTACATATTAAGTATTCTTCTTATTCATGTCAGTCACAAAGTAAAGTGGGACTAGCATAATACATGCCATTTAAGAAACAATGATGGAATTTTCATTTTTAAAAAATTATATCCTGTAGATGGCGTCCTCCTGTACGAAAGCATTCTTGAAATCTGCTGTTGAGATTCCTCATTGACTACTGCAAGATCTCAGCTGGGATACTGTGAATTTCATTCTTGTTACTAAAATGGCGAAATGTTTATTTGCTCAAGGTCACTGTCTTGCAGTGTTGCCACTTGCTCATGTTTGGCAATACGCACTTCAAAAATTCCCATTTTTTGGGGTCACCCTATATATTTACAAAAGATCTTTGAAGATTTTTATGTAGATCATTGATATAAAGCAGAAAGGTAGATAGGACTGAGGAGTGATGGATTTCTATTCCTCGGAGGACTATTAACAACAAACTTCATAGACCTACCTAATAGAAAAGATTTCATAACTGAGAAGGCTCTCTCAGAGATTACATAGCTGGCAAGTTTATACCACACTCTATGAAAGTCCTTTGAGATATCTAAGGTGATGAATTTATTATCAAGTGCTTCACTGATTCTGTATGGGATGATAGTTAAGACCTCAGCAATGGACCTAGAGGAGTGAAAACCACATCATTTTTGCTCAGGAAGTTGTTTTGTTGACTTAGTTAGCAACCTTCTTGTTGATGATAGCTTCAAAAAGTTTGTTGATGACACTAAAGAGATTGATGGGGTAATACTGTAATGAGAACAAGGGCTCACTTGCATTCTTGTACACACAGCATACACTAAACACCGTTTATTCTTCAGGTTGCAGTTAAAAAGCTTTACCAAGATTTGAGATAATTCTGGTCCAAGGTTCTCCAACCTGCTTCACTTCACATCTCATCCACCACTCAAAACAGTCAGTGCTAAATTCTGTCTCTTCCTCCTTCCTTCTTGGTATTCTGACTCTTCCCATCTCTCAGGGCTGGCATAACTATGTTTGTGACAAATCTAATTTTTTCAAGTGTGGAAGGGTGTAGTTTATTTGCATCATTAATTTCAATTCTCTGAGTCCTTCCAATTCCCTAGAATTACCTCTGTCCAGCAAGAACACAAACCAGATTGCTCCTTTCTCATTTAATTTTCCAATTTGTTTTCATCAACAAAAATATATTTGTTTACCTAAATTCTCAACAAAGAGGCAAGCTGTTCTCCATCCATAGGCCGATTGCTGTTGACCATCTGCTTCTTGTGACAGGATAAATTTTCATAATCCTAACTTCCACAGTGTGTTCATTCCCTGTTTTCATTTCTCAATGCGTTTGTGCCAACAAAAATATAATTCTCATCTGTCTCTTTTCTCATTAATGACATGTGTTCTAATTTCTCAAGAAAAAGATAAAGCCATTTTCCAATTTGTTTTACCCACATGCCAATAGAGAAAAAAAAGTAAACTCTTGGTGCATCGTTCCAATTTGTGAGCATGGGAGACAATTGAGATCGCACTTTTTTCACTTCTACATTACCAGGTAAAATGTCTTTAATTCACTCTATTTCTCAGTTGATATTTCATTTTGGGATTCCCCCTTTTTCTGTTCAGAATTAACATGTTCTTCATGCACAATGTTGCTATTAAAGATGCGATAGAATTAAAAGGTCCTTTTTCTTCTTTTATCTCTCAACTCCGCCTTCAATGAGGTGAGAGAAAAAAAAGTCAACCAGAAATATCCTTCATGCATAATGTTTCTACTAAACATGCAATAGAATTATAAGGTTCTTCTTCTTCTTCTTCTTCTTTTCTGTTCCATGATCATGCATTTTCATATTGGAGGCTTGCACCATCCCTTACAAATTAATCATCCAGCTTTGGGACTCACAACTCCACTTACTTTTGTTTCAATTGATACATTTTTATCTTTTTTTCTGGTTTGTCCTTCTTAGTCAATTTCCCTGTTTCCACAATAGTGGGTTTTGTATTTCCTTCAAATTCGATTTGCTTTTGCTAAATTGTGTTCCTCTCTTTTTCTCATGCACACTTGCTAACACCTGCAAATTAACTGATTTCTTCCTATGCTTTTTCAGCCTCCATATAACTGCTGTTATGGAGGCAACAGCTATTAAGATGCCTAACATGGCAGACCAATTCATTATGGTTTCTGAATTATCTCTCCAAATCATATTCTCTTCTTGGTATTTACTTGACCCCCCTCCCCCCCACTGAGTCAGGTTGTGACACAAGGTCGGTTTTTAACGTGGGGACCCGAGTGTTTTCACCCGGGCCACTGGTCTTTGCTTGTCCAAGCTGGTCATAGCTAGACGTGCCAGGCATGTATCAAGTGAGACTCTCAGCCAAAAGGCCGACAAAGCAAGCGATCTCAGAACAGATACTATGCTTTGATTGTAGCCCCCGGGCCAAGCTCTTCTTTGATGGTACTCAATTTATCTTTCAGTTGGTCCAGACTAATTTTCTATACTGGTTTTAATAACTTTGGCATTTCCTTTAATTTAACTTGAGGGAATTTCTCTATCACTGGTCCCCATAATTCTGATCATTTACTCAGACCCATTTTAATCAACTTCACAAATGAATCTTCTTTGTATTGTTTGGTTCAGGTCCTTCCCAAACAGCTAATTTTATATTGGCATGAACCTTTTTTTTTAACTCTTCCTGTCATCTGATATTGGCCTCATCAGCTCCACTATTCTTTAATAAGGTTCCCACTTCTAGTCCAGTTTACCTGTCACTATAATCTCCAACCCTTATGTCATTAGAATCTTGTACCCTAGTATTCTTTCTTATTACTTTCCCATGTAAACACAATAAAAGTCATTCACTGATAAAGCCCCCTTTCTATATATTCTCAGCTGTACTACTATTTGTTTCTGTTAGCATCTTTAACTATCTATATGATCTTGGACAATTTTCCTTCCCTTCAGTATGCACTATAAATCACTACTATTACCAGATATGGTTGGTTGTTTTGTTTTATGGCATATCAAAACCTCAGTGGGTCATTTAATGCCAACAAAATTTTGAAATAGATTCATAGCGATAGTTTGGTAAAAAAAGGTGTGTGTGTATGTATGCAATTATATTTGAACCTTTATTTTTATTATTACAAAGTATTTCTGGTATTAAAACCTATTTTTACACAAGTATGAGTGTTAACTATTTGCCCATAGCTGGAATCCTAACAGGTGCTACCACCCCGGGTCAGGATGGACCTGGGAACACCAGCAATTAAGAAGTGGTTCCACGCTCCTCAAGACCTTCTGATCAGAGGCCTTGCTGTTGGATGTAGTTTATCATCTTACCCTGGATGTGGATGTAATTTATTGTCATATCCAAGACGGTATTACCAGATTTGTTTCTTTTTCATCTCAGAAATAACATTTAACCACCTTGTAGCCTCAGTGTTGTATTATGAAGGTTTCATATTCCTTTTCATAGAATATAATTGTATTTTTATTCAATGGGAATATTTTCAAAAATATAAATCATTATCTTACTAATGTTTTTTTTTTTTTTTTTTTTCATAGTAATGTTCACCCTGTAAAAGCCATGGGGGGCACTCAAGGTAGAGGGTTACATTAAGGAGTAGCTTATATGGATAGGAGGGGAATATAATGGTTGACTCTAGATTTGAACAGGTAAAGATTGTAGTGATCGGAGAAACATTCTCTTGGGTGTTTGTTCCATAGTGCAGAGGTTCATGGGAAGAACCTGTTTGAGTGTGTTGTAGCATACCTACAGACAATAATGGCTATGTCCCCATTCAGATAACTACAGTAGTGAATACTGTATGTTAGTCTACAGTTGGAGATTCATTGTGGAATTCAATTGACTCACTTCTAGCAGTCGACTACTTCTTCCATGCACCGTTGATGAATCTTATATGTCTTGTTCGTGTCCTTAGTATTATCATTCATAACCAACTTTTGTTTGATTATTCTGTTCCATAACTTTTCTTAGGTTACAACAGAGTGGAACTAATTTCTTGCCAATGGAATAGGGAGGGAATATGGGTTGTTTTGATATTATCTAAATGTCATAGTGAATCCGAGCAGTGATGGTCAGATCTGGTGGAACCAGGTGATGCAGTTTCTCTTGGAAGTCTGTTCCATAGTACAGTGCTTCATGGGAAGAAGCTGTTTGAGTGGAACTTACTTCACACTGATGGAATATGGAGGGAATGTGGGTGGTTTGCTACTATGTAAGTGGCATGTCAAGTCCGAGCAGTGAAGGTCAGACATGGTGGGACCAGGAGATGCAGTTCATCTGAGCACTTTCCATGGTAGTAACAATAGAGCAGTAAGAGACTTGCCACGCCCCACCTGTGAAAGAGAGATTAGAGTGTAGAAAATAATTCTTCTCCAACAAGGACTTGGAGATTCTTTTGAATTCTATCAAGACTGGAAAGTGAGGTCTGGGCAGCTCCTGCCCAAATATGGTAACAGTACACCATTTTCTGCCTGATCTGTCTCTTTTAAAAGTAGTGGATAGGATAGAGGGTAGCATGAGAAGTCAGGTACTTATGTTATTATACATCATTATAATATATGTAAAAAATATAAATAAAAGCATCACTTGCATTGACTAGCATGGTATCCATAAAAATAGGATTATTTATGAATGGGTAAATAAAACAACTTTATACTTGAGTATAAATGTATGTATTGCAATAATTCTTTGAGAATAATCCTTATAAAAAAAATCATGATTCCAAAAATTTGATCTGACATTTGTAACCTTTTAACTTTAGTCTGGTTCCCTGTTATACTGAAACCTACATCTGGTTGGCCATTGCTGAATATAAGCCAATGGGGGAATAAACATACTTTATCAAAAATCTGATTGACCATATATAAAAATAATCTTTTTCTTTTTTTTACATTAAATATATATTCCAGATGAAATTAACTATTTATTTGAAAAAATAATGTAACTTGTTTTGAAAATAATTATAATTGATCTTTAGCTTTAAAGCAAAAGCTTTTTCATGAAAAAATTAATAAAAATTCAGAGAAAATGTTTTTTTGTTTTTTTTCTGTTAAATGAATTGAAAAGATCTACAGTGAGTCCCCCATATTTGTGGGGGTTAGGGATCAGAACTGGCCACAAATAGTTAGAATCCGCAAATACTGGTACCCCCGCCTTAAAAGTTCTTATAAGTGCCTATTTTGATAAAATCCAATATGCCTTAAACTTTCATCGTAAACACTTTAGAAACATTTCAGACCCTTTTTAAAACATTTTTGACAAATAGTAATGGTGACCATACACTTAGCGTAAATTTTCTTTCATACGTACAATAACCATTTTTAATTACGCATAGATTGATACAACCATTGATAGTACTGTATAAAATATGTGTAACAAGACATAAAATATAAAGTTTCAAACATTTTCTAAAAACAGAACTGTGATGATGCCCCCATACTTAGTATAAGCCATTGTTAAGACCCCAACCACAGCCCCTAACAAAGAACAAAGCCCGAACACTATGCATGTTTTTGTGTTTGTTTTTTATAATGAAGATGTACAATTCTGCCAATTTTTACCATAAAAATGGACTGTTACATGTTATAAGTCACTTAAATAACAGGAAAATAATACAAGAATATTTTAAATATGTTCTATTGAAAAAATATGTGAATTGAGGAAGTTCTTAGCGAATAATTTGTACATATATTCTTCAGAAAAACATGAGAATATTTGGGGTTTCCACAAATAATAAGTACATACGTTCTAAAGAAAAATCTGCGAATATGTGAAGCCATGAATGTTGAAACACGAATAGGCAGGAGTTCACTGTATATTATTTTGAAAAAATACAGGAAGATATTCTAGTAATTATTTAAGTAATTTCAAAAAATAAAGAAAAATTATGATGGAGACAAGGGCTCACTTGCATTCTTGTATACAGGGCATAAACTAGACACCTTCCATTGGCTCAGGAAAACTTTATTTTTCAGACAGCAGTTAAAAATCTTTGTCAAGATTAGAGATAGTTCTGGTCCAAAGCTCTTGAGAACGACTACAGGCATTTTATCTGGACCATTAGCCTTTGTAGAGTTAAGACTTTTGATAAGCCTGGAAACCTCTAGATACAGATACTGCAAAGCTTTTAACCCTTGTCATCTAATGTGTAGTTAGAGGCAAGGTAATTTCATCTTGTATTCGAAGTGCAGAATGGTAGCCTAATTGATACCTCATTTTCCTACCTATCTCCTAATCAGGCAATTAAGTCACAACAAACTTCATTAAATTTTATATATGTCTTTGTTTTAACATGAGAGCTGGCAAAAAATACCTCAGACAGAAAAAGCTGATGACATGGGCTTTTGATATAAGAGGAGTATATATATATATATATATCAAAGTAATATATCAGTTAGGCTATAAGTTCATGTAACTTCTGATATCATGGTTAAGATTTATTAAGCAATTGTAAACAAACTACCATTCATATCAATGAATGCATATGTCTATATTCATTGATACTTATTACTGTAAACATTATATTTAGTTGATACACGTTTGAATAGGTATTTGTGTTTTTTAGACAGTGTAAATTTATGTCTACCAGCCTGTGTATTTGAGAGTCATAATAAAGGAAATAGGCCTTCCAGCAGGATTTGAACCTGCATCTCTCTTGTAGGAAACTACCATTAAGCCTTGTTTGGTTTTAAACTTTCACAGTCAAATTACTATGAAATTTGGTTCACTGTATCTTACTAGACATTTTTTCTCATTAGAAACTATCTTACATATTTATGTCTACCATGCATTGAATATTTCTGCCATATATGTTCTGGTGCTTCTGCTATATATTTAGAGATTCTTGATAAAATCCAAAGATGAATCTGCAATGTTATTGGTTCTGACCTGCCATATTGGCTTCAGTTACTTTACCATTGCTGTAATGAAGCTTTCCTGTAACTTTTCTATAAATAGTTTCAAGATAATTGTTCTGAGGAACTTTCCTCTATGGCACCTAGACTTCGAATTTAAGTGCAGTACCAGATTGGCAACAAGGTCTCAGCATTTTACAGTTGAAATGGCTAGATGTAATTGTAAGTTCTATGCTAACAGTTTCTTTTCTCACACTTTTCACTTGTGGAACTCTATTCCATGCTTTCCAGCTAACTTTGGTCTTCAAAAATTGAAATGCAGTGTCAATCGTTATCTACTATGTTCTTGATTCCTGTTCTCTTATTGTTCACACTTTCGGCTCTTTTATTGCTTCTTAATATTTTTCTTTTCTTTTTATTCTTTCATGCTCAGTAATCTGTTGAGTCTTAGTGGCTTTATTGCCTTGTGGCGAAATAATTAAAGTTCAGTCATCTTATTTGAGAAATGCATATCTCTTGTTCAGGAATAATGTTTAATTATAAATATTATTCGCTAATTCCTTAGAAATTACTTTTTTACAATTTGGATATCAAAATAAAAGTTAGCAGATATGAGAATTTCTGATTTTGTAGTCACTGGTGATTTCTGTGTGGCTTTTATGTTGTTAATCATCCAAAGTGTAAATGAACATGAGTTTGCATGCTGTGACTCTAAAGTAGATTTTAGTGTGGCTGAAATCTCTTCATAGTTCAAAGACATATTCACATGTGTTCACTTAGATTGAAACAAATTTTATTGATAGTAGTTTGGTGTCCTTTGATGCAAAGGGCTTCCAGAACATTTTTTATGTGTAGTTGAAGTGGCAGAGATGTCAACTAAAATTGACAGAAATTGGCAGGGTCACCATTGAATTTTTGTTAAATATTTACATATAGCACTTTCATTGAAAAGATAACAGGTAAGTTCTCCCAAGAGAAAGGTTCTGCTATGGCCACATTCACCTATAAGCAAATTGATTTTAAAATCTATTCCACAGTCATAGAAAGTGAATATAGATCCATTTTTCTGTGTAGACATCAGTCAACCTTAAATACTAACTAATGAGGTCATATATTGAATCTGTATTGGAATCTGTCAAAGAAGATGATTTTCTAGGCCCTCATAAATACTCTCCACAAATGTTGACCTTGTGAATGCTCACTACATATGTTGTCCTTATAGAGGCCCACCACAGATAATGGGTGTTTCTTGTAATATACTTTTTTGAAATAATGGACATAAGAACAGGAAAAGTTCAATATTTTTAAAGTTTAAATGAACGGGTCTCTTTAAGATCCTTTCATATAAATGCAGGTGTCCCCCAAAGCTCTATTCTGGGTTCTATACTGTTCCTGATCTTCATCAATGACCTCCCGGATGTCATCAGTTCCCAATGTAGGTATTTCTGCAGATGACACTACCATATACTCCTGTCTTAGTAACAAATCCATCAGATCTGACAAAGTAAACTTTGCAGCTGCTCTTGAAAAGGACCTCCAATCAGTGGTTAACTGGGGCAAGAAATAGCTTGTAAATTTTAATACCGCTAGAACAAAACTACTTTCTTTTAACCACCTATTTCGAGAACCTTTTTTGTCTGCTATCAGCATGGCTGATGCTAAACTCCACGAGAGCAACAAACGGCACCTTCTTGGCCTCACGTTTTCCACTGACATGAAGTCAAGTGACTATATTGAATAAATTTTGCATCTACAGTAATGAAAGTTTGGTCACTCTCTTGTGCCAGAAAAGTTTTCTCATCAGAAACTCTCTTGCACATTTACAAATTTACCATTCATCCGTGCATTGAATACTGTTGCCATATTTGGTCTGGTTGTCCTGCTGTACATCTTGAGACTCTTAAAGAAATCCAAAAAATGATTTGTAATATAATCGGTCCTGACCAGCCATCTTGACTTCAGTCACTTTCTTGCGACAAATTTTAAAAAATAACAAAAGGAGGCAATATAAATATATCTCTTGCAAATTGAATACTTCACTGTCATGATAGAAAATTCACTAATTATAGTATATAGAAAAGCTCATGCTTTTATAAAGTCATATTTGATGGTTTCGTAAAGATTAATTGGGTGGTAGGTGATTGCAGTTTAGTAGAATTTTATTTTTAGCATTTATTTAGTAAGCTCAGTACAGGTGTGTCAATGAGGATTAGAAAGATCATGTAATACAAATATTCTAATTAATGAGAACCTGCTTACCTTGAAAGTTTGCATCTGAAATTTGATATTTTAATTGATCTTGAACACATACTATTAACAATAATGTAAAATTATGGAACTATCTCAGTTTGAAGCAAACCCACTGACATAACCAGTTTTCATGGGAGAAAGATTTTTTTTTTTTAATTTAATTTCAAAATCTGATTTTTTTTATCATTTCACCCCAAGCAAGGCAAGAAAGCCTATAAGACACAATGGGTTATTGCGTTTGTAAGAATATGAGAAAGAAAACATTAAGGAGAGAAAATAATAAAAAGGACAGGGATTAAGAAGATAGAAATAATGATTAAAATTGCATTTTAAAGTTTTGAATTTCTTTTACTGGATGCAAGTAACTGGAAGAGAGTCAAACAAGTGAGAAGCTTAAAACTTAAGATGACATCCAACCATTTCAACTGTACAATGATGAGACCTTGCCATTATTCTAGCACTACATTTAAATTCATAAAGTCTTGGTACCAAAGAGGAAAGCTTATTAGAAGAAATTAGAAAATATTTAAAGAAGCTATGTTATGACAGTAGGAAAAGTGACTGAAGCTAGGATGCCAGATTAGGACCAGTAACATTGCAGATTCTCCTTCATATGTTATCAAGAATCTCTAAATACATAGTGGAAGCCTCAGACCGGATGTGGCAGCAATATTCAAGGCATGAGCAAATGATAAACTTATAAATGTGTAAGATAGATTCTGGAGAGAAAAATTGTCTAGCATGACATAGTGAACCAACTTTCCTAGCTGCAGACCTGGCGATCAATTGATTCAATATAATCTTTCCCCTTCATGTCAATGGAAACCATTAGCCTGATAGGGCATAAGGAGTGACTCTCCTGGAGGTTAGCATCAGCCATGCTGATGGAAGGCAAAAAGGGTTCACCGAGACAATTAAAAGACAGCAGTTTCGTTTTTAATATTTTGAAAATTCTGTAAATTTGTGCCATCATCTATACAGATAAAAATCAGTAACTGTTGCTTTGTAATACTGAAAATATGTCATGCTATGTTTTTTTTCATATTCAGTATCAACCAGATACATATTTCATATTCTGTATACTAAAATATGTTCCTATAAAATTATATATTTCTCATTTCAATATGGTTAATGCTAAACCTGTTACAAGCTGTAGAAATACAGAAATTGACAAAAAATTGTTAATGATTGCTTTTCCTGATCTTAAAAAATATAAGTATCAAATTAAAACATAGTAAAATACTTATATTTGCATAGAGTATCTGTTATATGTCAACTCAGTTCAAAGGGAAGATGAATAAGGAGTTAGCTTTCTTTGCTCAAAATATAGAGAAAGTCTCATAGAATAATTGAACTACAGATGATCAAAATCTGACAAGACCTGATATTATCCACAGTGGAAAAGGTATATTCTTAACATTATAGCACAATCATATGATGAGTGAAACTCTTACAGATTTACAAATTGTAGACAGAGGAAATAAGAATATAATGCTTTTAAGTGTATGTACACATACACACACACACACACACACACACACACACACACACACACACACACACATATATATATATATATATACACACACACACACACACACACACACACACACACACAATGTCAAAGTTGACTGATGTGTACACAAACAAACTGATGGCAAAACTGTTTCAAATATACCTCATATAAACAAACCTATATAAAAAAAAATGTACTGAACTACATTTATTCAAATATAATGCCTTGGAGATAGTGCAGGTTTTGTTCCAGACAATGCAGTAAAGTGAGTCACATAAATTTCTTTTGTATCCCAGTGCATATAAAGGATAGATATATATTTGTATCGCAGTGCATATAAAGTGTATGTGTATATATATATATATATATATATATATATATATATATATATATATATATATATACTATAAATCTGTCTATTAGGTGTGCAGCATGTATAAAAATGTCATACCTTAATTAAAATAATTTTTTGTTCATGTCTATAGTAAAATCATTTACAGTGTAAACGTATAGCAAAATAATTTTTATTGAATTTTTAAAGCAAAATGATTTTCAATGTATTTTTTACAGTAAAATCAATTTAATTCTGTGCCATTTTACATATAATTCTATTCTATCAGTAACTCTTATATTAATTCCTGATCACTGACAATCCTTTTTTATTAATTTTCAGTGGTCAACATATAGAATAAATGCCAACTCATGATAAAACTAATTTTAGGTTAAAAATTAAGAGTTTATTTCTTATTGTCAGGGTTTTCCCTACAGCAGAAAATGACTAAAACAAAAGGTTTAGTAGAGTAAAAGTACAGTGTGTGGAGAAAATTCATATACTGAGTTCAAATGCAGTTTGTACTAAAATACCGTGACTGTTATTGTTTATTTTCTCTCCTATCACAATATGCTGCATACAGGCATACCTAAGAAACATTGCCATTTTGATTCCAGATTACTGCAATAAAGCAAATATATCAATAAATTGAGTCACACTAATTTTTGGAAAAGTAATTTTTAGACTATACTGTAGTTTTTTTAAATGTATAATAGAACTAGGTCTGAAAAATGTACATACCTTTTAAAAAATATTTGTTCCTCAAATTGCATCATCCACCGCAAGGAAAGTTGGCCCCTGTGCCGAGCCAGGAAATTTTTCTCCCCGGAATCGATGCTCCAAATCTATAAATCGACCATTCGCCCTTGCATGGAGTATTGCTGCCATATATGGTCTGGAGTCCCTGCTGTTTGCCTCAGGGTTCTTGATAAGATCCAGAGACGGATATGCAATGTGATTGGCCCTGATCTGTCATCTCGTCTGCAGTTGCTCTCTCACAGACGCGATGTTGCCTCGCTCTGCCTTTTTTACAAGTACTTCAACGGTAATTGCTCTGAGGAGTTGCGTTCGCCTGTCCCCAGGCCTCGTGAATTTAAACGCCCCACGAGGCTGGCATCCCGCTCCCACCCCTACACAGTGGAAATTGTTAGATGTAGACGTCTCTTCTACTCCAATAGCTTCATGTCTCGCACATCTCGCCTATGGAACTCCCTTCCCTATTACTGTTTCCCTGACAAATACAATCTCCAACGGTTTAAGTGTAGCGTCAATCGACATCTCCAGTTGCCTTGATCTATCCACTTCCCTTCTCCACATCCTTTCATTTTTCATTCCTATCTGCTCTCGCTCCGGATCTTCTGTGGCCCCCTTGCCTTGATCGACCCACTGTCTTTCTCTTTCACCACATCCCCTCCCTTGCCACTCCTATCTGCTCTTCCTCCAACCCTTCTTTAACCCCTTGCATGATAGTGGCCTCCGGCCTTTGCTTGGGGTGATAAGCTTAAAAAAAAAAATAAATAAATAAAAAAAAAAAAAAAAAAATTACTCCCATACAAAATGACCACATATGATTGGCTAAATAGTAACTTGTTGGATTATGTAATGAAGTGTACTGTACACCCAATGAGGATTGAACTCACTACTTATCTGGAATGTTCAACCAGCCAGGTTCATTATTACCTAATGTTGAGGTGCCTGACAACCATGTAGATATACAAAATTAGTCATGAAAACGATGACTATTAAATATGCATATTACAAGGAGGTGCTGAAGAGTTCTCAGTACCCACTTCCTCATCATTTTCTTCAGTTAGTGTATTTTTGCACCACTGTGGTCACCACTCTCCTTCATCTCACAATTGTGGTTCATGACAGAATAGTGCAATGACTTGGTTCCTTTTGCACCAGGGATACTGAGGTTACCTTCGTCCCTCCTCTCAGAAGTTAAAGAGGCAACACCTACAAGGCAGCAAGTCGTTTGAATTCACCAAGGCTATATAGTCTGTCCTGCTATTTACCAATAGTTGGGAGGGAAGAGATGGATTCATACCTTTCCCTATGGCAATAGTACATATGTGAATGCAATGAACTCTACAGGAATTTGAAGCTCTCAGATCTCTCAATCCGAACCACTATCCATTTATCCCCTGTGCCACTATCAGTATCTCCTTGGACATATTTAAAGTATTAATGAATATTGTTTTAATGAATCTCCCACCGTTCTATGAAAACTAACTGCTTACAACCTAATTTGACTTTCATTCGGGTAAGGGATGTAATGGTAGTATATATGTTAGTAAACAACTCCATGAATTTGCATGTTTCTCCAACAGAAAATTGTATACTTGTTAAATAGTCTTTACAGCAGCATATGACCAATCCAATATACACTTTCTCTTCTTATCCAGTAGTAACTGCCTTCTAAGCTCTGAATGCACTCTGTCATCTGAAAGAAGAACGATATTAGCTTAGAAATTCATCCATATCTTCCGAGACTATACTTTGCACATATACAAGCACAGATGTGAAGAGATGGGCAATTGACCATTTCAGCATTCTATGCCACATCCAAAATTAATTTAATAGCAGAAAACATCATTCTTGCTCCCCGCCTGAGGTCAATGTACGGAGGATGAGGGGAGCACTACATAGATAACAACTGGTATTTAAAGCTTGGTACATGCTGATTTTTTTGTTCAAAATCATTCTTATCCAAGTTTTACAAGAAATAGGACTCGAGATAAACCTGGATCTGGAATTGGAATGTACGCCATGATAGCACATAGCCTGAATCTATCATAAAAATTCAGACTATGGAATTAATAAATATCAAACACTTAAAATACCTTGGTATTTTAATCAGTATAGGAGAAAAGGAAATTGAACAAAGAATAGATGAGACTAGGGGTAGTTTTGCCCAACACTGCAAATTGACTGACACAAAACAAAAATATTAACATCAAAACTGATGTCTTGTACTTAAATAGCTTCATCAGATCAAGACTTTCATATGGATGTCATGCAGGGTGCCAAACTCATTCAGAAATATCTAAACTGTCAGCTGTATAGAATCACTTTCTCAGATCAATGATTAAAATGGCTTTGAGTGAGTGAAGCATGTAGGTCTCAGTGAGGACCATCCTTCTCATTCTTCAATAGCTTCATCAGATCAAGACTTTCATATGGATGTCATGCATGGTGCCAAACTCATTCAGAAATATCTAAACTGTCAGCTGTATAGAATCACTTTCTCAGATCAATGATTAAAATGGCTTTGAGTGAGTGAAGCATGTACATCTGATGTCTATCCTTCTTTGAATCTCATTAACTGCCTCTACAGAATCACAAAGAACTGTACCAGATAATAGAAACTACATCACTTGAAGATTTTCAGCAATTGCATCAACTAAAATAGATGTCACATGTGACTTGAAGAGAGTATAATGATATAATGTTCCATCTTATCTAAACACAAGGCAAGAAAGGAAACTCCCATCAATATTGGAAAGAGCAATAACAATTGACTTGGGAATTCAACCCTCACCCCCGTTTTTTTTTTAATAGAATGATTTTATGAAATTCAAGTGAGAGCATCACTAGCTGCTTGGTCAATGAATACTGAATGTTTCCTTATAAAGAAACAGATACTTTATCCATTACCATTACACACCCTAATTCAAATAAAGAGACAAATATACACCTAACCTTACCAACTCATCTTTACCTATATGCACTTGAACCCACTTATACACCTCACTCATTTATGTGACTGTATCTGAGGTCAAAATGAAAGTATTTGTAAACAAATTCCTATTGATTTGTCTGATAACCCAATTCTGAATAAAGTTGAGCCTCCCTGTAATTGAAGGGTTGGGGATAACAAATTTTTATCTCTTTTCAGAGAAGATATCTGAATGCCATTTCAAAACAAAACTGCTTTGCATACTCTGCATACTTCTTTTCCTATGAGGAGAAAAATCAACTTCTTTTTTTTGTTATGACAAATATACTTTTTCATTTGAATGGGGAAAAATTTGATGTAAAATGAGTTTTAAAAGGGGGTGGGGTGAAAGAAATGTGTAAAAATGGTATAAGAAATTGGCAGAAAGAAAAGAAAATTCTCATACTCTTAGACACATTTCCATTGTTCATATTTTATATATCATGTTTCTTCATAGCATTTCATTATTTCCTCTTGTTTATATTAATGTTTGTCTCCTTACAACATCCTCAGTTGCTGTTCTGCCATCCATTTATACATTTTACTTGCTGTTTCCCTTAGCCCTTCTTGCATCAGATCTGTCCTGTGAGTGTCAGATTCTCTGAGTGCTTTGCTCATTATGTCTTGTAGAAATTTCAGTTCTCTCTTTCTGATTCTAAAGTGTCCTTTTTGTTCCTATTTTCCTTAAAACTTCCTCATTACTCAATTGCTCTACCAATGATATTCTCAGCATCCTCCTTTAGAACCACATCTGTTACCTCATCTCCTCTTTATCTGTGAGGAAAATGTCCTACATTCACTGCCATATAGAAAGATTGTTATTATACAGGAACTTAATGCTTTTTTTCTTTGTTTGTAACAAAGTTTCAGTGATGCATCTTTTTCTTTTCTAATCTACCTTTGGATTCCAGAATCACATTTTCTGTTGCATGCTAGAATACTTCCCAGATACTGAAGTTTTTGTACTTTTGTAATTTTGACATCTCCTATTCATATTTTTCATCTTGGACTTTTTTTTTTAATCATTTCACCCTCAGCAAGGTGATAATGCCAGTAGGATGCAGTCGTGTTAAAAGAGAATAAGAAGACTTTAGTGGGGAGGATTGAGGAAGGGCCAATAAAGGAACAAGGTTAAAGAAGACAGAAGATGAGGATTGATGTTTCATTTAAATTTTTGAAGATTGTAGTTGGTAGGGAAGCAAGAAATCAGAAGGGAGTTCCACAGGTGATATGTGTGAGAAAAGAAACTGATAGAATAAAAGTGGTGGTTGCATCTAGCTAGTTCAATGGTAAAGATAGTTACCAATCTAGTAGCACACTTAAATTTGTCTATTCAAGGCACTAAGGAAAAAAGTTCAGCAGAAAAGTTGCCATGAAAATATTTGTAAAAAAAAGAAAGAGGTAAGCCATGTCACGTTGGTGAGAAGCTGACTGCAGCTGAGATGCCAGCAAGAATACCAGACCAGATATGGCAGCAGTATTCAATGTATGGACAAATGGTAGATTTATAAATGTGCAAGATAGCACAATATAGTGACCCAACTTTCCTAGCATTAGATGTAGCAATAGATTTTCTATAGTTGCTCCACTTCATGTCAGGGGAAAATATGAGGCCAAGAAAGCATAGAGTATTGCTCTCCATGCTGATGATAGTCAAAAAAAGGCCTACTCCTTTTTCAAACGTTACAAGAGCTTCTCTTAATGTGTTTCACTTACAATTCCTGTCTCCAACCAAGCTATTAAATTTGCTTTAACTTTATCAGCATACATCTGTTTTTGAGTTGTTCAGAAATCTGTCATAATGGACTTTAGGTTCTGCTTAGAATTTCATTAATGACTGTAATTTTATTCTGAGCTTCCATATAACTGGAAGATGGTCACTGCCATAGCCAGCACTTATATGGGTTTTAGAGATAAGAACTACATTCCTGAATCTTTTGATTGTGATGTAGTCAATATAGTTCTTCACATTTCGTCTCGGCTTCTATGGAAATCAGTTGTTCATTTGTTGTGCTCCAATAAATTCCATTTTTTTTTCTCACTTGTTGCAGGATCCTCGTCCATCTTTGCCAGTGGATGTTGAAATCAAAATAGGATGGTGATTCCTCAAATTATCATAAAAAAGACAAGTGTATATCTGCAAACACCCTACCACTGTGAGTAAAGCAAATACTAAGCTATACAATTTTTATACACATACTAAGGAGTATTAATTTATATATTGACATGCATCCTTGGTTGGTGACTTACATTTTAATTTTGCCCCCTTTTCATCCAACATCCATTACTTTGGTAAGGTAAACCTGATGTAGACAGGCCAGCAATTATGATCATATTGGTACCATTTTTTTTATCACTACATGTGAATGTTGGTTATACCAGTATATTTAAAATGCGATACCTTGTAGCATAACAGAGAAATGGTTTATATATATATATATATATATATGTGTGTGTGTGTGGATATATATATATATATATATATATATATATATATATATATATATGTGTGTGGAGATATATATGCATATATATATGTGTGTGGAGATATATATGCATATATATATATATATATATATATATATATATATGTGTGTGGAGATATATATGCATATATATATATATATATGTGTGTGTGTGTGTGGAGATATATATGCATATATATATATATAAATGTGTGTGGAGATATATATGCATATATATATATATATATAAATGTGTGTGGAGATATATATGCATATATATATATATATAAATGTGTGTGGAGATATATATGCATATATATATATAAAAGTGTGTGTGTGTGTGTATATATATATATATAATGTACCCAGGTATGATTACAATGAATATAGGACATTTCCAACGTTCATAACATTTAATTTAAAAGATGGCTCAATACAAAGTAGAGTAATATTATTTATTTTAGGATATTACAGTGAAAACATGTGAAAATCACTAAACAATTGCAGTCGTGTTTCAATGCATCTCATCAGGCGATTGTAAATTACTGGCAAGTGAATGATGATTTGTTTAGATTTATAAGTAAAATACAACCTCTTTTTCCCCCCTCCATAAAAAGGTGGGTGGTTATGAGGTTTGATGGCTTTACTTGGATCAACCAATCAAATATGACCTATGTTAAATTTAAACAAAGTGTAAAAAAAAAAATTAAAAATTATTTTTTATAAATGGGTCATGACTTGTAGATTGGCAGGTAACAGCAGCCAGACATAAAATTTAAAGTAGATACATATGGTTACATAAAATATACAAACCAGACAATGCAGTTTCCTAAGAAATAAAAGTGGGGATAGAGATAGAATTTTACAAAATTCTAAACAAGTTATAAGCTTTGTGAGTTTCCTACTATATATATATATATATATATATATATATAATTTCCTCTCTCTCTCTCTATCTATCTATATATATATATATATATATATATATATATATATATATATAGCAGTTCTCTTCATCATGATACCAGTGGTAGTATAATATGTAAATTAGGCATTGCTTATATAAATATATATATAATCTCCCAGAATTTCACATTTGTCCATTGAATTCACTAAAAATGCCATTTGATACTTACTCATAGGTCATTTTTATTTCTGTTAGTTTTTATTTTTTTACTTTTTGCTGTCATGAATCATGCAGTGATTATATATTATTTAAAATTCAAAATGTCAGAGATAAGTTTGTCATGATTGTCGAAAAAGAAAATGAATAAAAGAGAACAAAAGGAATAAGAAAAACCAATGAATTTATGCAACATACATGAGTTCGTCTGTTTATTCAACCATTCATCTGGATCAGTGTCTATGTCAGGAAGCATCAACCAAAACAGCATTTATCCAAAAGGAAGAAAAATTTAGGACATTGCAGGCAAGTTAGATTGAAAACACCACTTCTCATTTACTGGGGGGGGGGGGTTAAACAGAATTGAATCAAATCTGTACTTAGATGGCTGACCACTTACAAACATCCAAATCTTTGCAAATAAAGTGAATTAATTTTGACTTAAGGGATTTAGTTCTGATTAAGAGAGAAGGAAATTTATTAAAGTAAAAATACATAGAAAATGTACTAAATTCATTATCCTCTCCAGAAAAATTCATGTCCAGGATTATGCAACATATCTCTTTTTCTCAAAATCACTACTAATTCAATGTGGGATAATTAAAAACAATAACGATTCAAATAAAAGTGATAAAAAGCTGAATAAGTTAGATGCAATAGATGCTTAAATTTCAAGACTGAGCATTATTGTATCTGAGATAAACTTTAACCAATATTTATTGTATTTTAACCCCAATTCCACCCACTTCAGATAATAGATTAATTTTATCAATAAAAATGTTGTTTGTTGGAAGAAATTCCCTCTTGGAATGAAACCTGTCATGAAGAAGTTTTATCCGTTTTGTTACTTACCCAGAACTATATTTATATTCTTATGTCGGTTGTCCAGAAATTGATGTCGCTTTCTTTCAGCAATACGCCTAGTCTCACCGAAACCTAGAAGAGCAGTCGTCCGCCATGACCACTCGCCTCGCTTTTTAACAGGTAGCGTTGTTCTCTTATGCAAATAAGCCTGCTGCATAAAAGTGGCAGTAGGCGTACGCACGCACGTGCGACCGACTCTCAGAGAATGGTTCAACACGCGAGGCAGCGAATTCATTTTGTTCCTGGTAAGTCACTGTCACGTCTATTACATCTTAGGTTGAATTTCAAAAAGGCTTCTTTACTATCAAAATTTGATTAATGTCAAATCAGACTGAAATCAGTTATTTATATTTGATCCTTGAAGTTAAGCAGCATTGAACTTGGTCAATATTTGGAGGAGTAACCACATAATACCAAGTAGTGTAAATCTCTCCTTATTTTGTTTTATTATTTTTTCATAACAAAGAAAATAAGATTATATTTTAAAAATATATAAATTTTATTAATTCTTTTTAATACACAGTATATATAAAATTATATATTTTCGGTGAAATATTTCTTTCTATTAGTTTGACTTAATGTGTTCTACTTTGAATTTCCATTCTCATTTAGTCCATTGTATCTGCTTTTAACACTGTCTATATATTTCACCTTTAGATTCCTGTCATTCAAGAGTGTGTTGTATTGCTATTTGGATGCTACCTTGGCCATCTTCAATTTCTATAGCTTCACTCTAAGTTTACATATCACTGGAAGGTGATCACTTCAACAGTCAGCAAAACTGACTGGTATGTTGGGTATGTTTTGCAGTGTAAATCTCTTGATAGTTATATAGATGATTTGGTCTATCATTTCTCCTCCTGGGCTCCTCCATGTTTGTATACATCTTAGGTCTTCTTGAAATTTGGTGTTGGCTACTAACTCTGCACCATTGCATCCTTTTTTCTCTGTGTTCATATTACGAATTCCTTGTTCAAATTTGCCAACTTTTTTACCATCTCTCTCCTTGCCTACTTTGATAAAACAGACAATAAATATATATTTTTTTTTTATAATAACCAAGTAATGACAAAATGTGCTTGGTCATTTGAAAAAGATTGGTTTGTTTGGTTTTATGGCATATCAATTTCAATGGGTTATTTAATACCGACAAGATTTTTATAGCTGGTAATAATTTTTTTTTTCCAAAAATGTATTGCTGGCAATCTTTTTTCTTCAAAAATGTATTGCTGGCAATCTTTTTTCTTCAGAAATGTATTGCTGGCAATCTTTTTTCTTCAAAAATGTATTGCTGGCAATCTTTTTTCTTCAAAAATGTATTGCTGGTAATCTTTTTTCTTCAAAAATGTATTGCTGGTAATCTTTTTTCTTCAGAAATGTATTGCTGGCAATCTTTTTTCTTCAAAAATGTATTGCTGGCAATCTTTTTTCTTCACAAATGTATTGCTGGCAAACTTTTTTCTTCACAAATGTATTGCTGGCAATCTTTTTTTCTTCAAAAATGTATTGCTGGCAATCGTTTTTCTTCAAAAATGTATTGCTAGTAATCTTTTTTCTTCAAAAATGTATTGCTGGTAATCTTTTTTCTTCAGAAATGTATTGCTGGCAATCTTTTTTCTTCAAAAATGTATTGCTGGTAATCTTTTTTCTTCAAAAATGTATTGCTGGTAATCTTTTTTCTTCAGAAATGTATTGCTGGCAATCTTTTTTCTTCAGAAATGTATTGCTGGCAATCTTTTTTCTTCACAAATGTATTGCTGGCAATCTTTTTTCTTCACAAATGTATTGCTGGCAATCTTTTTTCTTCAAAAATGTATTGCTGGTAATCTTTTTTCTTCAGAAATGTATTGCTGGCAATCTTTTTTCTTCAAAAATGTATTGCTGGCAATCTTTTTTCTTCAAAAATGTATTGCTGGCAATCTTTTTTCTTCAGAAATGTATTGCTGGCAATCTTTTTTCTTCAGAAATGTATTGCTGGCAATCTTTTTTCTTCAAAAATGTATTGCTGGCAATCTTTTTTCTTCAAAAATGTATTGCTGGCAATCTTTTTTCTTCAAAAATGTATTGCTGGCAATCTTTTTTCTTCAAAAATGTATTGCTGGCAATCTTTTTTCTTCAAAAATGTATTGCTGGCAATCTTTTTTCTTCAAAAATGTATTGCTGGCAATCTTTTTTCTTCAAAAATGTATTGCTGGCAATCTTTTTTCTTCAAAAATGTATTGCTGGCAATCTTTTTTCTTCAAAAATGTATTGCTGGCAATCTTTTTTCTTCAAAAATGTATTGCTGGCAATCTTTTTTCTTCAAAAATGTATTGCTGGCAATCTTTTTTCTTCAAAAATGTATTGCTGGCAATCTTTTTTCTTCAAAAATGTATTGTTGTTAATATTTCTTTCAAAAATGTATTCCTGGTAATAATTTTTCCTTCAAAAATTTATTGCTGGTAATTCATTTTACAAAAACATATTGCTGGTATTAAAACCTATTTTTACACTTTCATAGTTTGGGGTGGGGGTTAACTATTTGCCCATAGCTGGGACCCTAACAGGTTCTACCACCCCAGGTCAGCATTGACCTGGTAACGCCAGTAATTAAGAGGTGGTTCCATGCTCCTCAAAGCCTCCTGATCACAGGCCCTGCTGTTGGATGCAGTTTATCATCTTACCCAGGATGGCATTTGAAAAAGACAAAACATATTTAATGCATTTGTTAAGTGGAAATGTCAAACTAATTAATTCATGAAGTTTTTGATGTGTTTTTATTATTACTTTTTATAATTTCAAAAAAATTTGAAGTTTTTAAAGCGAAAATATTGGCAATCTGACAAATGAAAACCCAACTCATTTGTTATTTTGTGTTTGAAAAATGAGTTCATTATCCTCTGTCCTCATTTCTGTGAATGTAACCTTTTATGCTTTTACCTTGTAATCCAGTCTTTTCTTCTTCTTTTTTTAAATAAAAATTTTAAATATTGACATCAATCATTTTCATTATTCTAGGAATTATTTATCCTCATTTGTTTTTCTTGATGCCTTAAAACATTGTTATAAAAACAACAAAGATGAGGATATTAATGGAAAATAATTGCTGGAATAAAGAAAATGCTTCTTGTTAGATATTTTCAAAATCTGTACTGACTTTAAACAATGTATAAATGAAGAAATTATACTCTATTCTCCTGAATGAATATAACCCCATCACCACCAATTATTTTTTTAAAGTATTTCCACCCAGGACATTCTAATTTCATCCTTCCCAATTTTTTGATATTCTCAAAAAGTTGGAATCTGGACAATTCCATAATATGTCTCGGTTATTTATATATTCTAGAATTTGTTCCACCTACTATTCAGGGTCCCTCTTGTATTCAAAACTCAAGAGTAAACAGTGTTTGCTTAAGCTGTCCCTGGTTTCTACGAACTTCACTTTCTGGTACAGACATCAGGGTCAATCAAATCCAAGCCATTGAGAGCATACATTGTGCTATGTTGGCATTCATCTGTTTTGAAAGAAGATTGTGTAGTGCAGAATTCTATGAACCCAGAGATCTTGGGTTGCCCAAATATTAAGATCTTTCTCACTGCATTGCCAGTACAATTAGAAAGATAAGGTAAACTAATACAGTATGGAACTGGTGTAGCTCCAGGATTTGCCAGAAGATGATATACTATAGATTTGTGTAAGGTTAACTATTTAGCTTTCTATTCTTCCAAAGACACCTCTAAAGTAGTTAGGTTTTGAATTCAGGGAGGTAGGGTAGAGAGAGAGAGAGAATAAGAATAAAAGTGATGAATAAGAAAGCTTAAAATACTAGTGAAAGAGTGTGGTGAAATAGGACCAAGAAACTCAAACTAAGCCAAGGTTAAGAGGTTATGATGTTTTGTCTTCCCAGTTGGAGCTGACATTTACAAATTAGTCAAAGTGCATGTATGGTTTTAGCTCTTTTAAAACTATTGCTAATTTGCATGCATCGTCAAAAACCTGAATAAAACATGAGCTACACAGACGAGTGGCAGATTGATAACAGGACTTGGGCTTTTTCAAGACCGGGCTCTTTGCAGTTATCTACCACAAAGAGCAGGATGATTTTTGGTTAGAATAGTAATTTGTTACAGTTAACAAATGAAACTACAAATTTATATACCTTTTTGAGAAGAAAAAAAATTCTATAAGACATTGATGAATTAAAAAAAACAATGAAGAGATTGTATTGTATGAAATACAGATGATGAAAATATGTCTTAGGGGTTCACTGGCTGTAATGATAAGCAATAAATATTATGATATGAATCTTTATTGTGGGATTGATGTGTTGAAGCCATTGTGTTCTCTTCCACGTAAATACCCTTGGAAAGGTATGAATCCAGCTCTTCTACCCCCAGGGCAGACTAGGCTCGTTTTACCTACCTACTTACCTATCTATATTTTAATCATTTCACCCAAGCAAAGTCACAATGCCACTAGAATGCAATGCGGGGGGTTACAGGGAGTGAAAGTGAATGAGAATATTGAAAATGGGAAGGATTGAGGTAATGATAAAACAAAATTAACAGGGTTTAAGAAGACAGAAGATGGCGATTGACATTGTATTTAAATTTTTGAAGATTGTAGTTATCAGGGAAGCAAGAAATTGGAAGGGAATTCCACAGGTGGGAAGTGCAAGAAAAAACAAACTGTTAAAACAGAAGTGGTGGTTGCTTCTTGGTTGATCAACAGTAAAATGGTGAGACCTAGTTGCCAATCTAGTAGCACACTTACATTAATGTAGTTGGGACACCAAGGGAAAAAGTTCATCAGAATAGTTGCCATGAAAATATTTGTAGAAAAGATAGAGGTAAGCCATGTTACGTTGACGAGAAAGGATCAATTGTATTGCAGATCCTTGTATGAATTTTGTCAAGAATCTTGAGATGCCCAGCTGGAGCACCAGACCAAATATGGCAACATTATTCAGTACATGGCAAATGGTAGATTTATAAATGTGCAAGATGGATTTTGATGAGAAAATATTTTTAGCAGAACACAGCAACAGCCAAAGCAATTGATTCAATAGTCTCTCCAGTTCATCTCATTGAAAAATATGAGGCACAGAAGGCATAGTCTCACTCTTCTGGAGTTCGGCATTAGCCATCTTAATAGTAGGCAGAAAAGGTTCCCTGTGATGATTAAATTAAAGCAGTTTTGTTTTGGAAGCATTGAAATTTACAAGCTATTTCTTGCTCCAGTTAATCACTAATTAGGGGCCATTTGAGAGTGGTTGACAGGTTCATCAGATCTATTACGTTTGCTACTAAAGCAGGAGTAAATGGTAGTTTCATCTTCATTTGAACTTGTTGACCAGCTTCCTGGTGTGCTTAAGAAATTGTCTCTTCCTCATCGTGTATAAAAAGTAGTGAATATCCTCATGCAGCACCAGTCTGATGAGCTTTTCATCTGCACCTTTCTTCCTTGCGATGACACATATTGACTTGCAAGGATCACTGTTGATGACCTCCTGAACTTCAGCAACAAGCTCCAGTCTTCTGATGGCATCAGATCATCGTTCATAGTTTTTTCTCTCTGCTGTTGTATCCTGAATCCTCCAGCATCTATCTGACATTTTCTATCATCCTTCTGCTGATGTTGAGGAAGTCTGAAATCTAATTGTTTGTCCTTCTGGCATGGATTCCAAGGAGAACACCATACCTCGTCCACAAATTCAGAGGCTCAAAATTATCCATAGTCAATTATTCTATAAAAAAAATGTGAAAATTGTTTTTGTTTTCAAGCAAAAAATATCCGACAGTGTAAGTAAAAAGAAATATGCATAAAATTAGCAAATGCAAATGAATACCATCTACACCCTGTATCTCATTGAATACCATCTACACCCTGTATCTCGTTGAATACCATCTACACCCTGTATCTCGTTGAATACCATCTACACCCTGTATCTCATTGAATACCATCTACACCCTGTATCTCATTGAATACCATCTACACCCTGTATCTCATTGAATACCATCTACACCCTGTATCTCATTGATTGACTGACTCCACAGTTTCATGTCTGATCACTCATGAAGATCAGATATTTCTGAAATCTATTGATATTATTAGATTTCATATTTATACTTCTCTACTAATCTTAAATTTTGAATTCATACCTTGATAAAAACGTAATATGTAAATATAGAAACCATATATATATATATATATATATATATATATATATATTACGCGAATCATTCATACGGAAAGCAGATAATGAAGTTAATGATATAAATGACAAGAATCACTCTTGCAAACAATTTTTAATAATAAAATACATTAACCTTGAATCCGTTAATGAATGGTATGATCCTTGTTTATAAATTCCGATTTTATAAGGTCTTTTTTTACTATTAGCTTTCAATTGTTTCATACAATCATCTTCAGGTAGGGAAATAGGTAAGTTTTTTACATCCAGGTAATAACAGGACATCGAAAGATAAAATGAAATCTGAAAGATGTTTTTTAGAAATGTGATATTGTTAACTGTAAGAAATTCTTTTGGAGTGTGCAGTCATGATGCTGAGCTTGAATTTTTTTTTTTTGTTCACGAGAGTGATTCATGCCATTTATATTATTAACTTCATTATCTGCTTTTCGTATGAATGATTCGCGTAATGTAAATTGAACCTGCACCACATAATTGATATTAAAATAATTGATCCGACGTGAGAATTCCTGATAATAACTGTGACATTACTCTATTTATTGAACAATTTAGTTCATGCCACCTTTACTAAAAAAAAACAAACTACTTCTACAAAAGAATTCTCATATTATTATATTAGTACAAGAACGCACAATTTTAAAATTTAAAAAAAATTCAAGCTCAGCGTTGTGACTACACGCTCCAAAAGAATTTCTTACAGTGTATTACTTTAGATTAAAGAGCAGGGAAATCTTGTTGTACCTAGGTTGCTTAACAAGCACAGCATCTCCTGGAAGAAATGGCAATGTTTAGATATGGTTCCGCTGATCTGATTCTGTTTTCATCTTGTCTTTCTTGAAGGCATTTGTGGTGATGTAGGAATGGATGGCAATTTAGATTTTGGGATGAAGAATGCACTGTATACCAATATTCACCTTCCTTCCTGTGAGAATTTTTGAATGGACACGCCTTGGTTGCACTGTGAGATGTGGACCTGTAATGACAGTGAAAATGGGGGGTGGGGTAACTGTTTTTCAGTTCTAGTCCTTCACTTCAAATGCATGGGTAAATTTATTCATTGTCCTCTCAGCCTCACCATTTGCTTCAAACCAGAAGGGTGTGGTTTTTACTATGATGAAAATCCAATAGGATGGCAAAGTCTCTGAATTTCTGTCTTTGTAAAGGAGATCCATATCTGTCTTGACAACAGTCAGGAAGCCTGGTCAGGAAAATATGGAATTTACATGAGAGATGACCACCTTTGCTGATGTTGACTGGATTATCTTGACTTAGGAAAATGGCTGTATTTATCAATGGCCACTAGCACATAGTTGCCTGACATGAAAGGTCCTGAGAAGTCAAGGGTGATAGGTCTATGAAGCAGAGTGTAATGGTGTTGGGTCTGGCAGTCTATGCTGAACTGGACTAGGGTTTGACACCTGACATGGAATACAAGCTCAGATGTTCTCTTCCCTCATCCTATTGATGCCTGGAAACCATACCTTCTCTCTAATTGGCTATTTCATCTTGACGATTCATCAGTATGTGTGGTATGCAATGTCAATTAGTCTCTTCTGTGCTACCAAGTGGTGATCACAAAGAACGACACTGTCTGCAGTAGATAGCTCATCCTTGAACTGTATGAAGCTGGATATGTCTCTTACCACTGAGAGAAGTGGATTGCTGACTTCAGCTTTTGAAGCTAGACATTCTGTTGTGCTGTGCTTCTGACTTCTTTTAGATTCAAAGTTTTGGGGACCACCTTCTTTACCAAATAGTGTGCATATATTTCAGCTGCATTGTCTATCTCTGGCTGTGGTGTGGTTGTCATTTGAGTCTGCTGAGTTCTTTTGGTCTCTTCCTGGGTGACATATTAACTCATACTTGTATGGCATGAATCAAAGTTTCTAATGCGCTATGCAGATCATAGCTGGTTTCTGGCTTTTGAGAAAACCTAGAAGTGGTTTGTGGTCCATTATTGTCCTGAATTTTGATCAAACGAGTTGAAAGTCCTCAACAATATAAGCTACTGCTAGCGTTTCCTTTTCAGTTTCAAAATGGCATTGCTTTGCCTCTGTGAGTGCTCTGCTTGCATAGTAGATTACTTTTCCTTCTTGAATAAGTATTGCATCCATTCCCATGAGACTCATATCTACAGTGGTGTCTGATAATAATTGTCCGAGTCAATATCTTGAGTTTAATGATGGCTTCCTGCTCAACCTCAGAACATTTCCAAGGCACATCTTTCTTTGTGAGCTGTCAAATTGGGAGCCATTACTTAAGAATGAGCAGATTTGTCTGGTTGGTGACTGGTTATGATTGCCTGGATCTATTGGGGAACAAGTTTGACTCCCTTTCACTAAAAATATATGACCAAGGAATGTGAGCTCTCTGATTGAAAACTGATACTTATCTTTATTCAGTTTTGCTCCAGATTCCTTGAGGCATTTCGCTGTTACCCTTAGTCTCTGGTTGTGTATCTTTTTCTTTTCTGTTAACTATAATATCATAACAGAGGTTCATTACTCCTGGAATGTCCCATTGGAGGTCTGAAATCACTTTCTTGTAGATTTCTCAACTGGATTCACCCAGTGTATAGGCCCCATGACTATGATATCAAATTGTTCCAGTCACTTTATCTCTGCCTCCACATAAAGGGCATGTGTCAGTTGTGCTGCATTACTGGTAGAACAGTGTAGTCAATATGGAGTTTGACTCCAGAAATCTTTGCCATTTTGCCTTCAAATAGTGAAAGGAACTGCTTTGGTATGTTGCTGTGATAGGAGGAATAGAAATTAAAATGGATGATAGTATTTGAGCAATGATTATACTTAACAACATTTGTAATCTGGTGTTGGAACTAGACATAGTAGCATCCACATTGTTTAAAGTTGATCTTATTCTAGTGTCTTTAAATCAGATCTCTGTTTTGAAGAATCCACAAACAGAGAATGCCTGTGTATAAATTCTGACTGAATATTTCTGAAGTTTCAGTTTGGCAAACATCTTGTCATAATTTATCTTGCCTAGAACATTCATGCTGGCACCAATATTTACTGGAAATTTAATTGCCATGCCATTTATGTGGACTGTCACTATCAGAACTTTTGTTGTGGGTGCTGGTGTGTCTCAGACTGAAAAGACACACTCATCACCAGAAGAATAAGTCACTCCTACTTCTTCACCTCTCCTTCTTGGAGAAATGTTTGAGGAAATTTATCTTATCTTATTTTGTCTGATGACCAACTGACACTCACAAAATAATTTAGCTTGTGGCAGTTGTTAATTCTTTTTATCTTTAGCAGGACATGAAGCATGAGTCTTTGGACCACCACAATATTGATGGCTGTATTATTGTGAAACTTGGTGGAGTTATGCTGAAGTGAATAGTGATGCTGGGGGTTGGTCATTCCTGTTTCTTTGTCTTTGTTCACTGCTGTTATTTTGGGCAGCCATGGTGCTTACCCAGTTGACCTTTTCTATTTCTGCAACTGTGTGTTTGTGATTTCCATGACACTTGCTTCGTCCAGATGCTGTTTTAGAGTGCAGTTTTCTTGCAGAGCTTTCCTTCTAAAACTGGAAGAAGAACAGCTTTAAATGATTTGTGCAAGAATTTTGCTTTCGACATAATGAAACTCACAATATGTGGCTAGTGTTCATAGTCTCATGTAATATGTATCTATACTCTCTTCTGGGCTTTGCAGGGTCTGTCAAAATTTGGTAGGAAATATTTTTTGGAGTGAAATATTCCGTGAAGGAGTGTTTTAATCTCTTATATCCCATTGTTATATCTATGCCATTTATGAGTTGTCGTGTGCCAATTACATTTTTCTTGTCCATAATGCTTTAATAAATATCATAAACTTTGTCTCCATCTCCAGCATATTCTTTGCCTTTTTGTCCTCTTCTGTGTCTAACACACACAGCAGGTTCTCAAATTTTTCCAACCATTTGTTTTGCCTCATGCCTATGGTGGTGTTTGTTGTTGTACACTGCAAATGGTTGAAATGTGGAGAAGTTTGCCATTATCTTAAATTTCTTTTTGTTTTTTCAATAAAACTGGTACTTATTTGAAAATCTCCTGTCACCAAGATGTAGTGTCTTACAGTCTATGAAAGATGAATGCAGCTAAGACCCATTAGGGATACCCAAAGAAAACATGGGGATCAGTTAAAAGCTTCCAGTAGGCACAAAGAGTTGTCTTAAATGTGTTGATTCATACCTCCTGTGTCTACACTATCTTTATTAGAAGGGAACCTGCAGTAATGGTGGTCAATAATGCCACTATATCATAATTGCAATTAGATCTCTTTTTGATTGATTCTGCATGCTGCATGAATGTGAACACCATGAAGGCAGAGAACAAAATAAAAAAATGTTGTTCTCTGTGCATAGGCTCCGTGCATCATGTTCAGTTACCAAAGCAAGCCCCCACAATGAAAGTGACACTGCCCAATCGAGAACATTCCCACCAGAAAAGGAGATGCCTCTGTGGACAATCAGCAGTTACAAGGCATTCCCTTTGCTATTGTCTTCGCAGCCCTGTTCCATAGAAAAGGCCTACCAACCATGCCACCTTGGCAACCCACTGCATGCCTGATTCAATACAAGGCATTTACTTCACAGTTGTCACTGTGGCCCTGTTCCATGGAACTGGCCTACCAAGCAATGAAATTGACTCTTCACCTTAATCAAGCAACATGGGCACCAACCCTATCCTATGAACCTGGTCAAACCAGCACAGGAAATAGGTCAGCTTCCAGTGTTTCCCTTGAACATGATCGCCATCCTGTTGATTGGCCACTGAAATTGACATTCTACCTATTTTCGTCATATCTGTATGACATGCAAAACAATAAATGTTCAAAAATCTATTCCTCATTATTCCTTTCTCTCACAACCAAACACTTATTATCAGTTGCCCACTATGCTACAATTTCAGGGATTCAAGAGCAAAACTACAAATAGTGGCTAATGTAAAGATCAGTTCAACTCATTTCCAGAAATGTGAGCCACACAGGTAATATTAACATTTCTTCATCATTTCCAAACTATTTACAGAAAAAAGAGATTCTTCTCTTTTTTATGGTAACAGCAAAAGTAATACAAAGAATAAATTGAAATAACTATTTCACCTTTCCTGAATAGATGAAAATTAGCTTTGAAATATTTAAAAATCATTTATATTTCATTTAAGAAAAATGTGACTAATACTTCAAAATTATTGTCTATTGTAATTTCACTTCATTATTTTTTATTTTTATAACCATAAAAAGCTTTTATTCATTTTGTATGGAAAATACAATTTACTAATATACAATGTAGTAGCTAAAAGTAGATCCAATATACATTCAGGATTTTAGTTAGGCTAACTTTATAATATTGTTATGTCAAATGCAGATAGTTATGCTCCATCAAATATTCTTGTTTTTGTATGCTATGTAAATTTTATAAAAATGGAAATTGAAAATCAGTTACCAAAAATGATGATAGCAAAAAAGGTAAGAGAAAAAACAAATTCACCACCACATGTTGAAAATCTCATGATAAACAGTCAGTCCAGTTAACATGTCTTAACTGGGCCTCTAAGAAGATTTAAGTTTTCTTTTTCTTTCTTTTTTTTTTTTGCTTTTATTTAGCTGAATGGAATGAAATGTTTCCATGACCCTTAAATTTTACCTGTTGAGTTAATATCCTCAGGTGTGGGAGAGGAGAAAAATAGTGCTTCTGTCAAACCAAAGATTGAAATGTGCATCCATCTCAAAACTCTTGTCTCCAAGTCAGGTTGGCTTTTGAAAAAAAAAGGAAATTGAAATATTAACTGCAAATCACGTTTCACATTCCCTTTGCAAAAGAAAAAATTCTTTATGCTTTACTTGTTCTGCATTTTAGAAGAATTCTTTGAAACCAAAAATAAATAAATAATAATGGATAAACATTAACCTGATGCCAGAAAGAGAATGTAGATATCATATTTATTCTAAATTGAGTGCCAGGATTTTTTTTTCAGTAAAATAAAAGTAATAAATTGTTAAATTATATAATTATCATATTTATTCAAAAGTGGTTAAAATTACATTTACTTAATTCCAAGGTGATTCTCTCAATAAGTTTATCTACGAGGAGGGTAAAATCAAAAAATAGGAATAATAATAATTATGGAAAAATACAAGGATACATCAATAAATATGCAGCCAGACATGACATTATAATCATAATTTTGATAAGAAATTTTTACTGTATAATGTTTTAGTTGAATGAGAGTCATCACAAAATTAAGTGCATTGACAAAGAAGGAGATTATATTGAAACATAACACTATTGTGTAAAATAAATGCTTTTGTCATTAGGCTACAGATTTATTGATTTACATTTTTTAATTAGGGAATGATGAAATATCTTCAGCCAGATCAAAAAGAGATTCTTCCAAAAAATATGATGTTTGATCCTTTTGTCAAATTTCAGGAACTAATTCAAGAACATTTTGTCATCCTATATATAATGATCAACATTGTCTCTAATTTTATGTTAAAGCATAAGAGCCATTGTCTACCCAACTTTTACCGCCTCTCATGGAATACAAACCTTGTAATGTCCTGTGTATGATGATAAACTATATCCGGCAGCAAGGCCTCTGATTGGGAGGTTTTTGAGGAAAATGGAACCACCTCTTAATTGGTGTTGTTTCCAGATCCACCCTAACCTGGGGTGGTAGCACCTGTTAGGGATTCCCAGTTATGGGAAAATAGTTAACCCCCAAACTGGGATCAAAACACTATGAAACTATAAAAATAGATTTTTATAGTAAAAATACCAGCAATACATTTTTGAAAAAATAAAAAAAATATTACCAGCAATACATTTGACAAAAACCCCCTTTACAAAAATATGTCAATGAAACCTGATCTACAAACTGATTTCTCACAAAGAATAAATATTCCAATTATACAAACCTATTCTAAAAATCTTGTTGGCATTAAATAGATTGATATGCCATAAAACGAAGTAAACGAAACCAAAACAAACGACACTTTGTAATATCTGTGTTACAGCCCAAGAAGTTTCCTGACTTATCACTAGCTTTCACCTTAAGAACATTACTAGTCTAGATAAAATACCAGTGGTTAAGAACATTAGACATGAGTTACCTTCCATCTTGGGGAAGGAGAAATCCATGCAAAATCTATGGAATGTGTCTAGTGTATACACTGTTTTTGAGAATGAGGGTGACTGCTTACGCCTGTTACAGTATTATCTCATCAGTGTACTTAGTGACATTAGTAAACTCTTTGAGGCTATCATCAACAAGAATGTTGTTGATCACCTCTGCAGGGACAACCTCCTGAACAACAAACAGTAAGCATTTAGCTCTGCTAGGTCACTGCTGATAGCCTGAATCAGTGAGGCACTAAATAGATACATCACAAGGATAATTGCCTTAGATATATCAAAGTTTTTGTCAAGGTGTGGCATAGGGAGTTGTTTCACAAGCTCACTAGCTATGGAATCTCTGGAAGAGTTTTCTCAACTATCAAGTCCTTCCTAACAGGTAGGTCCATGAAGACCATGAGTTCAATGCAGGTATCTCCCAAGGCCTATTTCTTAGTCCTACCCTCTCTCTGATTTATATTAATAATTTGCCTAAGAACATACTCTAATCTTTCATGAATATCTGTGCAGATGATACAACAGTATATGCATGTGTGTCTAAAATTGTAGGTAACCAGAGCCTGACAGCTGATCTCTCCTCTGAACTAGCTCCAACAGCTCAATGGGGGAATAACTGTCTGGTCACATTCAATACCTCAAAAACCAAAATGGTTACATTCCACCATCATTGAGCAGATCCTGAATTTTTGCCTGTCACAGCAAACAGACCCTTACCTTGAATACCTTGAATACCTAATAGGACTTTTCACCCCAGACCTCCAGTGGAACTACTATATACAATCTATCACTTCAGATGCTTGGTCCCTGATGCTGCTCCAGTAAGTACCTGACCCCCTCCTGCTATGCTCTATCTTTATAAGAGCTAGATCAGACTGAAAATAGAGTACTGTAATGGAGCTGTACAGTCTTCACTTTCCAGTCTTGAAAAGTGTCTACACTGCCTTGTGGGTGATGAACTTTTTCCACTCCACAATTTATTTCTCACAGATGAAACATCACAAACAACTTGCTACTATATCACTATTTCTATGGTAAGTGTTCTAATGAACTACATTCTATAGTTCCACCAGTTTTAATTTTCACAGCAAAGATCGGCCATGCTATGTATGTTGTGATTAATGAGCCCCATATTCCATTAGTAAGAAGGAAGTTTCACCCAGACAGCTTCTTCCCAAGAACTGTTATTTAGTGGAACAGATTCCCGAGAGGATACATTTTACAGTTTTAACCTGTTCAAGTTTAGGGTTAACCATTATCTTTCCCACATATCCACAGAAACTGCACTTCTTAACTCTTATTCTTAGAATTCATACAATGACCTCCTTCAGTAACCCTCTAGCTTGAGTTGCTCTTTGGCCTTGTATTGGGTAAATATTAGTTAAAAACATATATATATATATATATATAATCATCACCATATATATATTTCTAAATAATTTATTTATTTTTAATCCAACATTTTTATTGCTTCAAACTTTATTTTTAGTGGATACCCATGTTTGAAATACATGCACTGTTTTTTTAAACAGTGTACATTACATCTATCAGCCTAATGCATATAACCTATGATGATGATAACATAAAAGAATAGTGCTTGGTAGTTGAAAACTTCTATTAAATGGTGCTATTGTGTTACCTGAATCTCTTGTGTCTGTGGAAATAAATAGGAGACATTACTTTCAGTGTGTCCCTCATATATATATATATATATATATATATATATGTGTGTGTGATCAAATGATTGATATGAAAGATAGAATATGAAGAAAAAACATTTAATGGTAAATCCAGAAGTAGCAAAGTTGTCATGGTAAAAAAATTTCCTTAATTTTTTTTTCCATTGTTCTGATGATGTAGCTACTGAATAAAATATTGGTAACAGAATAAAATTTAAATATCCAACTGTTTTTCATATATTCAATCTTACACACTATATATATAAAAAGAAAAAGAACAGACAGATTAAGAATCCACAGTTCTTAGCATTTACTTTTTTTTTAAAGTGCTCAATACAATGTACAGCAAAATATTGTTATAATATTTTTATTATAATATGATGAGGGACAATTTTAAAGTTCCGAAACCTGTAAATTTTTGTGTAGCAATGTAAAATGTTATAATAATAATGTATGTATATATATATATATATATATATATATATATATATATATATACACATTCGCTGTTCAAAAATGTATTTTTCTTTACATGTTCTAATGTCGTTTTGATTTGTTATCATAATTTAATCATTTTGGAACATATCTATATGATGGGTCTTGTGTCTCAAAAAAAGAGTATTTAAATGTTAATCTTTATTCAGACTTAACCACTGGTTTAGAAGTTACATGCTAGGAAATACAGTGTGTGTATGGATATATATATGTATATATATATGTATATATATATATATGTATATATATATATATATATATATATATATATATATATAAACAAGTTTTGATAAATTCAACTGACATGGTGTCTGATTAATTTTTTATTGCAGTTTTCCAATTTTCAAATATGGATCAAGATTGTGCATAAACTGTCCAAAGATCATGATCTGTTTCATTCAAGTAATGCAACATCAATCATCATCTTCTGTCTTCCTAAATCCTGTTATTGTCCCAAGCTTAGGGTGAAATAATTAAAAAAAATAAAAACATTTCAGTCATTACCAAGAATTGGATGTTGTCAGTATGTTGACATCATTTGTAACAGTTAAAAGTGAAAAATAGAGTGAAAATTGGAAAAATACAATAAAAATGGAACAAACCTTGTCAAATGAATTTAACAAAACTTGTTTGGATGAATTCTTGATGCGTCAATATATCTTAAATTTGAATATGCCATTGTAAAGACTGAGAAACATGTTTTCCTAAAAAAAGTGTTTTTAGAGAAAGATTATATAAATTTCAACTGAAAGTAGTACTGGCTGTTCGGTCAATGAATATCAAATGTTTTCTTGTAGAGAAATGGTTAATATTACCATGACCATATTTATGACTAAAACTGCTCTATATTAGGGTATGTAAATATGAAAGTGGACACTGCGGTCAATACTGAGTGTCCGTTTTAGTCTGTCTTATGCTTGAATGCAATCTTCATGGCCGGAAGATAGCATTCAAACATGTAACAGACTGTGTTGCTGCTCTGTGTTGACCTCAGTGTTCATTTTCATCTTTACATACCCTAATATTGAACACTTTTATCCATAAATATAGCATAGCTTAAAAGTACATTTTTATCATATATATATATATATATATATAGTATGTGTGTGTGTAAAACTCAGAGATATATATATCTGTAAATTGCAAATTTCATTAATGTGTAATTAAACTTTCAAGAACTTTCCGTGTCAATCGACATCTCCAGTTGCCTTAATCTATACACTTCCCTTCTCCACATCCTTTTATTTCTCATTCCTATCTGCTCTCACTCCGGATCTTTTGTGGCCCCCTTGCCTTGATCGACCCACTGTCTTTCTCTTTCTCCACATCCCCTCCCTTGCCACTCCTATCTGCTCTTCCTCCTTGGGGTGATATGATTAAAAAAAAAAAAAAATATGCAAAGTGTCTTTGAAAATGCAATACTTACCAAAATGTTGATTTATTCCCTGGATTCTTTCAAATAACTCTTTTCTCAAAAGAAATGTCTTTTCATGCAAACATCACTAAATTTTTCTGAAATTAAAAGAAATTGGTTAATAAAATAAAATACATAGAAATAAATAATAATTACATAAAAAAATAGAAATATCCGCATCGTTTACTCACTCTCGTCTATTGGACAATAATTACATCACTTCGCATCTTCCATATTGTTTCTATGTTTAAATACAAGTTATAAAATAAAATCTCCAAATTTACCTTGATAAAGTTCCTCAAGGAAGAAAACGTGTTGATATATAAAAGTTTCCCTTTATATATATATATATATATATATATATATATATATATATACATGTCTGATTGAATAAATTACAGACATTATATCAGCTAATTTTTAATAAAATCCGTTCATACTCCCAAATAACCTTCCATGTATTGATGTTAAAGGATGAGAGAAATGTGCTGTAGCTGTTTAAATTTCTTTTATTTTCATTTCCCAAGTACTTTCAATCTTTTCCAAGATCATCTTCAGGGGTGCATGTGGTACAAAACTATATATTGTTCAATAGTATAAGTATTTATATAAAGATGTGCATTGTTATCCATTACTGTAATTTTTTTCATTATGCTTTTCAATGCAAAATGGTTGACAATGTGCTGAGAATTCATTAGAATGTGAAAAAATTATCCATTACGGAATTTTTTTCTTCTATGTCAGGGTCATGTATGCATTAAAGCGTGAAAAACTGTTCCTTTACAGGCATTTCACAACAATACGGCAGTATTCACAGTTAATTCTGTTCAGTGCTGGCTTTAATTTTTTAATATAAATTTTTTATATAAATACTTATACTAATGAACAACATAGTTTTGTACCACTTGCACCCCTGATGATGATCTTGGGAAATGAAAATAAAAGAAATTTAAACAGCTATAGCACATTTCTCTCATCCTTTAACATCAATACACGGAAGGTTATTTGGGAGTATGAATGGGTTTTATTAAAAATTAGCAGACATAATGTCTGTAATTTATTCAATCTAACATGTCTAAAAGAGTATTTTCTGCCTAAATACACAAATATATATATATATATATATATATGATGATATATAGTTTTAAGGTATGCTATATTTATAGGATAAAGTGCACAATATCAGAGATAGTCTATGTAAAATATAAAAGTGGGTATTTAAGTCAATACTCAGAGGTGACAGACTGTTTCATGCCAAACATAATCACCAGGCCACATGTGCTGTGTTTTTTCTTGACTATTTATATATACAGGTCAGTGATACTTTGTGGGTAGTCTATTGCATCAGTTATTTTTATATATATATATATATATATATACCTTTTTTATATTATATTCCATTTTATTGGTTTTTATTAGCAAATAACATTATTACTATCATCATATAATACTATATGATTCTCATATAGGCACACACACATTTCTGATAATGGAAATGCCAGCTCACAATACAATGTAAATATGCATTTAGAAAAACGAAAGCCCTGAATGTTTTTATTTGTTGACAGTTGATAGCAATGATTGGAGGTCAGTTTGTAATGTTGAGTTGAACTCCTTATTGTATGTTGACCTGTATCTTTACACTGTCTGTCTGGAATGTCTCGGTTGGCATTGGTTGAAAGCTGTTTGTCCAGCAAATCTTTTATATCAACCAATGTAATGGTCAATAATCCAGTCTGGTGATAGTCAGGAAATCTTCCAAGACTGTTTCCTCAAGGTGCAGACAGTTTTTAATTCTCTGATTTGGCATTGTCTAGCAGTTTTGCTGTCATGTGTAAAAACTTGTGAATTACAGGCTTTGCAAGAAACAAATGTATTCAATAAAGAGAAAGAAAGTCATGTTAAAAAAAAAGGAAAATGACTTGTACAGCATCTAGATGTTGTCTTGGTGACACAAAACTGACAAAATTGCTGTATTTGATGGCTTATAAATCATTCTTCTGTTCTTCACCTCAAAAAATATCTACCAAGTATTTTTTGTGAAGTTGAGGTATCAGATAGGTAAATGTTTACTCAGACATGACTGTTACTTGTACCTCTAAATTTGTAATACTGTAATATTTATATGTAAATAAGGAGTCTCATATGTAAGGTTGAGGTATTTGATAGGTTATTTTTTCTCCTGATACCACACACACATGAACAAGGGATACTGGGGAAAAAAAAATTCAAAATTCCCAGCATCCCTCATTTGTGCACATGTCTAGTCACACCAATGTAGCAAATTCAGTTCGTTATAAAGTCGTAAAGGACGAAATACGTAACTTTTTCCTCTTTATTAGATATACCTATCTATCTATCTATCTATCTATATATATATATATATATATATATATATATATATATATATATATATATATATATTTTGTCATCCACAGACAGACTGTTTCGCTGTTTCACAGCTCATCAGTGTGGCTAGACGTCCGGTTGCCTCTAGCTAGGATCGAAACCTGACTGAATTTGCGTCAGTCGGAACTTCTCCCACTACGCCGTCAGCGCACGGTCAGGTATGAAGGTGAATTTTAGCGTGTTTATTTTTAGATTTAGATAAACACACAGTGACTCAATTATATATATATATATACATACATACATGTAAGCAAATGTGTGGATGTAGATCCGACGGTATGATGAAAATGTGGAAAGGACAAAGCAAAATCCGAATGTGAGTTTACTGTTTTTATTTTGTTTTTGTTTTTGTTATTCTGTCGACATCAGACGTTTCAGTCAAATAGACCTTCTTCAGGACATGGTTAATGGAGACATATTTATATTAGATTTAAGTTAGATGAAGAGACGATATATACACGACTGGTCAGAAACAGAAAAACTGAAATTCTAAAGTCAGAGTATTCTTTCTTGGAGTCGGATATGCTGGCGTCGCGTGGGCGGCGCTACGAAAACCTGCTCACAGGGAAAAGATTGTGTCCTAAGTGGAAGGTGGGGGGGACTTATTTAAAACTATAGCTTATCGGTACGTTTGTCAAGCATTAATCTTGCTAGACAGCTTGATATATGAAAGAAACCTTGTCGGGTATTTATTGTGTGTGAGGTGGCTATCGTGCCAGCCTCGTAAATCTGCCTAAGGTTTTTATTGTGGATATATTTTAAAATCTTCACAGAGTCGAAATCAAAATTGTGATCAGATTTGGCTATGTGTATAACTAAAGCACTGCTTAGATTACCGAGGCGAATATCACGTTTATGTTCGGAAATGCGAGATTTCAATGATCTACCTGTCTCGCCTACATAACTCAAGTTGCAGTCTCTACAAGGCACCTGATAGACACAAGCATCGGATGTAATATGCTGTCTGCTGGTATTGTTTAATATATTACGAATGGTTTTAGTGGGTAATGTGGTAGTGTTAATTTTTAGCGCGTTTAGATTGTTGGAGATGTGTTCGGTCAGCGGGTTATTTGGTAGAAAGATGCGGCCAATAGGATTATCAGGGGCAGCTGAAAGTGTGCCTCTCTCCACCTTTGATGTAGTAGTAGTAGTCGGTATGTTGTTATGTACTGATGGACGAACTCTGTGAATTTTCAAGGCTTTATGTTTAGCGCCGAGTATTAGTTGTCTCGGATACAAAAGGCTCGAGAAGGTATCCTCGATATAACTAAATTCGTCATCTAAATATTTTGCTGAACAGATTCGCAGAGCTCTCAAGTAAAATCCAATAATAACACCTCTCTTAGTCCTAGTATCATTGTGAGAGTAAAAGTGTAAATAGTTGTTTTTGCATGTGGGTTTACGATATACTTTGAATTCTAGTTTGTTATTATTTCTAGTAAGTAGTATGTCTAGAAAAGGTAGAGAATTATTCGATTCAAGTTCGTGGGTAAATTTTATAGTAGGTTCTACTCTATTCAATCTATCAGTGATTTTGTTTAAATCATGTTTCTGTGGGTAAATGAATAAAATGTCATCGATGTAACGGAAATAATGTGTATCATCAGGGATTATATATTTGAAAGGTCCAGACTCGAGATCACAATTTTGATTTCGACTCTGTGAAGATTTTAAAATATATCCACAATAAAAACCTTAGGCAGATTTACGAGGCTGGCATGATAGCCACCTCACACACAATAAATACCCGACAAGGTTTCTTTCATATATCAAGCTGTCTAGCAAGATTAATGCTTGACAAACGTACCGATAAGCTATAGTTTTAAATAAGTCCCCCCCACCTTCCACTTAGGACACAATCTTTTCCCTGTGAGCAGGTTTTCGTAGCGCCGCCCACGCGACGCCAGCATATCCGACTCCAAGAAAGAATACTCTGACTTTAGAATTTCAGTTTTTCTGTTTCTGACCAGTCGTGTATATATCGTCTCTTCATCTAACTTAAATCTAATATAAATATGTCTCCATTAACCATGTCCTGAAGAAGGTCTATTTGACTGAAACGTCTGATGTCGACAGAATAACAAAAACAAAATAAAAACAGTAAACTCATATATTCGGATTTTGCGTTGTCCTTTCCACATTTTCATCATATACATACATATATATATATATGATAAAAATGTGGCTTTGAGGTATGCTATATTTCTGGGTTAAAGTGCTCAGTATCAGGGACAGAGCATATGTAAATATAAAAGTGGACATTGAGGTCAACACCCATCAGCAACAGTCTGTTTCATATTTAAACACAGTTGTCAGGCCAGATAGTTAATAAATATTATTTTTATTTATATTTATTAAGTATTTGGTCATTGCAAATCTTACAGGTATATGACCATACCAGTAGTTGACAGAATGTTTAAGTATGTTCCTTAAGAAATGCTAAATGAGCTTTGATTTGAACTTAAATACTACTTCACAAATATACTAACTAATACAACTAACTACTGGTTAGTTGACTGCTTCAATTATTTAAAATTCAGAAACAAAAAAATTTCTTTGATTTTTTTTTTTTTTTTTTTTTTTTTTTTTCCTAAGTGTTTCACTCCAAGCAAGGAGAGAAGTCAATAGCATTCAAGGAGTTACAGAGAGTTGGAGTGACAGCAAAGAGGATTGATAGAGGAAAAGTTGAAGAGAAGGATAGGGGATAGATCAAGACATCTGGAGATGTCAGTTGACATTACATTTGAATAGTTGGAGATTATAGCTATCAGGGAAACAGGAAAAGGGGAGGGAGTTCCACAGGCGAGAAGTGCGAGACATGAAGCTATTGGAGTAGAAGAGACGGCTACATTTAACAGTTTCAACAGTGAAAGGGTGAGAGCGAGATGCCAGCCTAGTTGAACGCTTAAATTCATGAAGTCTGGGAACCAGCGAAAGCAGCTCATCGGAGCAGATACCATGCAAGTATTTATAAAAAAGACAGAGGAAGGCTACAGCATGTCTGTGAGAAAGCAACTGCAGATGAGATGCCAGATCAGGGCCAATTACATTACATATCCATCTCTGGATTTTATCAAGGACCTTGAAACAAACAGAAGGGGCCCCAGACCATATATGGCAGCAATACTCCATGCAAGGGCGAATGGTTGATTTGTAGATTTGAAGGATTGACTCTGGCAAGAAATATTTCCTGGTGTTGTACAGGGATCTAACTTTCCTTGCGGTGGACGAAGCTATTGACTCAATGTATTTGTTCCATCTCAGGTCAGCAGTCAATGTGAGACCGAGCAGTCGCAAAGAGGTGCTCTTGTGGAGTTGAGCGTGAGACATTCTAATGGGAGGCAGGGATGGTTCTTTGTGGTGATTAATAGAGAGCAGTTTTGTTTTTGAGGCATTAAAGTTAACCAGCCAATTCCTGCCCCAGTCCACAACTGATTGGAGGTTCTTTTCAAGACAAATGGCCAGAAGAAATTATTATGGAGAATGATTCTTTTTGACCTTGAAATTATTTATATAGTTAAATAGTGTTGTATATGGTTAAAAGTCACCTCGGCTTAGAGCACTTCCTCAAACTATGACCTTTGTGATATAATACCTTGAGTAATTTTAAATTAAATACAAACAAAATTTGGGGTAGAAAGTAGTCACTGTCAAATTTTAGTATATATATCAATATGTTCACTATAGAGTTGGTATTAATCAGCTGATATTAGTAAAATTTTCATTTTACATGAGCATATATGCTGGAATTTTTAGTTTCTAATTATCATCCTATTGTAATTGTACTTGTATCTGTCTTTGTTAGTTTGTGCAACCGTTATGTCCTGTCAGTACCTCATAAATAATAGACTATTCATCGTTTTGATTGTGTGCAGATAGGGAAAAAGACGTTACTTGGTTTCAGTGAGAAAAAGAAATAAAGAAAGGAAGATAGAAGTGGAGAGAGAAAGAGAGAATCAGATTATGCTGATAAGAACAGATACTACACTTTGATCTCTGCCAAAAGGTCAAAAAGTAATTGTAACTACCAGAGCATCCACTCACTCCCAGAAATGACATTAGGCTGAAGTTTAAGTGGGTTTAATGGAAATACTGCAGAAAAATTGCCAAAGACCCCTTGGCACTTCCCTTTTTGGGGACCCCTCAGGTGCTAGGCAATGAACCAAGACCCCTCTTGAAGGAGACATAATGCTTGGGGTGAAGGCCACCTGGGGCAAAGGCCACCTGGGGTGTGGCCTAATATTATTTGTAATGTCCCACCCCCAAAGGGCCATGTCTATTTAAATAACATACAAAATAAATCGCCATTTTTCAGATCCACAGTATGAGCGACAGAAACCGAGTAAGGCCATCACCAAAAAAACAGTTATGTAAATAAAATAATATCGTCTGCTGAATTATTTTAAAATTATTATTAAGAGAAATGTTCATAAGTTTGTGATTTGGCTAGAAAAAAGCAAAGATAGAAGTGTTTAATATCTCCTGCTAATATCTCATAAATAATGGACTATTACGTTTTGATTGTATATAAAAACAAGACATATGAAAGAAAGAAAGAAGGGAAAATAGAAGTGTTTAAATTCTGTTTCAATGACATGGAAAAAAGTTGTCAATTCCAAATCTTTTCATTTGTACCCACTTCTTAAAATAACTACCAACATTCATTTATGATTTTTATTGCAATACTTTGTTAAAGTGGTTAAGCTCAAATATTTATTGATGCATTTGGGGAATTTCATGCGTCTTTCTAGTCATTAATAGTCATTGATAAGATAAAGTCATGTTTTGGAAATGTCATGTTTTATTTTGCAAAATGCAACATAAATTTTTATTTATAAATTATTCACAAGATAATTATATAATTTATATATAGAGTTGGTAAAATATCCACAAGATAATTATAGAATTTATATATTATCCACAAGATAAAGGTCATAGATAAAAATATATATATTAGATTAAACTAGCATGTTGTTGAATCAATCTATATGTAAATATGAACAATTCTTTTGCCTTCAGTAGTCTTTCATCCATAAGTTTGTTTTCTTTTAAGCCGTTTTGAACTTAACATTATTTGCAAGAGTCAGAGATATTCTTTGCTTAAATATTGTTTTCCATTCTCATATAAACCTCTTTTAATGATGGACCACCCATAATTTTATTGGATTAATATCTGGAGAGTTTTGAAAGCTGTTTCATTAATTTGGTTTCTTTAAAAATTATTTTGGTAATAGTCAACTTGTAGAATGTGAAAGCTTTGTTTTTTGCATGAATGTTTTTCAGTTTAAAGCTTCTTGATTGTGTGATCTGTATGACTTAAAAACTTATTGTCTGAGAACTAAGAATAATTCTGCATTTATCTTGAATCATCTTCAAATTGGAAGGGATTTATAGTTTTACCCGTAAAAATATGAGCCCCAAATATTTCATGTACCTCTTCAGCCAACTTATTTCTCTTTGTGGTGTGATTCTTTGGTTGTTTTTATGTCATGAGCTGCTTCTTCACAGTCTGTATCTTTTCTCTTTGTTTACCTTTGAAGAGTCAGCCTCTTCAACTATTTTCTTACTAGTCAATCCACTTTTCTTGCTTGTTACCTGTGTTAAGTTTTCTCAAATCTCATTTTCTGACATTCATAAAATTACATTTGTTTGGGTTTTTATCTTGACAGTGTTTCAAATTTCTTTATGGATTATTTTGTGATTTCTGTTCGACATTTTTGAAATTTCCAATTTTAAAAATCTTTCCTCAGACAGTAACTTCTCTCTCTTTTGAGGTTATATATTTCTTATGACACATGGCAATCTTCCTATAATAATAATAAGAAATCAATACATTGGTACAATCATAGGTTGACTGCATTGATCTTGTCAATGGCTGTCAATATGCGATGCCAGGGCTATATACTGTTTTGTATTCAGAATTGTCTTTCTCCTAGACTGGTTGTCAACCACAGTTAGATAAACCAGTCAGCCCTGCTATTTAACCAGTAGCTGGAGGTGGAGAGAAGATATGGATCCATACCTCTCCCATGGTTATTTACAGGAATGTGAGTGTCATGAACTCAGCTGACTCATTTATCATTCTGTGCTGTTAACCATTTCACCACTTGTACATTTTCATTTATCTGAATTTAAAAAGTAAATATCAGTAATGATATGGTTTGATATTTTTATTTATAACGTGCTGAAAAACCCTTGAGTTGTTAAGAAAATCTCACACTAAAAACTAAGTTATTGTAAATATTTCTAATAAGAAAAAATATTACAAGCTGAAATTCACATGATAGATTTTAAATATATCTTGAAGATTTTATCGACTTTGATTAATTGATACCAAGTTTATTGTGAAAACATTAACTCCTATAAAAGTGTCTGATATAGTGTATATGGGAAGGAATATATGTTAGTTTTATTAGTTGCATTATCTGCACAATTTAGATAATTTTCCAACTGCTTCTCTTTTGCGGGTTTTACAAAATGATTTCTGCTAAAAAGGAAATAGCTTCTTATCCTGCTGTAAAATCTTTTTCTCTTTACCAGAAAAAAAATTACTCAATACAGCACAAGTCAAAATGAGTTATAAAATAGCTTTCATTTTCCTTTTGACTTGTTCAAAGTCGTCCTGATCATTTTATAGTTAAGGATAAAATAAATATTGCAGACGTTTTTTTTTTTTTTGTTTTTTTTTTTAGAAGAACTAACTGATCAAAATTCTTTGATAATAGATAAATGCATTTTTCTACCTCAAGTATAAAGTGTAAAAAAAATATACAATGTCTAAATGATGACCTTATCATCAGCCAATTACCTATTCCAGATTTTATACATTGCAAATATATTCTCAACATTGAGGATAAGGATTAGAGGACTTGTTTAAGATTGAGATAGATACACCTCCATTTAAGCAAAACTATACAACTAGCACTCAGTTGCCATTATCTTCATAGAAATAGCTGCATTGCATACCAAAGACAAATTGCTAAATTCTTCAAATTGTATTGGATGTGTTCTTTTCAAAATAAATGTCGTCTCTAGACACACCATATGTCACCTGAAAATTTGTGCTGATAAAAATCTGTGCTTTTCAAAAGATGAGTGCACTTGAAGATACATAGAGGATAATGAAGATTTAATAATGTCTGCTGAAGTACAATGTGGTGGGGAAGGGAAGAGAAAAGGGGAGGAAAATGGTAAGGCACTGGCTTCATAACTGACCTCTGTCAGGTTCAACACTACTGTAGATGTCTGGTAAGTGTGGCTGACTCTGGAAACACTACCTTCTATTTGAGCAGACAGTAAGCTAGGATTGCAAGAAGATGGCCAAGATAATAATACTGTCTGGTAATGTCACCCACTGACAGCAGACATCAGAGTATATTCACCTTTTACAAGATGGTTTGATGTTAGACACATACACACACACACACACACACAAATACTTACAAAGACTAGCTAGTGTGTGTGTGTGTATATATATATATATATATATATGTTTTTGTATACCAGATCACATTTTTGTTGGTCATTTGTTCATTACCCTGAACTTACATTGAGTTGCCATTTCTGGATCAGTCAACAAAGTGAGACAGCAATCAACTTTGAGCAAAAATAGACAAACTATTTCAATATAGCCATTAGCTATTGCATGTGTGTGTGTACATACATATATATATATATATATATATATATATATATATATATATATATATATAAAATATAATAATAGCTGGCCACTCATATTCGAGCATACCTGTCTACTAGGGTGGCTAGCCGATCCCTATTGCAGACACTCTCTCAGGCACATTTGTGTTGGCTCAACACTGACAGGGCCCACCTGTGGTTTATATTACAACTATTCTGAGCAGACCTTAGTATTAGTTTCTGGGAAAGAGCGTGTTATCTAGTGTGATCAACAATTTGAACAAGGCCAGCACGCTCAAGTCCTTGGCCATGATGACTTGTGGCCTTTTGCTAGCACAGCTATCGACCCTCAAGAGTTCAGTCTACCCAATTTCACTCACAAGGCTTGGGTCAACCCGTGGTATGGTTTTCAGGCACTTTCCAAAGGTGCCGCCTGCTAGAATCAACCTCGATCCATTCTGATATCATCAGGAAGTTGCTGACAAATTGACATGCTGAGATTCAAACCTGGGTCTCCTGGTCAGAAAGTGAACATTCTAACCACTCTGCCATGCACCCACATATATATATATATATATATATATATATATATATATATATATATATATATGGCTGAATGGTTAGATCTTTAATGTTCTGACCATGAGGTCAGGTTTGAATCTTACTATGGTAGATTTGTCAGAAGGGAAACTGATGAAGGAGAGGTGATCTTCGTGTGTGGCTCTGTTATGAAGTGCCTGGAAAACAGAGCATTGGTTGATCTAAGCCTCTTCAGAAAAACTTTTGATGACTGTTTTAGCATGAGGTCACAAGTCATTGAGACCAAGAATTTGAGTATTCTGGCCTTGCTCAACTGCTGATCCTACCAGAGTGAGCACTCTCTCCTACAAACTGTAACTGAGATCTCAGCAGAGTTACTGTAAAACCCACAAATAGGCTTTGAGTGTTGAAGAAAAGCAAATATGCCTGAACAGGTAGCTGTAAACCAATCTAGGAAACAGGTGGATTCAAACATGAGCAGCATAACTATATATATATATATATATATATATATATATATATATATATAAAGAAATATAGTTTTAAGGTGTGCTATATTTGTGGGATAAAATGCTCAATATCAGAGATAGAGCGTATGTAAATATAAATATAAAAATGAACATTGGAGTCAACATTCAGAGGCGACAGGCTGTTTCATGTTGGACGCAATCGTTGACCTGATGATTGCATCCAGCATGAAACAGCCTGTTGCCTCTAAGTGTTGACTTCAATGTTCACTTATTTATATATATATATATATATATATATATATATATGGAACAATACAGGTGGTCTATGTAGGATTAATCATGTAGTTTGTTTTGTGAATGTATGTATATGTGTATATTTTCTTAGTTATATAAAGATGGGTATATATATATATATATATATATATATATATATATATATGTGTGTGTGTGATATATACTTAACAGTATAATATAGAATGTGTAGTGGTGTTGACATATATACATGTATCTGTTGGTGGAATTATGTTTGCCCTCTATATGCTAAACAATGGAAAATACATGTTTTTCTAAATATGGTGCTACATGTTTTTAAAATTTGATTATATGTCCTTAGTCAATTGAATTCTTTGATTTAAATTATTCTACTATTCTATACTTTCCTCCTTAGTATTTTTATATATATAGTTTTTTTTTTTACCTTTTATTTGATTCTATTTTATTATTAATATTATCATTATTATTATATTTTTGTTATTTTCATTTGTATTATTATTATTTTATTACTGTCTATATCTTGAAGGAAAATATTTTCTTTATTTTTGTTAACTTTTAATAGAATTTTTTTAGGTTGTTATTTATTATCCATTTTTTAAAAAATAATCCCTATTGAAAAATTAAAATACACATATGTATATAGGATGCATGGTGGATAGTGGCTTGGATTGAGGAATTGGAGAGCCAAGTTCAAATTCCAGTCAAATCCATTATATTCACTTATGTGCTAATACCCTTCAGAAAGGTATTAATCCTCTTCTTCTCCATCCAGCTATGGGTCAATAGGAGAACAGACTAGGTTCTATAGCCTTGGACAGTAAATGATCTAGGAGAAGGACAACTCTGAATTCAAAACCTTCGGAGAGTCATTTGGCGACCTTGTAGTACACCAGGTCTCTGTATTTGTCCCTTTAAAAAGTCTGGTTGGTTCTGCACAAAGCCTTCACCACTAAAATCAAATCATATGTGCTAGTGTCTGCCTGTCGCTTCCTAGGAACTGAGCTTCTTGACCCTTATATGTCTAATACAACAGGAGAGTTCACCATATATATATATATATATATATATATATATATATATATATATATATATATAATGTGTGTATTTATATAAAAAAAAATTTTAATTTCTTTATATAATTTTTCTCTTAGAACAATGTTACTGAAGATATTTTTTTTGGTTTTTGAACTTTAGTTGTTGTTATTATTATTCTTTAAAATAATGTTGAAGTGTCAACCGACTGTAGACATTTTTTGCCTGAGTCTTGCTTGTATGTTTTTCTTTTTTCTTTCTTCTTCCCCCTGTCTAATTTCTGTTGTTTTTTCTACTTTCTTCTTTTTTTCTTTATTTTTGTTTCCTTAGTTCTTTCTGTGTGTATAATTTCCTGTTTCACTTTCCTGTGAATATAGATGATAAATTGGTCAGCATGCCTAGAACCCCCCACCACCACTAATACTATGTCTTTTTATAAAGATGGATGTGAATATATCTCTCTATTCCTCTTTTTCCCTTCCTAGTTTTGTCATCTACTCTCCCCGTCACCTTATCCCTTTCGATATATACAGTGACAAGGTAATTTTGAACTTTGATAAAAAAAATAGATTCAACCATGAGTTTTTAATTTTCCTTCCACATACAACTAAAACAACTTTACGAGATATTACTTACCAAATATCAGGCAAAATGGCAAACATAAACTAGAGTTATAACAGAAAATAACATGTATCCAATACTTATGGGTGTCACTGTATAGATCTTTCAACTGCTCTTGCCTCCAATTTAAACCTGCCTCCTTTATGTGGATAAATTAGAAATAATATAAACCTTTATGCCTGGAAAATTTCTCACCCATTTATTTGTATGGAAATGGTCGATCTAAGTAATTAGGATCGAATCTCGGTCTTAAGGAAATAAATTATAATCATGTTACCTTAAAGTTGTCTGTTTCTTAATAATAATTAATGTTTTCTCTGATCTTACATTGAGCTCTCTGGATTATATCCCCATTTGAATTATGCATATGGATTACCAAACAATATCATTATATATATTAAAATTTAAATATATTATAAACATTGTAGGATGTTTCCAGAAATATTGTAATCTATACGATTAATAAGAGGTCTTTTGCTTTTAATATGTAATGCTTCTAAGATTTTAAGGTGTCTAATGTCAGTATGTTTATCTATAATTTTAGTATTATCTATAAGTATTTTACGTATATCAGATTGCATAAGAGAAACAGTATGTGACATAATATGTTGTTTAATGGAGTTAGAATTATTTAGATGCATAGTTAATCTTCTTACAAATTACACACACACACACACACACACACACATATATATATATATATATATATATATATATATATATATATATAATATTTTATACAGAAAATTACTGACATGTAATTGAATATATCAATCCTTGGTGTTTTTTATTTTTATTTTCTTCCTTTCAAACACCAAGGATTGATATGTACAATTACAGTTAAGTAATTTTCTGTATAAATTAATACTATCAACACTCTGTTTTTTAATATTGAGCACTATAAGAAAAAAAAAGAAGATTTCCTTACATTTTTGATTATTACAGTCTTGAATCTTCATTATATATATATATATATAGGATTAATACAAATATAACATTTATCACTTAGCTGGTTAATGTTATACAACTAGATTCAGTTTGTATAAATTTTGTTAAATTCAGTGGAGGTCTGTATGTATAATTATTTTTCTATTTTTTTCCAATTTTTAAATAAGATGCCTGTTTTTTTTTTTTTTTATCATTTCCGGTGATAAAGCCACTAAGATGCAAGGAGTTAATGAGATTTTAGGAGACAGATAATGACGATCAATGTTGCATTTAAATTTTTGCAGATCATAGTTGACAGGAAAGCAAAAAGTTGGAAGAGATTTCCACAAGTCAGATGTGAAAAAACTAGAAGAGAACTTATGGTTACACTGAGCAATTTCAACTGTAAAATGATGAGACCAATCTAGTTCTATGCTTAAATTTATAAAGCCAAAGTTCCAAAGAGGAGAGCTTATCAGAAGAATTGCTATGAAAATATTTGTAGAATGGGTACAGGGAAGCTATATTTTGGCATTTGGAAAGTGATTGAGATCAAAATTGTGGATAAAACAATTCAAAGTTGTGCTTTTGTTTGGGTATGGTGGAGTAATGGATAGCAGTTCGGATTGAGGAATTGGAGAGCCAAGTTCAAATTCCAATCAAACCCATTACATTCATTTATGTGCTAATACCCTTGGGAAAGGTATGAATCCGCTTCTTCTCCTCCCAGCTATGGGTAAATAGCAGGACAGACCGGGTTCTATAGTCTTGGATGGTAACTGGTCTACTGCAGAAAGAAATGGCAAACTAATGCGGGAAAAAATCTGCCTTGTCAGTCTGTATCCAAAGATACATGATCACTATTAGCATGTATCACACACCATATTGGTGATTATCAAGAACGAAATGATATCGCTGTCATAGACAGAACATTTATTGTCTATATCGTGGATAATGATTGCGTTCTATGAAGCATGAAAAGTGCATTCTTTGCATTGGCGCTTCATCTGGACATTCACTGCAACTGATCTTCCACCTGCTGTCCTAAACCTGAATTTTCTGTTGGATCTTGGAGAGAATATCAAGAGGTTTGATTTGAATCTCTGCAATCCCTTTTTCCCTGGGCATATCAACTTGTGCAAATGGTATTTCTTGAACCATCAAGTATATTGGTAAAGATAATGATAATTTGTTAATGTCACAGTGTTAGGAAAATTAACATAGCAAACATCAGATTGCAGTGAGATACAAGGTCAGATAAACAGGAATAGGAGTGTGAAGATTGCATGATACAAATTTCCAAGTTGGGGAGGGATTGTCTGCTTAGAAAATCATTATTTGGAGTATTAACTCTTACTTTGGCTAGAACTTTGGGAAAAATAAAACTATTTTATCCAGAAATGATTCCTGCAAGTTTTTTGTGAATCAAATATCTATTATAATGACTACTAAACAAATAATGATAATTAAAAAATCTTGTTCATAACAAGACCAAATTGAAGAATATGGAAAGAGGAAGACTGTTTTGACTTGAAAATCAGCATTTGTCTTGTTAGCATTTACTGGAGATTGAACACTGACCATACATAGAAATGCACTGAAGACTTTTTTGCTGCGTAAATGTATTAAAAATTACTTCGATACAAGTTATTTACATTACCTGAAATCATAGGTAACTTTTATCAAATAAATGCATAAGAAATACTATAAAAAATACAGATTATTTATACTATAAAATGGGAAATACTTCTGGTGGTTGTGAAAGTGGTTATCTTATGATGACACCCATTCCCAGCATATATCAGTATATTTGGTTTGGGTGTATATTGGCTTTGTATAATGATTAAAAGAAAATGCATGGTAAGTGTTGATAATTACATAATAAATCTTTATGTAACTGTTGTAGAGTAGCTATCACCCCTTCAGCACTCTACCAGATAGCCTGGCTCATAGTCTTAAATAGTCTATGATTAAGGACTTCAACAGTTGATTAATAAGTTGATACTAAGCTGATTAATATTCAGACTGATCTTACTTTGTTTGACTATACAGCATTTGACCCTCTTCTATTCCTTGTAAGTTGTCTTGTTAATTGTTTTGTAACTTATTGTTCTGTGTTTTTTGTATGTATCCATTAGCACTGCTGGATACTAGTGCTGAATAAGTATATTAAGCACTCATTCTTCTCTGTGTATCAGTCACCTCCATGATACAACAATAACACACTATTATAATACAGAAGGGTAAGGTAAAAGTTGAAATTTTAAGAGTTCAAGTGTAAAAGTCCTGGCACATACAACAAAGAGAGAATGTCTGAGACGAAGGAAATATATATGAACATATGTATGCCGCAAATGTAGTAGCCACCTGCTTAACAGTGTCTGTGATGGAAAGTATGTATATTTTTAAACTGTGTGTATATATTTTCCCCTATGATGTATTCACTCCATTAATAATTATATCTTTACTATATAAATACACTGTAATTTATTTTAATATTTGCTGCTTATATAAACTATGATGGCTCAGATAGGTTTAATTAAATAAATACATCAAATCTTTCATTAACAATAATGTTTACATATTTAGCAGTGCAAACCTTGTTTTTTTTTTTAAATTATAAGCTGTGTAAGGTCTTTCTTAAATGCACTACTAGTACTTTCAACGGTACATCCAGTCATCATCAGGTATGGAAATGTTATAGACAAGCGTATGGTTGCAAGACAGAAAAACAGCAGAAATAGATTTACATGATTTATTTCAATAGGAACGTGTGATTTTGGGACAGCTACCTTGTGGTATAGTTCATAAGCCGACTGCCAATCTGGGTTGATCTCTCATACTAGTTCCCACTGGTTGGCATGGCGTTCTTCCTGCTGATTGCTGCTGACTGCCCAGACTGCCCATGACAGATCTCTTCCCTGGCCTCCCGTTGACTGCTTTGTACTTCCCCGTGTGACTCTTTTTATGGCATTTTTTATGGCTTAAAGGGCTCGAAAAATGACGCGAGTATAATTAGGAGGGAAGCATTTTTATTGGTCGAAAAATAGAAGCACTTTGAAATATTATTTTACTTTTCGACCGGAACTCGTGCATCGGGCCTATGCATAAATGATGATAATGGTCATTTTGTGACGGGGACATGTCCCGTTCACATCCGATTCTCGCTCTTGAGTATGTTAGGTTATTTGTCTGCAAATCAGCCGAGATATGTCTTATTTTATTTCATAACAGAAATAATTTTGTTTTTGGTAAAATTCAGGTAGCATGTGATATTATGTATATTTATTGATAAATATATATATTTATGGATAGGAATCCTACAAAATGATAGGATAAAGAACAAGTAGGAAACAGATCCCAATCTAACGTGTTTCACTTTGTCAGTGAAATACAAGGATTGTTACAACCACCTCCAAAACTATTGGAGATATAATCAGGATGAAAAATAAAATAAAAAAAGTTCAAATGCTGGAGTTGATCAAATAAAATGTCTACAGTGCAATAACATATACATTGGGGAAACTTCATGTGATCTAAAGACCCGTATTCAGAAACACAAAAGAGATTTGTGTTGAGATAAACATTCAAATTTTCTCATATTACATTGCAACAACATTGGACATAACTTTGATTTTGCCAATGTCAGCTTTATCAAGAAAGAACATAACCCTTTAAAGAGAAAATATTATGAAAATATATTTATAGTAATATCACCAACTATTAACTCGCGTTTCAAAAACTACATTGCATCACCATTTCTCTACAGATTCATTATTCATGAATCTAACTTATCTCTTTCAGCTACATAAAAATCACTATATGTACAAAATATGTACATGATATACTTTCATGAAAAAATTTTTTCAAAACATCCTGCAGCATCTAACTAATCTTTGCACACATTAGCATCCAGGTTGTTTTCTTACACATACTTGAATATTATCTATTACTTCGTTACACGTGACATGTATTCAATCAAAGTATCTGACTGCATCTAACTTTTACACACTTTAGCATTGAGAATGTTTGCCACACATATTTAAATATTATCTGTTACTTCATTACACGTGACACGTATCTAACCAATATGAAATAGCCAAGCACAACATAACCATTAATCAGTCTCTTTGATTTTTGTCATTTTTATCATTTCTATCTTGACCTCTGATGAAGCTTTAACAAAGTGAAACATGTTAGATTAAGATCTGTTTCCTACTTGTTCTTTCTCCTTTCATATATATATATATATATATATATATATATATATATATATATAAAGACATTTATGATATGTTTAACGTTCTTTTTATAGATACAAGTATTTAAGCAAATGCTCTGTTTTATAATAAACAGTATTAAATAACATTTACCGGCCTGAATGTCCAAGAAATGTTCGGAGAGCGAAAATTTTCTATAAAAATTTCTCGGACATTCAGGCCAGTAAATGTTATTTAATACTGTTTATTATAAAACAGAGCATTTGCTTAAATACTTGTATCTATAAAAAGAACGTTAAACATAATATAAATGTCTTTAAATATATATATATATATATAATGATATTGTTTGGTAATCCATATGGATAATTCAAATGGGGATATAATCCAGAGAGCTCAATGTAAGAAAATAGAAAATTTTCGTTCTCTGACTTGAATCGAAACTGTATCCTATACGGAACCAGACCAGATGCTTCTCTGTGGCCGAACGGTTAAGGCACGTCACGCGAAATGACGGTTCTGTATAGGATACAGGTTAGATTCCTGTCGGAGAACGAAAATTTTCTATGAAAATTTCTCGGACATTCAGGCCGGTAAATGTTATTTAATACTGTTTATTATAAAACAGAGCATTTGCTTAAATACTTGTATCTATAAAAAGAACGTTAAACATATCATAAATGTCTTTAAATAAATTCTCAGACTTTGTCCAATTCAAATATATATATATATATATATATATATATATGTATATATTCTTGTACATAATAAAATCTTTGACCCTGCAGTACAACCATCTCTATGTACAAATGTTTTGAAAAGTTGTACTATATTATCCAATAAATATCAATGTTGTATATATATATATATTTCACTAAAATATTTAATTTTTTCACAATATCAAAAAATAGAAACAAACTCAATCTTCAGCTATTTCGTGTTTCTTTCTAATTTCGATTTCAAAACTTATTTTTGTATTTTCTGGGAAAGAGATACCAATAATACCTTTTAAGGTGTTAATTAATCTATCATACTTTTCTGTTTGATATGACTTCATTACATTTCTATGCCTTAATAAACTATTAAAAAAAAATTGTCATAAAGAATGAAAAGAGAAAATCAAAAAATAAAAGTTTATTTTGTGAGCAAAACGGTTCAAATTTTAAACATTTCTAAAGTCAGAATCCCTCAAAATCAAATTCATAAGAATCAACAACCAATTCCTGCCATTCCCCTGATGTCATTTACTCACCTGTATCGAAGGTTTGTATGGCATTAGGCACATCTGTTTCACGTTGTCCTCGTTTCGTATTTTCCACTGTTTGCTGTTGCATTCAGAAACACTGACATATTGAGCAACTGCACAAGTGTTGTTTTTGTTTCTGCACCTTCAATTGCGTTCAATTTAAGTCGTACATCACGTGCAGTCAGTTTGGTTTTCCGATTTGAATCTACCTTTCTTTTTTTTTAAATTTGTATTTAAATATTTTCAAATCCACATAAATTGTAAAATTTTGCGATTTAAAATTTACCAAAATTACTGCAGTTTAAAAGTACTAGTGCACACCATTTGTATAGCAACATAATTATGTTAGGGTTGTTTAAATATCTGTTTTGTATGGTTTTATTTTTCTCAAATTGTTTGAAGTTTTCAAACTGGATATTTTGCCTCACAAATGGAGGAATATGAAGCAACAATCTCACAGCTTGGGAATTATCGCACCATTTTTCAAATGGAAAAACTCAAAGTATATAATTCATATAATATTTAGGCCTTTGTTATACCATTAATGTTATCAAAGCATGGCAAATCTTGTGTATTCCTTTCATTAATTATTTTTTAATCAATTTTGGTGAGTTTCCTGTCTTTGAGATAAAAGATGTTCAATTATACTGATTCCCAAAGAACAAATATTACCAACATATTAAATAGCTTTTGTGAACAACTGTTATCAACACCTAACTATTTCGTATTTTATTACCTATTGTGCTGAGTGTATTTGAATTCTTGCTGTTTCAAAGAATAGGTTTTAAGTTGTTAAAAAAAATACTTGTGTATAATACAACTCCCCTTTTTGTTTTGTGTTTAATTTTTGTCCAAAATTACACATATTATGCACAAGAAAATACTGTTTATTTATATATATATATATATATAAAGAAATATAGTTTTAAAGTGTGCTATATTTATGGGATAAAGTGCTCAATATCAGAGATAGAGCATGTGTAAATATAAAAGTGGACATGGAAGTCAGCACTTAGAGGCGACAGTCTGTTTCATGCTAGTGCAATCGTCAGGCACCTGACGATTGCACTAGCATGAAACAGACTGTTGCCTCTAAGTGCTGACTTCCATGTCCACTTTTATATATATATATATATATATATATATATATATATATATATAATCATTTCAGTCAAATCTAGTCAGTAAGTACTTGGATGCAAACCAGTTAAGAACACCTGGAAATATAAGCATTCATAAGAATCAGTGTGACGAGATTTTAATATTAACACCTGTCTTACTTTAAGATTGCATACTGCACAGCCAGTTTCCAATTATCTTGACTGGTTCTTGTCAGTGAATTAAGGCTGTCTGATGCTCAGAGTCCATATAATGTTGCACAGGCTACATGTAGTCATTAGCAATTGCACAAGTATCATTAAGTTTCTAATGATTGGAGGTGGAAAACCACCTTATATATATATATATATATATATATATATATATATATATTGTGTATTTAGGCAGCATTTTTCATTGGTGCATGTTTCATTTAATAATATAGACAGGTGTTGTCTCTTTATTTTATGCAAATTCTTTCGTCTTTCAATGATAATGTTATTAAGCTTATCAGACGATATGAAAGGAATTTGCATAAAATAAATAGACAAAACTTGTTTACATATATATACACACACACACAAATTAAAGTTTGGATATGCTTAATAGATATTACCTGTGATATCATGGACTATATAAATAGCATTAAAACATATATATGAATTGAGATCATATGTAGATTGGAATACAACAGAATGATAGGATAAGGAACAAATAGGAAATTTTTATAAATTTAACATGTTTAGCTTTTATTAAAGTGTCATCGAAGTTAAGACCTTTCATACACTGAAACAAAACAGACCATAAATTTGATTTTATAAATGACTCCTCTCATTAGAAAAGAAAATAATTTATCATGTAGAAAATACTTGGAAGGAATCCTGATAAATATTTTACCATCAATAAACACATGTCAAATGCACTTTATTACATCACCAACTTTTATAAAATCCATACTTAAAGAGTCTAGGATAAGTCTATTACAACCAGTGTAAATTTTTTCACCCTCACACAAAATGTCCCTCAGATCAACATTCAAACAACCATCAAACATGGACAAAAATGCCTACTAGATGGGTGTGTGTGTGCGTGCATACACACACACTGAATATGCTTTATAATCTCGCAAAGACAAACGAGAATTATGAGACACATATACACATGAACACTGCTTCACACACACACACATATATATATATATATATATATTTTTGTCATCCACAGATCGACTGTTTCGCTTTTTCACAGCTCATCAGTGTGGCTAGATGTCCGGTTGCCTCTAGCTAGGATCGAAACCCGACTGAATTTGCGTCGGTCCGAACTTCTCCCACTAAGCCGTCAGCGTACGGTACGGGATGAGGGTGAATTTTAGCGTGTTTATTTTTAGATTCAAATAAACACACAGTGACTGAGAGTGAATAGTCATCCACAGACAGACTGTTTCAGTGTATTACATCTCATCAGTGTGGCTACATATCTGATTGCTTCAGGACAGGACCAAAACCCGACCAATTTGGTATCAGTCAGAGATTCTAACCCCTAGGCCATTGACACCTGGCAGAGAGGTGAATTTTTGTGTATTTATTTTTTCATAAACACACCAGTCACTCAGAGAACTCAATTGCTAGGAGAGTCTTGCATTATCAGCAGTAATAGTGACTGTTTACAAGTTTGTTCCTTACTACCTACAGTGCTCGACTTATTAAATTATTTTATCGAGAGCTAATATAATCATCCACAGACAGATTGTTTCACTGTAGCACAGCTCATCAGTGTGGTTAGACATATATATAGTAATAAAGTAAACATTTAAAAAATATATCAGAAGTAAGTATATGCCAATATTTCCATAGCACAATGAAAAAATTAAACAAATATGAATTTAGAATTAATGCTTATATATGTTCTATAAGAAAATTTACATAAAATATTACATTCAGACGCATCATTAGTCGATTAAAAGAAGAGCTTCCTACTTATACAGATTTTGTTACAGTCCACTTTTAATAAAATTATTCACTTGCAAAATTAGAGATGTCACAATACTATAGGGTTTTGTTCTGAACTTGGAGAATTGAACACAGCCAGATGATCTATCTGTGATATTATAGGTAAAGAAGTAGTGCAGTTGTGGCAACCATATGACATGGACAGGATTTCATACTGTCTGACTGTAGGACGGTTTTTCGAGCCAGAAAAATGGAGCACTCTATTTCTGAGGTGGTAACTGCTGTAGGTTTTTATCGGGCAACAATAGCAAGGGTAGACCATGAATTTCAGACAAACAGCACCAACATGTAAAAAACTACAAGCATTCAAAAGCAATGTAAGAATAGTATCAATGTCAAGTGAAAAGAAATGTAAAAATCCAATAAAGAAGTCAATTGGTTAACACATTGTACAATGCATTCTGTTGGTTTTAATAGTCGTCAACCAACCAATTTTTTACACTATTGCATTGGTTACTCTAATTCCCTAGGGCTACAGAATCTTCCTATTAGATCATGAAAGTCTGGACAGATGAGTTCTATTCCCATCTTTTTCAAGCTAGAAATCAAATTTGTATAGGGAGGAGATAACATAAGGCTATCTGGCCTGCCAATTGAGCGTTCCTATTGAAAATAGTCTCTATTTTGACAGGTATGACATACACAGATATTGTTATTCCTCTTCATGCTTGTCACGTTTACCTGTAGTGAAGGATCATTCTAGCAATATAGTATAACCTGCCCATCTTGTACATGTGACACAGAACTTATTCCAGGAGCACTCAGCTGGTTATCCTGTTTCAGACCATTTGCATCCCTTTATGATTGTCATGTTTCTCTGTAGTGATGAGTTGTTCCAGATAATGCAACCCTCATTGTGTATGCTGTGAGATGAAACTGGTTTCAGGAATACTTATCTGTTTTCCAGGAAGTCTTTTGGCCCCTACACGCACCAGACATAAACCCCCATTAAGCCTGTATAGGACATGTTGCAGACCTCATTAAATTTCCTGCTTTTATCCCTAAAAAGCAACTGAATTATGGACAGACCTGGAGTGTGCCTGGATAGATATACCCTCACAATGACTCCAGTATATAGTCAACTCCATGGCTTATTCTGGAGTTGTTGCTATTCAATTAAAATCAGAAATAGATTAACCAACTGTTTCTCTTTTTTGTCCTTGAGTTATTTGAAAAATATTATTATTAGAATTATGAGGTTATCAAATGAACGCCATCTGTGAAAGTTATTGATGTGTTTGTGAATGAAAACCAGCATGCAATGTACTTAAAATAGAATCTATTTAACTCATGAGTTTGACAAACTTTTTATCAAAAAATTAGGAAGATTTGGCACTCAGTCTGTGTTGTAATGTATTCTAGTCTGTGACAGAGAAGCTCTACTTTCCATACTGAGTGACAACTAACAAGTAGTCGCTCAACTCTATGCAAAATAGGGCAAGTCCACTTTGCGTATGACAATACACCTTCTGGAAACAGAGAGGTTTTATGCCCTTTGTTGATCTGTGACTTCTCCAAAGAATCGTATGAAATCTTATCTCCCTGTCTGTCTCTGTCTCTCTCTCTCTCTTGAGGTGTGTACCCGGGTCTTTTTATTGGGGTATCAGGTCTGGACTCATATTCGTTCTGATCTTCCAACTACATGTCAGATTTGTGCAAACAATCCTTCATAGTTTATTTTCTACTATGTTCACTTTCTCCATCATAAGCACTCCTCCTCTTCCATCTTGACTTCTTCGTCATCCAATCAAGGTCTTATTTGATCAGAATGAGTCATTAAATTCTGTCCACTTGTTGCTATTATTGCCATATTATGCTGCTTTTTGGTAATGAAGTTAGCTTTTCCAGTACTTGATTCTTTGTCTTTTTTTTATACCACATATTTTCATTTATTGAATAGGACATTGTTATAGGTGATCTAATTTGTCTTCCAATCACTGCAGTGAAAGTTTGCACTCACCTACATGTGAAAGAGTTCTATCACTGAATAATAGTCTCAGTAGGAAACTGTCTATAGTGTCTCTGGATGGGGAAAATGCTTTCAACCCCATTTTCGCCATTTGCACAATTCTTTCTGCAATTCCATTTGATTGCAGGTGGGACAGTGGGGTTTTGTAAGGGAAGCATCCAATTTGTTTTAACCACAAATGTTTTTCACAAATTTCTGAAAAATATTACTCATGATATTTACTTTATCATGGCTGCCTTCCTATCTTGAATTCTAACCACTTCAGGTCTTCCTGAGAATGAGTTGACTAAAATTAAAAATAGTTCTATGCCTTTAATATGCATATGATCTATATAAACGTTGGCCAGTGGCTCTTTCTATTTAGGCCATGAATGTATCTTGGTTTGGCAAAAGGTTTTTATTTCCCTAGACTTCAGCACTTTGTATGCATTTTTCTAAATCACACAAATAGTCAGGCCACTACACTTCTAATTTTAATCATCTCTGTGTTGCTGTTATTCCACAATGAATGTCATCATGTATACTTTTTATTACATCTTTCCTTATTCTCTCTGGTGGTATGAAAACATCTCCATTGCATATAAGACCCTTCTCTATAGTTAACCTGTGCCTTATCTCTTTATAGGGTGTCTCTGTCCTAGAAAAAAATCACTCCATTTCTTTATTTTCATTCTACACGCTATCTTGCTTAATACTGGATCCTGTAAGGTTTCAAATGTATGATGATCTAAGGATATATTATATAGGAATAAAGTGTTGTTGAAAGTTTGAACATAGATAACCAATGAGCAAACATGGGCGATCTCAGTATTGAATTAAGTAGACGACATGACCATAGAAGAAACGCATATATGCAGGAAGTTGCATGACATCTAGATTGATAGCATTTCTATTATATCCTGTATTACTATTCAGATCACCATTTCTACTCTATCCTCTATTATTATACAGACTGCTATTCTCTATACTATTTCTCTATACAAATTACTATTCAGTGGTTACTTTATGAGTGAGAATTATTGAGCACGTACTATTAGTGCCAGTGCTATTCGAAGGCGTCTGGCACCAGTATTGTTCAACAGCATTACTATAGTTGTATCTGCGATTACAAAGTCTCTACTACAACGAGCATTACAAAAGGGCCAATGAGTATTCGTTGACATTACAAAAGGATAATTCATCTGTTTCAATCTAGTGCAATATTTTATCTTCTGAATTGTTGGATCTTTCATTGTGTAACTTCAGTCTTCATAGAGCATCAAAATGTGATATAGTTCTTCCTTTTATATATTCAATGTCGAAGTCAGAGCTTTATGACCCATCTTAAAATTCTAGATGTAACTTTAGATAGCTCCTTCCTGGGGTTAAAAATAAACACTAAAAATTTATGGTCAGATTTAAACAAAAACTTCATACTTAATAAAAAGTGGAAAACTCTATCTGTGCTCCATATGATAGCTAACATTTCTTTTTAAATATTTGACTAGTTAGCCTTGAATGAAATTAACCTCCTAGAAAGGTACATGACAGGATGGCCTTCCTGAGACAAAATCACTGATATGTCATGTTCACTTGCATCTGTAGTAAAAGTCACTTTCTTTTTATGGTAAAAAATTTGTACATTTTTGTTTTTTCAATAATTCTTTCTTTAATTTTTCAAATGTATTCTGCCACTGAGTCCATTTAAATTCATTGTTCCTTTTTCGTAACACCACAAAGGTTTCTATCAATTCACTATATTTGAGCAAATATCTGCTATAAAAATTGGCTAACCCTAAAAAAGATTCCAATTCTTATTTATTTGTAGGTGTAAATACCTCTGCTATTTTCTTTATCAAATTTGTGTATGGTGAAATTGTTTTTGGAAATCTGGTTTCCCAGATATGTTACTGGGCCACAATTTAACACACATTTATCCTTGATTACGGTTATCCCAGCATTTTTTAATTTGTTTAAAACATAATCCATTTTTGTTTTAGCTCTTCTCTACTGGTAACATGAATACATATATTGTCTTGATAGAGGATCATATTCTTAACATCACCAGTTAGTACATTTTCAATGGCTCTTTGAAAAATAGCTGTTTTTATACCGTAAGGCATATGCTTCTATCTGAGTAAACCTATTGGAGAGTTAATTGCAGTGACCTCTTTAAATTATTCATCAATTTGTATCTGGCAGATTTGAGGTCAATTTTAACAAAGTATTTAATTCCTGACAACTCATGTATAGCATTTTCATTGTTAGGAATAGTGAATAAATCTTTTATGGTTTGCTCCAATTTTTTAATCCTAACATATCCTTAAATTGCCATCTTGTTCATGTAAAATGTGTAAGGCCCAATTGCTACCATCAGGGGGAACATGCTCTAAAATTCCTTGCTCCACCTTTGTTTTTAGTTTATCAACTTCTAAAAGCAGCATGTGAATGGACAGCCTGCTAGACAGAAAGTAAGAGGGTTGACTATTTTCTTTTAATTGAATGCTCATTTTGTGTCCTTTTAACATCCCTGTATCTTTACTATCCAACTTAACACTGTTAATTAATTTGGTTGTATCCACTTTCAAAACATCTATTCAAGTGGGTCCATGACTGTTTCCACATTTCACTACCATGATGGAAATAATTTCGAAGCGTGTGATGTTCTCAAAATTTTCTTCAAAACAACCTAACATTTTTATGAAAAAACATTAAATTTTCTTAGTTTAAGTCAGCTTTTCTTTAATTTGGGTTTGCACATTCATTCCCAGAAATTTATTGGGATTAGGGTGACATCACTCTTGCATAGGGAAAGTTATACCATTCAATTTAATCTTCTCACTGGCAGTTTTTGCTTTGTCTTTGTATCACAAATAGAGCTGCATTTTCCTGAGGGTAGTTTACATTTTCCACCCTTTCTATTTTCCTTTTATCCATGCACACAGATTGTAAATGATTTTTCTTTTCATAATTCCAACATACTTGTACTAAAACTGAACATTTCTCTTGTCCTGTTTGTACTTTTTATTATATTATTTGCATAGCACAAGGTAATTCAATAAGCTGTATGCTTCAGCATTACTCTGGGAGGTATTGAATTTTTCAACACTAATTGTTGCAGAAACTCTATAGATGCATCCAAGGACATTTTAATCAGTTGTAATTATTCTAAAATGTTATGTTTGTATGGAAGCATAACACATACCTTCAATTAATCTTAACTGTATCAACTCATCTTCAATGGTTTTTGTCCAGTGCCAAGATTTTCAAACTCACAGAATCAAGAAGCCTCTCATAGTTTGTGTACATACTGTATTATTGTTTCATTTGGTACTTGTTTGCTCAGGAAAAACTTTGTCCTCTCAATAACCCACTTCTTTTTTTGGATGCAAATTTCCCTTTATAATGTCTGAAATTTGTGAAAAGGTCAAATCCTCCAATTCTCTGGGATATGTCATGAGCCAAAAAGAAATTTATAATCTCATTCTTCTCTCTTGAAACTTTGTGGCCTTTTAATTTCTTGGCACGTGCCTGAGCAGCAAAACAATGAATCCATAGTTCCACAAAGTCCGCCTTGTCCAATAGTGTTTGAGATCCTAGTGTGATACCATATTGTTGTGATGTCTTCAAGTCTGTGATGTAGAAGTTGTATCTCTGTACTGAGTGATGACTGACTTATTACTAGTTGATTGACTATACAAAATAGAGCAAGTCTATTTTGTCAATGTCTGTATGCTCGCCACTGAAAATAAACAAGGAAGGCATTTTCAATAATCATAAACTCAAGCAAGCATGAGTGACATACAAAATAGACTGTATATATATATATATATATATATATTTAATACATACAATATATACATACATACATATATATATATAATACATACAATATATATATATATATACACACACACAATACATATATGTAATACACATACATAATATATTATATATGTATATATATGTAATACACATACATATTATATATATATGTATATATATGAAATAAACATACATAATATATATATATATATATAATACACATATATATATATATGTATATAATACACATATATATATAATACGCATACACACATATATATATATATATATATAATACGCATACACACATATATATATATAAATAATACGCATACACATATATATATATATATATATAATACGCATACACACACACATATATATATATGTAATACGCATACACACACATATATATATATATATATATAATACGCATACACACATATATATATATGTATAATACGCATACACACACATATATATATATATATATATATATATATATATAACACAACTAATGCAAAATATATTTGTCTTGTTCTCTTCAAATATACATTTATAATGTAACCTGGAGTCACATATGCAATACAACCTTTTCTGTGAGTAAATTATTTCTATTGTGCAGACAAGATAGCACAATTTTCACTTATTTATTCAATACTCTGATACTATATGGGGCAGCCATTTTTGGATCAGTTGATTGAAAAAAAAAGACTATAATCAAATGTTTGATCAAAAATAGACAAACTTAGTCAATACAATCATTAATAGTGTACAGATATTGGAGATAGACTGATACAAGCAGCCACAGTAGCTGCAGCCACTATAAAGACTATCAATACTCAATACAACACTGACAATACAATGTTTGAAATACAAATACAGATGCAATGAGAAGTGAAGAGAGATATTCTTAGTAAGAATAATTGAAGAGAAACAGAGTAATGTCTACACAGCCTGCGGACATTCTCAACAAATTGGTCAAATGATCTCTCTCTCTCTCTCTCTCTCTCTATATATATATATATATATATATATATAGTTTTTGGGTATGCTATATTTATTGGTTAAAGTGCTCAATTTTTAAGTGGGTAAAAGTTAGTGAGACTCTGCATTATTGCTGTAAATATATTTTCATAATATTTTATATTTAGCAATGCCACCAACTAATAACGCACATGTAAAAAAACTATATCACCATTTTTCTACAGATCTATTATTCATTAATCTAAATTATATTTTCCAAATACATAAAAATCAATGAAGATATATACAAAATATTCATGAGACATGAATAATGAAAATTCAAACCAAAATAAAATTTTTCAAAATATCCTGCAGTGTCTCACTAACTTTTACACACTTTAGCATTCCATACTGTATTTGTCTATCTATATATATATATATATAATTTTTTGCATATCAAGAATAATTTGGGGGGGGAAAAAGTATGATGAAGTAGAAAATGTTTTCATGTGATGCATTTTGTCCTTTAGGACTTCATTGGACTAAGTTTATTTTTATGTTGATGTGACTATGCAAGCACACAAATAAAAGGGAGACACTGAAAATTTAAAAATAAATATTTTTTCACATATGTTTTGTATATATAATCTAGCTGATTTCATTTAGATTCTTTTCCTTTTTTTTAAATTTCTATCACTTATGTTATTAAATATCTCACATAGTGACCATAGAAGATCTGCTAAGAATTGTGAAAAGTTGGAAGAACCTTGATACAAATTTACTGTGGATGGTCTAGTGACCATCCCCAGTAAATTTGCATCCACTCTGCAAACATTTTTTTTAGTAAATTTTTTTTTCTTGTAATTAGAGTAATTCTTCAAATCAAAATTGTGGTCAATCTGAATATGGTGAGCAACCAATGCATTCAATGTACTGTCCTGAAAAAGATATCTCATGCGTTCACATAATCCTACATCTAAATTCCTTGAGGTTTCTCCAATGTGTTCTTTGTGGCAGTTATTACAGGCAATAGAGTAAATTCCTCCTTCAAGTTTTAGCTTATTTTGTTTTTTTACTAATGTAGTCTTTTATTGTTTTAGATGTGACAAATTTTATGCTGAGTTTAAATAAATTCTTTTGAATTGCAGCTGTGTCAAAGTTGGTGGACAGAACAATATATTTTGATTTATTGAGTTTGTCAGGAAGGACTACTTTTCTATTTTGAAATATTTTATAAGCCTTTTGTTTTGAATTGGACATTAAGTTAGGGCATTGGAAGAGCTTGAAAGTATTTTTAATGTATTTCTCCTTTTCATGTAAATACTGAGGGCTGCAAATTCTGAGTGCTCCCAAATAGAATTTTGTTGTTATGAAGAGTAGAGAAGCACATTGAGTTCATTTTTATTAGTTAATTTTCAGTCAACACATTGTTTTAAGTCACTGTTAGTGCAGTGTAGCATGATATCTTGGAAAGGTAAAGTATTTTCTGTTTCCCTTTTATATGTAAATTCCATTGTATGTTAAACTTTGCTTAGTTTATCTGCAAGATCAGGTAAACCAGTTCCATGGGGATATATTTATGGAATATCATCAACACATAGGAAGCATTTTGATTGTTTAGGTTCAAATGTTCTTGTTTTTAATTAGTTTCCTATACATGAAAACTTTTTCCACATTGTTTTTTATATATATATATATATACATATATATATATATATATATACACACATACATGAGGTCCTGACCACCTCTGCCGACAAGGCTGAATGCTTTGCTTGGAAGTTTTCTTCCAATTCAACGCTAGACTCTTCTGGGGTACCCTTGCCCGATTTCCCTCCCAGAACCAAGTCCCCGTCATTGGTATTGGGCATTATTTCTAACTTAGATCACCACAAAGCTACTGGTGGTGACGGGACACCAGCCATTGTCCTGAAGAAATGCGCGCCTGAACTGGTGCCTGCCCTCTCTAAATTATACAACCGCTGCCTCAAGGAGTCTTGTTTTGCTGACTGCTGGAAGTCCTCAACCATTGTTCCTGTTTTTAAGAACTCTGGTGACCCCTCCGACCCTTCCAATTACCGTCCTATCAGTCTCCTACCCCTCTTCGGCAAAGTCTTCGAGGCCATTATCAACACCGAAGTGATTAATCATCTGATATCCCACGATCTGCTTTCAGACAAGCAGTATGGTTTCCGTTTTGCCCGATCTACGGCCGATGTGCTTACGGCCATCACTGAATTTGTCTACCAAGCTATTCATAATAACGGTGAAGCTCATGCCGTGGCCCTAGACATCTCCAAAGCGTTTGATAGAGTTTGGCATGCCGGCCTTCTTCGCAAGCTCCAGGGTTATGGTATCACAGGTTGATTGTTTGACCTAATACAATCATTCCTGTCAAACCGTGAATGGAAGGTCGTTCTCAATGGATTCATCTCCAGCTCCTATCCCACTAACACATGTGTTCCTCAAGGCTCCATCCTAGACCCTACTCTGTTCCTCATATTCATAAACGACCTTCCTGACGCCATAGACTTCCAAGTCGGCATCTATGCTGACGACACCACAATTTACTCCTGCCTCAAACACAAATCTAGTGATGCTGACAAAGTTAACCTGGCAGTTCAAATAGAAAAGGACCTTCAATCGGTTGTGAACTGGGGCGAGAAATGGATGGTTAACTTTAACGCCTTTAAAACAAAACTGCTCTCTATTAACCACCACAAGGATCCATCCCTGCATCCCATTAGAATGTCTGAAGACCAACTTCTCGAGAGCTCCTCTCTGCGGCTGCTCGGTCTCACGCTGTCCGCTGATCTGAGATGGAACATATACATTGAGTCAGTTGCATCATCCACCACAAGGAAAGTTGGTTCCCTGTGCCGAGCCAGGAAATTTTTCTCCCCAGAATTGATCCTCCAAGTCTATAAATCGACCATTCGCCCTTGCATGGAGTATTGCTGCCATATATGGTCTGGAGCCCCTGCTGTTTACCTCAGGGTTCTTGATAAGATCCAGAGACGGATATGCAATGTGATTGGCCCTGATCTGTCATCTCGTCTGCAGTCGCTCTCTCACAGACGCGATGTTGCCTTGCTCTGTCTTTTTTACAAATTCTTTCACGGTAATTGCTCCGAGGAGCTGCTTTCGCTTGTCCCGAGGCCTCATGAATTTAAACGTCCTACGAGGCTGGCATCCCGTTCTCACCCCTTCACCATTGAAGCTGTTAGATGTAGATGTCTCTTCTACTCCAATAGCTTCATGTCTCACACATCTCGCCTGTGGAACTCCCTTACATATTCCTGTTTCCCTGACAAATACAATCTCCAACTATTTAAGTGTAACGTCAATCAACATCTCCAGTTGCCTTGATCTATCCACTTCCCTTCTCCGCATCCTTTCACCTTTCATTCCTATCTGCTCTCGCTCCAAATCTTCTGTAACCCCCTTGCCTTGATCGATCCACTGTCTTTCTCTTTCTCCACATCCTCTCCTTTACCACTCCTATCTGCTCTTCCTCCAACCCTTCTATAACCCCTTGCGTGATAGTGGCCTCCAGCCTTGCTTGGGGTGATACGCTTAAAAAAAATAAAAATTAAAATAAGAAAATAAATATATATATATATAATCATCAAAGGCATAAGTCTAAGAGTATCAATGGCAGAACATGCTGTTGAAACCTGATACATAAAAAACAACAGGAGAGTCCATCATATATTAATAATATTTTTATTAGAAAAATATTTTACATCGCTACACAAAAATTTTCATGTTTCGGAACTAAAAATTGTTCCAATTCATCAGGTGATGTTTGGTAACTTATGATAAAAAAGATTTACTTTTGAAAACAGAAAACAATATGGTAGTTTATTTAAGATTTAAAAAAGGAGGTGGGTACATGATTCAATTTTTTATTGGTATGTCTAGGTTAACCAATCAAAAAACATGACTTGTTTTTTGATTGGTTCTGAAACATGAACATTTTTGTGTAGCGATGTAAAATATTTTACTAATAAAAATATTATTAAAATATATTTTGTTCTACATTGTATTGAGCACTTTTTAAAAAATGGAAATGTTAAAAAATGGTAGATTCTTAATCTGTCTGTTCTTTTCCTTTGTATATATATATATATATATATATATATATATAAACACACGCACAAACACAAGTTGGTGCTGAATAGTAGTTGAATCAAACGAAGTGATTCCAGAAGTATTCATGTTCGGTTTGGTTATTATTTGGTAAGTGTGTGAGACTGAGAACTTTTCAAAACCTTCTCGTAACTTTGTCTATCTCTCTCTGTCATATATATATATATATATATATATATATATATATATATATATATATATATATATATATATATGTGTGTGTGTACTGTTGTTCTACATTTCCATAAATATACCTGAATATATGATTGAATACTTATGTGTACTTGTGTATATAAGTATTGAAGTATAAAAAAAATACATTGAAAATGGACAGAAATTTTAGATTGCTCCTACTATTTTGAACTTTCTATTTTCTCTTGTAAGAAAAAGAAATTAAAAAAAGCTGGATGCGATCTTAACTCGCTTGCGGCATGGCATATATTTCTCACCATTATTCTTCTTAACCACTTACTGAATGAAGAAAGAAGATTGTCTGGACTTATAAAATCCTCTTATTATTGAATAATTGTAATTTTTATTATTATCTTCACTTCTTATTAAAAGTATAGTCATTGCAAGAGAAGTCCTGTCTAGTTTAACTTATTGAGCTAATCAAAAACTTATCATTAAAGTCTTTTTTTAAATTAATACACACACCTCAAGGTTTATATGATGAAATAAGACTAATTTGTATGATATATGAAATGCAAGACATAACTAAATTCTAAGAAAGATAGATAGACTAAACTCTAAGATATTTATGGATGTGCAGTTGGTGTAATGGATAGTGGCTTAGGATGAGAAATTGGAGAGCTGAGTTCAAATTCCATTAAAGTTTGTTACATTCACTTATGCACAAATAACCTTCAGAAAGGTAGGAATCCATTTCTTCTTCCCAGCACTTCAGCTATCAGATAAATAGTAGGACAAATTGGGCTGTTTACCCTTGGTTGGCAACAAATCTAGAAGAACATCTCTGAATTCAAACAACCACAGAACCCACCTGTGGTTTATACAGCAACTATACTGAGGGGACCTTCATTCCAGTTTCTGGGTGTGTGTGCATTATCCGGCATGATAAATGATTTGAACATGGCCAATATGCTCAAACTCTCAGTCATGATGACTTGATACTTTGTGCTAGCACAGGCACCAATGGCTTGCAAACGGTTCCATCAAACCAGTCTCATGGGGTATGGTTTTCAAAATGTTTCCAACATTAACACATTCTGTTATTGTCTCCACAACATCAAGAAATTACTTTCCTGAGAAATTAGCTATCATAAGATTTGAAGCCAGGTCTCATGGTTAGAAAGCAAATGTACTCACAACTTGGCCATGTGTCTATATATATATATATATATATATATATATATATATATATATATATATAAAAGTGGACATGGAAGTCAGCACTTAGAGGCGGCAGTCTGTTTCATGCTAGTGCAATCGTCAGGCAGCTGACGATTGCACTAGCATGAAACAGACTGTTGCCTCTAAGTGCTGACTTCCATGTACACTTTTATATTTACACACGCTCTATCTCTGATATTGATCACTTTATCCCATAAATATAGCACACTTTAAGACTATATTTCTGCATATATATATATATATATATATATATACACACACACACACACACACACACATAAGGAACATGTAGATAACTTTATAAGTTTAATATTTCACTATTTAGCTTCATCAGAATGTGTTTTGAAAGTGGAATATGGATTTGTTTCAATTTTTAAATTCCATGTTCTGTTTTCATTGGTTTCATGTTAATTTTACAATGTTAGTACATATGCTTACACTGGACATAATCAGTGAAAAACAAACAAAATTTAAAAATACCAGAATTTTTTTCTCTTTCTTTTCTCTCCATATCTCTGATGAAGCTTTAATAAAGATAAATGTGTTAGATTTATAAACATTCTCTATTTGTTCCTTATAATATCACATATGTATGCGTGTATGTATATATATATATATATATATATATATATATATATATATATATATGTATGTATTTGAAAATTGTACAAAGCAAAAAGCAAGTATTTTCATATAAGGAGATGTAGTCCATTAATATATTCTCTATGTAATTTTATACTGACTTAATACTATAGATATATATATATTAGTTAGGATATAATATTAGATAAAAAACGTCGTCTGCAGAAGATGATATCAAGAAAGTTTTTCCCTACCATATATTCACTGCAGACACAACAATTGACCATTTTTAAAAAATCTTTAATGTCCTGAAAGATTCAGAAAAAGTTTTATTTAGTGTTGTGTGTATGTAGGGGGGTGCACAATCTTTCTCTCTCGATACAAACATGCATTTTATATATATATATATATATATATATATATATATGTAAGTCAGTAAGTCTACATCTTAATGATAAGTAAAACATTTATCTTACGTAATAAGTATTTGTTTTTGAAAACAATTTTCTTCCTTGTTAATGTAATTAATTTATTGGTTGATCTTAATATTGTAGTGTAAATATTAAACAGTGAAGATTTTAGTTTGCAGTATGTTAGATTACAGACTTATTGCTTCACTCAATATCAGGGAGATATATATATATATATATATATATATATAGTCGACAACAAAAGTATTCAAACACCAATTAATTTTGAATATTTTTATCCATTTCTCAGACTCTAATGCCTGTATGATGCCAGGTGTTTTGTATGTTAATAATCCCAAAAAAGGGAATATGAAACTCTATTTTCTGAACAATAGGTTAAAAACCACAAATTTGACAGGCGAATTATCCAAAATAGGAAAAGACAAAATTATTCATGCAGTGCATAGTTTCACCATTGTTATTCTTAAGTTAACAATGCAATGGGGAAGAAAAAGGAGCTTAATGTTGACTTGAGACAGAGAATTATTAACTTCCACAAGTCGAGAAGTAGTTACAGCTCTATTTCAAACCGGTTAGCTATCCCTAGATCTACAGTACAGTCCATTATAAAGAAGTTTAAACAGTTTGGCACAACAGAGAATTTGTCTGGGCATGGAAGAAAACCCAAATTGTCATCTTTAACTGCATAAAAACTGTGTTGTGAGGTTAATATAAACCCAAGAGTTGTTTTGAAAGATATCGACAAAAGTTTGGATATGATGTAAATCAATGTAAGTACTTGCACCATACAACGTTGTTTAACTACAAACGAGTTGTATGAAAACTGACCATGACAAACCCCTCTTCACAAACCATGTCACGTTGTTCATTTTAATTTTGCCAAAATGTTCTTAGACAAAGAAAATTGCTTTTTGGAACAAGCACTATGTAGTGATGAAATAAAAATTGAGCTTTTGGGACATGATGATGTACAGAAGATTTTGCACAAGAAAGGTGAGGCTTTCCTTCCAAAGAACAGTGGTAACATTAAAACATGGAGGCAGCTTGATGATGTTTTCGGGATGTTTCAGCTCAAGGGGGACTGGACAATTGGAATAAAAGGAAGATTGAAATCTGCAGACTATATCAAAATTCTGAATGAAAATCTCCAACTATCAATGCAAAATGTTCATCTAAGTCGGCAATTTACTTTCCAGCAAGATAATGATCTCAAACATACGTTTAAATCAGTGAGTGTGTGGCTTCAGAAGAAGATTACAGTTCTGCCATGACCTTCATTGAGTCCTGACTTGAATCTAATTGAAAATCTATAGCAAGAATTGAAAGTTCGAATAAATCGTTGGTCACCAAAAACCTTCTGGAATTAGAATGTGTAACTATTAAAGAATGGAAGAAAATCCCAGAAATGATTTATTCAAATCTCATCAAAAACTTCAGAAAACTATTGCAAGATGAGAGGCCATTCTAGTGACGATTAATATTGTGAAAATTAATCAATTTTTTCTATTTTTCATACTATACATATAATTTTGTCTTTTCCTATTTTGAATAATTCACCTGTCAAATTTGTTGTATTTAACCTATTATTCTGAAAATAGAATTCTATATTCCCTTTTTTGTGTTTATTAACATCCAAAACGCCTGGTATCATAGGGGCATTAGATTCTGAGAAATGGATAAAAATATTCAAAATTGATGGATGTACAAATAATTTAGTTGCTGACTATATATATATATATATATATATATATATCCCTGATATTGAGCACTTTTCCCCATAAATATAGCATATATTAAAACTATATTTTTATCATGTGTTTGTAAACACTGGCTATTAAAGCTAATATAGCAAGACTCTTCGGCAGAATTGAGTCACTGTCAGTCACTGTGTGTTTCTCTAAATCTAAAAATAAATACGTTAAAATTTACCTTCATCCCTGCCGTGCGCTGACGGCTTAGTGGTAGAATTTCCGACTGACGCCAATTCAGTCGGGTTTTGATCCTAGCTAGAGACAACCGGATGTCTAGCCACACTGATGGGCTGTTATACAGTGAAACAGTCTGTCTGTGGATGACAATAATATATATATATATATATATATATATATATATATATAAACAGTGTAGACATAGTGATTAACACTGGATAGTAATAATCTATTTCATGATATATATGATTTTGGAAAGGCATGAATCCATATCTTTCTACTTCTCTCAACAGATATCTTCAATTTTTTTTAAATATTTCTGTTTTTTTCTTGAGGTATTTGGTCTTTTCTTTCATAAGCCATTTATGGTTGTTGTTGTCTGCTCAAAGCATCTTTTGTTTGTAGTGATCAAAAGTGATTTTAATGTCTATATTATTGCAAAGACAACTTTGAAGTTTTTAAATTATGCCCCCCCCCCCCCAAAAAAAAAGAAACCATTAAAATGAAAATTAGGCTCCATTTGGCAAATGCAGCCTAGCCACCTAAATATAAAAGTTTTCTTTTAGAAAACAATTGGGTGGAATTTAAACCTTCTTCTGTGATTGTTCCTTTGTAAAAGTCTCGAATTCATCATTTTACTTGATATGAATGGAAAGCAAACAAATTATGGCTTTTTTTTTATTTCTATTTCCATGGGAATTATTTTAATTTATATTTGGTGATGGATTTTATTTAAACAAAAAGAATGCTCTTGTTAAACTTATAAAAGGTATTTAACATTCTTTTTGATCATTATGTTGTGGGTTAGGGAGAAGGAATTCAGAAGCAGAAAAATCGGGTCATACCATCATCTCCCTTCATTTGTGGGATTCCATTGAACATTCACTAGGGGAATATCAGACCCAAACCCACTACACTACATCTAGGGCACATCACTTACTCTTTCTCTCTCTCTCTCTATATATATATATCTATATATATATATATATATATATATATATATAGTCATCCACAGACAAACTGTTTTGCTCATAAGTGTGGCTAGACATGCAATTGCTTCAAGCGAGGATCAAAACCTGGCCGATTTGACATCGGTCAGAGTCTCTCACCCTTAGGCGATTAGCGCATGGAGAAAGTGAATCTTTAACACATTATATACAAGATATAAGCATTCCAAGCTGCCAGAGTGCTCAGTTCATAGTGAAGAGCTTTTAGTGTTAATTAGCATCAGAATGGTTACTTGTTTCTGACACCTGATTAGGCATGTTTGTTTTTGCTCAACACCAACAGTATCCACTTATATTTCAACTATGCTGAGTGAACCTTCATTACATTCTCCGGGAGAGAGTACATCATCTGGCATGATTATCAGTTTAAATAAGGTCAGTAAACTCAACAAACACTTGATCACAATAACTTGGATCTTCATGCTAGCACAGACAACAACAGCCTGCAAATAGTTCCATCTATGCAGTTTGACTTACAAACCTTGAGTAAAGCCATGATATGGTTTTCAGGCCCTTTCCAAAGGTGATAGAAGTTGGGATTGCCTCTCTAGGTTGCTAATATCAAGAATTGACCTTCTTCACAAATTGACCATGGTAAGATTTTAATCCTGTTCTCATGGTTAGAAAGTGAATATTCTTCTGAGTACCATTTTTCATGTGCTGTAATAAATTTCAACCTAGTATTTATGAGAAATGTAAAGGAGATTGATTTTAAAATGAAAAGAAATGAGATTGTTAGGAGTCACACCAGGACTGATGTTAGTGTCTTGCCCCCACCTTGAAATTTTGATACAGGGCCCTTCTCTCTACTACTTGTTCATTTTAAAGTTTCCTAGCTCTGGGGCTACAAACCCTCGAATGAAAATTGGTGGGGGAAGTGAAATGTGTTTTTTTAAATTACCAAAAATCAGGGAATTATCCAATTTAAATGAAAATTTCAGTACATATTCATTAAATATTTATTTTTATAATAAATATTTCTTTTTTTATTTTAAGAAAAATCTGAGAAAATGTTATTCTTTTTGTAATAACCATCAATATTTCATACCATTTTGGAATCAGGCTGACTCTGTGAGCAAATTAAAAAAAATTCCGTGCCTGAACCCACAAAAATTTGGATTTCCAGCTTTTCATGACTGCAATTGTTTTCAGATTTCGCCATCTTGGCTGATAAGAACAATTAAAGGAACACAACTCTCTAACTTGCAAAAGCTCATGTTTAAATGAAAAAAATTACAGTATTTCAAATTAAAATTGTCAGTGTTTTCGACATTACTCATCGAGGTTGTAGCCAAACATATACCATTTTGGAATCAGGCCATCTCTGTGAGCAAATTAAAAATATTCTGGGCTGGATCTGGACCTGAAATTTTGGATTCCCAAGTTTTCATTACTGTGATTGTTTTTTGCAATCTTTTTTTATGTGATTTTCATACAATAACAATTTTTATAACTTCGAAATAAATTTGGGAATAATTAAAATCAATTATGAAATCCAGCAAAAGTAACCGATGAAATAAAACTAATTGTTTGTACAGAAAGTAAGGACCTATGTACATGAAATTGTCATTAAATTAAGTTTCAGTGGGTGAATAATCGTTTAACTTTTAAAAGGTAAGCTTAAATATTAATGCAATACTTAAATGCAGCGATTGAATTTGAGTTTTTCTGTAGTATATTGCTGCCTATTGCGTCTACTCCTCCCTACCTATTATGATGATGGCCCAATCAAGAGTCCTTTGCAGGAGCTAGTTTAAATGCTGCCTAATAGGGCAGCTTTTAAGCTCATATAAAAAAACACACATACACACACACCAGGTGGTCACAGTCAGTTTCATACTGCAACATGTTCAGGCCTGAAGATTATGTCCAAGCATGAAACAAACTTTTGCTGCTTGGTGTTGACTTCAGTGGCCACGTCTATATTTATATTAACATATGCTCTATTTCTGACATTGAGCACTTTTATCCATAAATATAGTATAGAATCTTGAGATATATAGTCAGGTAGCCAGACCAGATATGACGGCAGTATTCAATACATGCATGGATGGTAGATTTATAAATGTGTAAGAAGGATTCTGACAAGAAGACATTTTGACAAGTAAATGCTAGCCAAAAATTAATACTAACATTTGACACTGTATCATGCATAAAAATTAAAACTAATGCTGAATCTGTTTGCTTTTTTTAAAATTCCAGCCATACATTTTTTTTTAAATATTTAAATTTTCCTCTAAAACATCTGACTGCTATAATCAGACTTTTCTTGTTCTTATAATTATCTTAATGATAGTGATGTTTGCTATTCTAAAAATTAAAAAAATTAATTATGAGTCAAGAAAGCAACACTTTATGGAATAATATACTTCAAGTGGTTACATTGTTTCATATTGAGGTTTTAGTTTTAACGAGTCTCATTAAATGTTAATGATAATATCTTTTTTTTCTTTTTTTTTTATGAAGGCAGTTCTACATTATTCATATTTCTAGATTGCTCTCCAGAGGTTGTAATCTTGTTGCTGGAGTGTCTACTCAAAATGTTTCAGGTGGGAAGTGCTTTTGTCAGATTCTTCTGAAATCTTCAGAACTTTTAGGTCAGATAAATTCTCACCTCAGTTTTTAATTAAAACAAAAAACAGAAAACTATAAAAACTATTTCTGATTGGATGTTCAACATCATTAATATGTATTTTTAATAGATGACATAATGTGTGACACAGAAACCTGAAGATGTTTAAGCGTAGTGGTGATGCCTTTCAGAAACTGAGCAAAGTAAAAAGGGATAGAAAATGTTTTTGAAAAAAAGATGGTTCGACTGAATTCAAGGAGAAAGAAATACAAATTAAAACTTAATAATAACCAAGAATGCATCATCTCTAGAAAAAAAAAAAAATGTAAATTAGGAGGTGCTGAAAAGCTTTCCACTTAACCAAAAATCCCTTTCCAAAAACAATCTGATATTTGACCAATTGGTCAGATTTTGGGAGGTGGGTCAAGCCTTTTCAACACCTTGTTTATTTATATGCAGTTTTTTTCTGAATAACATAAATTAAGTGAAGTACAAAATATTCATTTGTCATATTTATATTTCTCTTGGAAACCTTTTACAAGCATAGGAATTGCAGTTCATGAGAAACTTACATAAGAAAGATAACTGCTGACTTGAAGAGGTCAAGATTGTAGTGATTGGGAGAAACATCCAGTTAGGAGTCTGTTCCACAAAGCTGCAATTCTTGAGAAAATCCAGTCCAAGTGGAACTTGGTTCTTATTAATGGAATATAAAAGGAATTACAATGAGAAATTCTTGTGTACATGCTATGGTAGGTCCTAGTTGCAAAGGTCAGGGTTGGTGGAACCAAGGAATGTAGCTCATCTGAGCACTTTCCATGAAAATAGTGATAGAGTAGTGAGAGGCTTGTGATGTTTCATCTATGGGAAAGAGGATGTAGTTTGGAAAATTGGATGACTGAACTGGAGGTTGGGGCTTTCATGGAAAGTGTCAACCAATATGACTTTGGAGACAACGGTTGGGAGATAGTAGTAAAATTATATATTCCTTCAAATTTAATAAAGATTCAAAATAAATACAGAGGATTGTTGTAAGTTTTTGGACAATGTTTTCTAAGTGGTATAAATCATATCCAAAAAGATTTAAGGTAAAGGTATATTAAAATGCCAGGCAAAGTTCCTTTGCATTCTGCAAAATTAACTGTTATGAACCTTGTGCAAAAAATATTTCAAAGACCCCAAATTAATGAAATGGTCTCTAGCCTCTTCAGAAGATAATCCAAACTTGTAATCCATCATTAAAAGAAATTTATAGAAGAATTGAAAACCATATTTATACAGTGAAGATCTCTGGGAAGTAATAAAAACTGCTGCAAGTATTGTTAATGTTGAAACAAAAGTTAAATTCAGTAGCTGAAAAACCAATGAAGGAACTTTGTGTCAGAGGGCCTATATTCAGATATAAAATGATACTTTATTCAGTATGTATGGGACATTGTGTTCATCAAATATATGTTTCAAGCACATATATCTTTTAGATTTATTTGTAAATTTATGCTGTGCTTTGCAAAATAAAACCCAAAAGAAGTTATTAACAATACTTTTAATAAGGGAAGATAATATAGGCTAAAACTTATGTGATATATTGCTCATATAAATATATCCGGTAAATTTTACCAGCATTGATTAATACCAATTTTATTGTAAAAAATTTGACTTGAAATATGAATACTGAGACGGTGTACAAATTCCAAGTAGATTTCATGATGTTATTTGCATTGAAGTCATGTAGGTAATTTGCAGCTTACATTCTGTGCAGTGTTTTATGGTGAACCTTCAGCTAATCTTATAATCTCATCTTATAAATTCCCACTAACGTTTCATATAAAACTTGTGATTCAGTTTCATTTAATCAATCATGCCATTTGGTTGCTTCATTGCTTTTTCAGTATCAGTCATAAAAAAACAATATGATGAATTTTTTTTTACTCATTCCCATTAGATATAGATGTTGTGCTGGGCAATTGTCCATTCATATCCTAATATAAAAATAACCAGTTTCAACACAGAAGTATTATTTTATGTGCTTAAAGAAAATACGTTCAAGATTTATGATCTGAGACATTGTGTAAAGCAAATTAAATGTGAAAGTAAATTACATGTGTGAGGTTACATTGGAATGTAATAGGTTGACCACTTCTTGAATAAATAGACATCAATTTCATGCATTGCAATAGAAAGTAGATATAAAAAAAATATATACATACATATATACAATAATAGGCTTTTAGAGGAGGAGTTTTAGCCAGAATCATGCATCTGTAAAAAAAAGAAAATAATAATAATTATTCCAAACATTACTTTTACAAATACTCTGTTCTTTCTGAATTTACTTTTTTTTTTTACTGACAGCACTGGCTTAGCTGAGAATCTGCCAAGAGACATACCATATATATATATATATATATATATATATATATATATATATATCCAAATGAGAGAAAGGACAGATGGAGTAAAAATCCACTGTTCGTAGAATTTACTTTTAAAAAAGTGCTCAATACAAAGTAGAGGAATATATTAATGTTTTATTTTTATTATATGAGATTCTAATAAAAACATGTTGAAATCACTACACAAAAGCTTTCATGTTTCAATACGAGGATTGCACTTCTTCAGGCAATGGTAACTAACTGGTGATTGAAACATGAAAGCTTTTGTGTAGCAATTTCAACATGTTTTTATTAGAATCTCATATAACAAAAATATAATAATAATAATAATAATAATAATATATATACAGTGTAACCCGGATATAAGAGAGATATTATCTGGTCCCAACTTAGAGCCTGTGTTAATGTATATATAATAGACCAAACCCGGATATAAGAGAAACCCGGATATAAAAGACTTCTTCTCCAGTCCTGACAACTCTCTTATATCCGGCTTACACTATATATATATATATATATATATATATATATATATATATATATATATAATCGGAGATTAAAAAAATGTAAGGATTTTTATGTTTTCTTTAATCACCATTGATAAATAATATTTAGTTCCACTGTGTATTGAGCTCTCTTTTAAATTAAATGTTAGTCATTGGAATTATACTCTATTTTTTCTTATCTTACCTGGAGATATATATATATATATATATATATATATATATATATATATATATATATAAACATTATTTTTAGTGAATACACATGTTTGAGTTGCTATCTGTGTTTTGGTTTTTTTTTCTTATATTCTGAAATGAATAATGACTGTCCAAGATTGAGAAGTCCTACTCAAGGGAAAACATATCTTTGACATGAATCAAACCTGTATCCTTGTTTTCCATCAGGAAAACTGACAGACCAAGGTTTGAATTACCTATTTGAGGAAAGCACATCTCTTGTTGGGATCTCTATGAATCTATATCTGATAGGCATATCCACTAAAAGTAATGTTTCAAGTAAGTAATGCATGTATTTGGGTAATACACCTATTTGAATAGACACACTGTTTTTACAACTGTGTTTATTTCATCTTCTATTTGTGCAGTTGAGAAAACTTAATAAAGAAAACGTGCCTTCTGGCAGGGTTCAAATCTTCATCCCCCTTTGCAAGAGAAATCACTGTGGGATCCGGCATACTTTAACTGCTTGTCTGCAGAGAGCTTCATGGCCAAGCAAAGTTCTATTTGCCTTCAAGTGCATTCACGTGTTCAGATTTTCTTGAAAATATGAAACTGAGTAAATAGGGCTTTCGATAAAATCAGAACGAACGAATGAATGTACATGAAGGCAAATAGAACCTTGCTTGACTGTGAAGCTCTCTGTAGCCAAGCAGTCAAAGCACAGCAAATCAAACGGTGATATCTCTTGCAAAAATATATGGAGGTTTGAGTCTTGCCAGAGGGCATGTTTTCTTTATTAAGCTTTATCTAATGCAAGAAGTAAAATAAATACTGTTTAAAAACTGGAACATCTATGATTATCTACAAAAATAGGATTTGAAATAAAAAAAAAATTGGATTAAAAAATAAAATCCATTAATTCTTTAAATATATATATATATATATATATATATATATATATATATATATATATAATTTCTTTTTAAGGAACATGAAATGGTATCAAGTTGCTGAGTTGCATATATAGTCTGAATCTATGTTGATTAACCCATTGATGCTCACCATCCCATTTTTGGGACTGTTGACATTAATGGGTCCTAGATAGAAACCTATAAATAATACTGAAACTTTTTTTAGAAACATATTAATGATTTAACTAAAAGCTCAGAAAATGGATAACAATTTTGAAGGCTAACAAATTGACACATCTGGTTTGGTTAGCAAATTGGTCTATAAGTAATAAATTGGATTACATTTGAAAAGTCAACACTACTAAATTTGGAATTTACTTTCTTCTAATTAGTAGCCAAGCTTATTTAAAATAAAATAGCCCCAAAAGACCAAAGGAGTAAAGTACAAAATTTAATAATACTTGGCTTTCAAAACTCAACTCATCTGGCAACCCTGCATCTGGTAACAACTTCATCAAATGTCTTATTAAGTATTCTATGCATTTTTAATCAAACTGTCGTCAAAATGTGATTATTTCTCTAATTCTTTGTTTTGTTGGTGGTTTCTTTTGTTTACTGTTTGTATGAGTTGAAGTTTAATGGTAGAAAATGATTTTGACTCTAAGACACATGGTGAACTTGCACTCACTAGTGTGTGACAGCCTGATTAGATGAGGTACTATGGCGGTGACCTTGGTTAATGTTTATGATACATCAGCTTCCAACCCTACATTTGACCCCATGTTTGATAAAGTTTTTGCTGCTGTTTTTGCAGTTGTAGATGAATGAATTTATTCAGTATATATAATTATCATCATCTTTGTACAAACAAATTGTACCAAAAATTATATCAAAATTTCTCAATGAAAAAAGGATCACATGTAATTTTCACCATCTCCTTTGAAATGCCTACTTTAAATACTACATTTGCTTCACAGATATTGTCTAATACACTATGTTCCTAGACTGTCATATATTTCACATGTGTTTGGGTAATACCTTCACACACACACACACACACACACACACACACACACATATATATATATATATATATATATATATATATAATGGCTGCTCATTTATTGTATGATGATTGACACCAGTAGGTGACAGTTGGATGAGATGGTTTCTTTTTCAATTTCTGGAAATTTGATGGTACCTACATTGTTGTTCATAGTTACATATAGCTTGCACAATGCAATGTGGACTCTCAACATTTGAGAGCCTTAATCTGATGACAAAAGCCAGTCAAGATAATTGGAGACAACCTGTGCTATATAAAATTTGAATTTCTGATGGCAAGACACTGGCATGGTCATTAATGCTTGAATCATACGAAAATATGACCTCTGCTATAATATCTTCGCACCTTAGATGTTCAGTTGCAAATGAAAATTATGTAGATATATTTATAGATATAAAGTTATAAAAAAATCTAAAGCAACTGCTATTAACAACTTTATGTATAAAATTTCATAATAAATGATTTCAGTTTTTCTCATTGTTCAGATCAATAGGAAAGTGATTCATTGTACCTTCTCAGGCTCATGTTCTCTGTTGATTACCTTGAGCTCCTTGATAAGATCCAAAGAAGAATCAGCAATATTATTGGTCCTGATGTGGCAGCTTGGCTATAGTCACATTCCCATCATCATAAGGTTGCTTCTCTGTGCTTTTTCTATAAATACGTTCGTGCTAATTGTTCAGATGAGCTCTTCACTATGGTACATAGACTTCATGAATTTAAGCGCAATACTATACTGGTGTCAAGATCTCATCAGTTGACAGTTGAGCTGGCTAGATGTTGCAAGTTCTATGCTAACAGTTTCTTTTCTTGCACTTGTCGCTTGTGGAACTCCCTTCTAGCTACATGTTTTCCAGCCAACTTTAATTTGCAAACATTTAAATGCAATGTCAATCGCTATCTACTGTCCACCTGATTACTCTTTTCTCTTCCCACTCATTATTAATGTTTCTGTTCCTAATTCTTCCACACCCTGTAACCCCCTTGTGTCTTAGTGGCTTTACTGCCTTTCTTATGGAACTCCCTTCCGGCTCCATACATTCCAGCCAACTATAATCTGCAAAAATTTAAATGCAATGTCAATCGCTATCTACTGTCCACCTGATTACTCTTTTCTCTTCCCACTCATTATTAATGTTTCTGTTCCTAATTCTTCCACACCCTGTAACCCCCTTGTGTCTTAGTGGCTTTACTGCCTTTCTTATGGAACTCCCTTCCGGCTCCATACATTCCAGCCAACTATAATCTGCAAAAATTTAAATGCAATGTCAATCGCTATCTACTGTCCACCTGATTACTCTTTTCTCTTCCCACTCATTATTAATGTTTCTGTTCCTAATTCTTCCACACCCTGTAACCCCCCTTGTGTCTTAGTGGCTTTACTGTCTTTCTTATGGGACTCCCTTCCAGCTCCATGCTTTCTAGCCAACTTTAATATTAAAAAATTTAAATGCAACGTCAATCGCTATCTACTGTCCTCCTGATTACTCTCTTCTCTTTCTTCTCATCATTAATCTTTCTGTTCCTAATTCTTCAACACTCTGTAAACCCTTGTGTTTTAATGGCATTACAGCCTTGCTTGGGGTGATACTGAAAAAAAAAATAGAATACACTGATTAAATTATACTTGCAAACATCAAATTGTATTATGATGTGAATGTCTGCAGATTAAATTTTCTTAGGTTTCTATCTAAAGAATGTAGATCTAATTTCAATTTTATCAGTTCTATAGCATACATATATATGTACATTTATATCTCCGCTAGTCTGTTTATGCATCCATCTCAGTTTAATCAGTTACCATATCTGATGGCATATAAGACCTATTTTCCACCATCATATCATAATGTAACTTTCCTATAAATATTTTCATGGCAATTGTTCTGATAACCTTTTCTCTTTGGTACCTAGACCTTAAGAATTTAAGAGTAGAACTAGATTGACAGCAAAGTCTCATTTTACAATTGGAATGGCTAGATGTAAACATGAGATCTACGCTCAGAGTTTCTTCTCTCGCACTTCTTGCATGTCGGTCCATCTTTCCAGCCAACTTTGATCTTCAGAAATTTAAATGCAATGTCAATTGATATTGTTGATTTCAATCCACTCGTAAAAGACTGCAGAACACTTACTTGTTCAAACTTGCTTTTGTGTATCAACGCCATTTCTTAGTATGTGAACTTTTTACCTTCTCACCTGTTAATTTGCTTTGCATATATTGTTTGCTTGATATTATTTCATTTTTTGTTCTGTTCCTTTTTCTTTTATATTTCAAACTTTGTTAATTCTGTCTGTTACATAATTCTGTTATTTATTTTGCATTTGACTATGGCTACTCACTCAACAATTATCTTCTGTCTTCTTAATTCCTGTTCTTTTCTTTTTCTCTCTCCTTAATAATGTTTTTTTTTTCTCATTCTCTCACACTCAGTAACCCTTTGTCTCTTAGTGGCTTTATTGCCTTGTTTGGGGTGAAATGATTATAAAAAGACTCAACTGATTCACAAATATTAGAATTTCACAAATTTA
>OZ038483.1:122612052-122629552 GCA_964036315.1 Acanthosepion esculentum
GTAATCATAAATCAGGAGTGGCCAAACTGCAGATTGTGAGCCATATGCGGCTCGTGGAGATATGTTGGCTGAGCTCTTTTTTGCATCATAGTTAATATAAAAGGTAAATAAGAAAAATTTTAATTATTTACTGGGTATGAATTGAGACCCAATTGGATTAAAACATGTTTAATGTTAATGTGTATGCAATAAAAACGTATGTGTAAATTTTGTTCATGTCTTGCAGCTCTCAAATATCTGAACTTTATCATATGCAGCTCTTAAATTAAGCCAGTTTGGCCACCCCTGTCATAGATCTTTCTTTAGTCAACAGAAGTCACTCTGTTTTGTAAATATGTTTAGGTATTTACCTATCATCTCACTGAGGTAAGATATGAAACTACACTTGTATATAAAAGTTATGTTATGTACAGTGACCATTAATGATTCAGTATAACTCAAGACTTCAATGTTAAGATAAAATAGTATTTAATTACAACTTCAAATTAATACTTAACAAGAACAAAGAAGTAAAAGTTAGCCAAAGATAATTAACCATTTCAGTGAATACCTTGGTAGTAGTATGGCTCAGATTAATGTCAGGTAAATCCTAAATCAAAACCCAAATCATTGACGCACAATAGTTCACACTAATTCAACTGGATAGTTCCACTCAAGTCTCTCTAGTCAGATACCACTATTTATACACCTGGTGGAAAACACATATTTATAAGTCCAGAGTGTCACGCTCAAACCTTGGTATTGGTAGTTACTCATTTTCTTCCTACATGACAAAAGGTAAAAGCAAAATTGTCCAACTCCATTAGCATTTCTAATTAGGTTTCTCTTTTTTATAAATATTTCCATGGCATTTGTTTTAATGCTTTCATCATTGGTACCTCAACTTCACAAATTTAAATGCAGTAGAAGATTATCAGCTTTTACTGTTAAAATTGCTAGTTGTAACCATAAGTTTTATGTTAATAGTTTCTCCTTCTGCAGTTTTTGCTTATGGATTTCTTTTTCAGCTTCTTGCTTTCATATCAACTAAAATCTTCAAAAATTTAAATGCGTCATCATCTGTTTTTTTTAATTATCTTCTTGTATTGTCCTCTCTTTTTCAATAATGATTCTCTCACTCTCAGTAAACCATTACATCTTAGTGACTTTTTCATCTTGCTTGGGGTGAAATGACTAAAAAAAAAAATTAGTAAAATGCAGATTCACATACATTGAAAAGTATGTAAACTTATTTTGTAAATGAGTGTATGTTCTTTTCTGTATCTATGAGTTTGTATTTATTTACAGTTGCCTGGCTTCTAAGCATGCCAAATGTTTACCTATTAGCATTTTTTAAATTTAATCATGCACACAAGATAATTCGAGTTTGTTATCTCTGGTTATTTTTATACTTTATTTTCTGCTTTCAAGGAAAGAAATACATAAAGCCAAAAGTGAAATAATCATATTAATTCTGCTTGTTCCTTATTTAACATACCCTGCCAATACTTCATAAATAATCGACTATTCCATTTTGAATGTGAGGAAATATGCAAAAGACACATCAGAGATAATGTTTGGTTTCAGTGAAAGAAGAGGTGATAACACTCTCATGTGTTTAAGGTCTGCTTCAGTAAAATGGAAAAAGCTTGTCAATTTTAAATCTTTCCCTTGTACCCTCTTCCTTTTTTAAATAATGATCAGCATTCATATTTATGATTGTTATTGCAATATTTTGACAGTTGTGGAGCTTTCTAAGGCTTATTCAATCATTAACTAATTAATTATGACTCAGTAGAAAATTAAAATAGAAAAACCTTGAAATATTCTTGAGTACAGCTAGTTATTATTATTTGATTTGATATCCTCTATGACTCATAGATGTTTTGTCCAGATTATGATGATCATATCTCAGATATTACATACAGCTTGAGAGACACAATGCTTTCCTCAGCATATGAGTTGATCCAAGCAGTACTGCCACCTGTACACTCTCAAGGATGTCGGGTATTCCCATAGCATCTTGCTTAGCAGAAATATTCTTGAAAGTAATCTCAAAGTGCGCCAACCAGAAAAGGGACAACTTGAGCTGCTGCTTGGTATATTTCTCTGATTTGCCCAGCCAAGTCTTGGTACCTCTGTATTTGCATCTGCTCTGCCTTCACAATATTCTTATCCCAAAGTACTGCAAAATCTGTCAGGATTCATTCATGACAGCTCTTTACGTCTGATATCAGCGCGATTACTCTCCAAGCACTTGTCAGTTAGTTGTATCCCACATGAGCTTCACTTGCTCATTCTCGATTACTGAAATTAGTGAATGCTTGTACCACTTCTCGGCATATACTTCCTACATAGTTCCCAATGTATTCTGAGAGCTATTTTATCACGGGATCATCTGTGCTCTTTTTGTGCCAGCAGGATGCAGCCACTGACAATGGGTTACAAACTTTCAGTAGCTTTCCTACACAACCTGAACAATCATCTAGTTGTTGAGTCTGTAAAATTAGTCTGCTCCCATATATAAAGATAGGTCACATGATATTAGGTGGTCTCACATTGGTTAATTAAATCGGGTGGGGTTGGAAGAAGCTAACCACTAGGAGAAGAGATTTGGACCTGCTCTGAAGTGACATGCAAGGAATATTTCTGCCACCAACTGTTTAAAGATTTTAAATGTTGATAGTTTTCATTCTTATCCATGTTAATCCCAAAGTATGATGGGACTAGCACAATATAGTCTATCAAAAGAGTACTTGATAGAAATTGTTCTTAAAACCTACTCTTGTGCTGCATAGATTATCTCTTTGATTTCCTTCTTCAAGAACCCATTCTTCAACTACATCAATGATTCTGAATCTGCTACTTTCTTGGTTTCTTGTGAAAATACTCTGTGTAAGGCATTTTCCTTTCATGGATCAACTTCCTCATCATAAATTCTCCAAAATGACCTTTTCATTCAGTACACCTTTGAGCTTCTACTCTTGGCTATTCTGTAAGTACTCCTTCAAGAAATATTATTATTATTATTATTGTTGTGATTGCTATTCATTTTTTATTATATCAGAAGTAATTATTTAAGTAATATATCTTATTTTTTATTATTTCTGTTGTAACACATCAATAGTTACATTGAACATAGTTCTTATGATAAACACTCTTGTCACCTTTGTTTCATTGTCTTGATTTATTGCCAGAAGTATTGCATAGCTTCATGTCTCACACATCTTGCCTGTGGAACTCCCTTGCCTTGATCGATCCACTATCTTTCTCCACATCCTCTCCTTTACCACTCCTATCTGCTCTTCCTCCAAACCTTCTGTAACCCCTTGCGTGCTAGTGGCTTCCAGCCTTGCTTGGGGTGATAAGCTTAAAAAAAAAAAAATATAAATTAAAATATCATGGGAAAACTTTGTTAATGATATAATTTTATTTCAATATACTTAGAATTTAGATGTAACTTAGATTGTACAAGTTTTTGCATAAGTATATTGTCACAATGACTTACACTAAAGCTTAAATAGTAATGTTAATATTAGCTTTTTCCTGATACGGAAGCATTCATCATTTATTGACTAAGTCATCAGGCCTACTTTTGATTGAAATTTATCAAATCTTTCTACAGGATGTGACAGAAATGGTAAGGCATTAGCTAGATGAAGACACGATTGCCATTAAGTGTCTTACCATTGTAGGAATGGTATTTCTGGGAATTATACATGGGAGATATTTCTACCACACCCTGTATTTTATTTTTTTTTTTTTAAGCTTATCACCCCAAGCAAGGCTGGAAGCCACTAGCATGCAAGGGGTTACAGAAGGTTTGGAGGAAGAGCAGATAGGAGAGGATGTGGAGAAAGATAGTAGATCGATCAAGGCAAGGGGGTTACAGAAGATTTGGAGTGAGAGCAGATAGGAATGAAAGGTGAAAGGATGTGGAGAAGGGAAGTGGATAGATCAAGGCAACTGGAGATGTCGATTGACGTTACACTTAAATAGTTGGAGATTGTACTTGTCAGGGAAACAGGAATAAGGAAGGGAGTTTCTCAGGCGAGTGGTCACCCATCTAGGTACTGATCAGCCTCAGCATTGTTTAACTTTGGTCATTGTACAAGGTTGACTCCTGAATTCTTTCACCTGAGTAGGTATATTTACAAACCAGTGAAGGTTTTAAATCAGTGTTTTCCTTTACTTAGATGGATTATTAGCCTAAGTTTACAAGCCTCATCTACTCAAATTAACAGGTTTTAAAATGCCAGTAATCCACCATGAATAATGGAAAAAAATCATAATCATGGGTACTTCTCACATCTTATGTAGATTTGTCTTCATGTAGTGACTACCTTTTTTCCTTCTGATTGCACAGCATCTAATTTGTTTACATCTTTTGACACAAAAACTTGTACACTATTTACATTATTCGGACTATTATCCTCATCTTTGTTTTGTTACCATATTTATCACAATGTTTCAGCCGCTGTATGCTCTGGCCTTCCTCAGGAATGTTGAACTGAACCCTTTATTTCGCTCAGTGGGGTTATCTGTTCTCGTTTCATGTGCCATGTCTAATATGGCAACAAAGATGAGAACAATAGTCCGACTAATGTAAATAGTGTACATAATACCTCATCTCAGAAACATAGACAGATACTGAAGGGCCAAAACATTGTATTAAATATGGCAACAAAGATGAGGAAAATAGTCCGAATAATGTAAATAGTGTACATAATACCTCATCTCAGAAATATAGACCGATACTGAAAGGCCGAAACGTTGTAATAAATATGGCGATAAAGATGAGGACAATAGTCCGAATAATGTAAATATTGTACATAATACCTCATCTCAGAAATATAGACAGATACAAAAATTTGTCACTTGAAGTCTGTTTTTGAGACTTACAGACAACTTGTACTACATAAAGCAAAGTCAAAATACAACAACAACAATAATAATGGTTCAACCATGTAAACAAATGATATGAACACAAATAAGAAGCTGCCCAAGAATATTCTAAAAAATAAGATACTCTGGAACTTTGTCATCCAGACTGTCCCTAATTGTTACAAACCAGAGAAAGAAAATATACCAGATGTTCCAGCAGACCAGAGGGTGAAGAAAAAAATATCTGAACTTTTTCCAGGAACTGAGGATGATGTAAAATATATCGGTTTAGGTCATGCCCATAACAATTAGTACACCTGGAAACATACCAAAAATACCGGAATGGAAAGTGAAGAATTGATTGATCAAATCACAGCAGTGCAATGAGCTGTGATATAATTGAGAAACGTTATATAAGGAGACTTGCTATCATTCACCCTTCAGCAGTAACGATCAGAAACACTTCTGGTGGGAATGCATCAAATAATAACAAAGAAAATATGATCTGTCAAATCATTGGAGGGTGTAAGAAAGTGAACCAGCAAAATGAAAAAAAACATCTAGACATTGAGAGTGAAATGAAAAAATTGTGGAATATGAAAAGCCATAATTGTACCCATCCTTAATGGCATGCTTGGAAAAATCACAAATAGCATTGCAAAAAAACAAAAAAAAAAAATGCAAAAACTGGAAATGTAGAGAACTGAAACCATCCAGGAGACAGCATTACAAAAATCCATGAAAATGCTTCAGAGAGTGCAAGAGTATTTCAGAGACTTACTGTCCATTGGGAGCTATCAAATATCAGAATCATGAGTCTTGTAACCCGTTAGAATTGTAAGGGTACCACATGTATTGCAGTTATAACAACAGTGGGTGTATTTCATTCAAAAGGGCCTGATGAAATACACTCCTTTTCAGACTTGTTCTTCTCCAAATTTCATTGTCACCCAAGGCATGCATACTCAGTCTACCCTTCTATTTAACCTATAGCTGGGGGAAGACTATTCATGCCTTTTCCTAGGTTATTAGTGTGAAGTGAACAAAACAGGCTTTATCAGAATTTGAACTCAGCATGCCAAGTTTAATTCTTGCTCTGATAACTGATACACTACCTACACTGACATCAATCTGTCAAGTTGGGAGAATTGAGAGACTTCAAAATAATATTAATAATAATGATGATAATAATAATAATTACTGTAACAATAATAAAAAGTAATAATATATTAATATTAATAATATATTAATAACAGTAATAATATATTAATAATGATAAAAATAATATACTACTAATATTAATAATATACTAATAACAATAATAAAAATAATATACGACTACTAATAATAACAACAATAAAAATAATATACTGATAATAATAATAATATACTACTAATAATAATATATTAATAATTATTACAGTAGCAATAATAAAAATAATATATTGATTATAGTAATGATATTAATAATAATAATAATGTATCTTTGAAGATCTTAAATAAATTATTAAAGACAAGGATCTTGAAGTGAAAATAGAGAAAATATGGCACATGAATACATCAATAATTCCAAATGTGGTTGGGGCACTGGGGTTGATTCTGATAGACACAGTCCATGCCTTTAAAGAAATACAAAAATTGTTTTCAAAAGCACAACCATACCTTAAGAAAAACTTCATGTAAAATGTGTGTGCTTTTACATTGTTTTATTTTTAAAAAATTTTTTACACAAATGTTCAGTGGAAAATATCGTGATGCCATTTATGACCTTAGTTAAGACCAGGAAGGAAATGAGTCTGTAACAGAAATCGAAGGAAATAATAATAAATAGGATTTTTCATGGGAAGCAGATTGGGCAAATAAAAAATGAAAACATTTTTCTAATTCAAGGAACAATAAAGAAAAGTGTATTAAAACACTTTTGTGATGTTGGACGGCTTTGCTTGTCACTTTTGGTATATCAAGCAAAAGCTCATTATCACTTCCAAAAATGCTCGTTATATTCGAGTAGTAATCGGCAAATAGTATAATGATCAGAAGAGAATTGTAATCCACATAGTAGTAGAGTAAAGAGGGTGAACGTATAGCAATAGTGGATAGACAAGCAGAGTGGACAGTTATCTGTACAGTATAGAGGAGGAATAGTGATCAGCTCGTTGTCAAGATACTTTGTATTTATTCACTTCTTTTATGATCATGTGATCTACTTAATAATGGAATCACCCGTGTTGCTGACTGGCGATCTAGTTTCAAACCACAATGTTGGCAACAACACTTACTCTTATACAAAAAAAACTTTGAAAAGTACAGCACCATGATAGAATTTAGGTAATGTAGCACTTGAATGAAATGGGCAATATAACCATTTCTAGAATAAGAATTATAAGCAATGAATTTATAGCTATTTATTAAAGTCACATGAGTTTTGTTCACTGATATGAACACAGACATATTCTGTGACAACAATTATCATTAATTGAATTTGACTTGATGTAATTATTACCACTTTTTAAATATTGACATTATCTTTTTTTTAAAATTTAATCTCTCAAGAAAAGTCATTATACCAAGAATTTGACTCGCTAACAATCTGACATTTTTCAACTTTTTTTTAATTTTTATTGAGAATGCTTCCTGATATCAGATTTATGTTAAGAGAAGGGCAAGGTTACTCAGTATTTTATGGATCAAAATAATTTTAGACTCATGTTTACTGGCAAATTGAATTTTGATTGATTCACATTCAGTATCACAAATATAAATTTGTCATTATTAATTTTTGACATGTTTTTCTTTTGTTGTCTTATTGTTGCTTTTTATCAAAATGCTTGGCTTAATTTGTTACTTGTGTTTTTTTTTCTCTTTTTTTTATCATCATTAAGTAAACAGTGTGGATCTGAAAATAACTAATTAATCTCTGATGAGTGTTCAATTCTCATTGGGTCTCATTCTTTATTTTTTAATTCATTCTGTTTACTTAATATTGGCCATGTAAAAAAAATAAAGAGCATAAAGAAAACAACTTGAGTATTTAAAGCCGCAAAAATACAATGGAAAATTTTAATGACAGTTTAAGATAAGATGTAAATAGACAACAAAATAAGATAAGAAAAAAACTGGTCACAACTTTGTTAGAAATTCAGAGATATTTTAGCTAGCCTCATGAAATAATAATTAAGGGATCTATCTGAGTGTTCTTTTTATATTGTAAAGTTATCAGGGAATTATTGCAAAATACTTTAATCTTGTCTCTTTCCATGTAGCTTTCAGGAATCTTTGCTAAATCTTTTTTCTGGTCTCCTGACATGAAGTTTTCAGGTGGTTACTACAAAATCCTTATTTTCTGGTTTTCTTTCATGTAACTTTCACAGGGAGAGTGTAGTGGACCATGCGGTGTGTGAATGTGAGAAGAAGAGAAGATGAGTTATCTCTATCTTATGGCTTCCGCTGGCCGGTCCAGCTACATAAGAATGTTGGACTTTAATAGAGTCCAAAGAAACAAACAAGACCGATATACATGTATGCGAACAAATATATATTAATAACAAATAGATTAAAATACAAATTAGAAATACATTGAAGACATGAATAAAACGTTACAGTGTCTGTATGGAAAGTTGTGTGTGTTGAATTGAATGTCCGTACGGGTGTGTATTTTGTTTTAGCGTGTTCCCAGAATATGGGAAACGCTGGTTGTGTATAAGAGTTCACATATTGGAAATTTTAAGAGAAAGTTTTATACCTCGCCTCACGAGCGAGGTTGCGGCCCGCGGCCGAAGTCGAGATAGGTGCTCGCACGTGTGCGCAAGCAGAGAAAAGAGAGAAAGAGGTGAAAGGTCAGCCAGTATTTATACTCCCGGGAGAGAGAGACCCCTGTTGACGGGTTAAGGAAATGAGGAGGAGCTAACTGCGACAATAGCATTGCAAAATCCTTTTGTCTTGTCTCCTTAAATGTAGCTTTCAATAGGTCAAATTATCTTTTTTGTTTAAGTGAAATTTGAAAAAAAAAATACATTTTTGTCTTTTTACTTCAGAACATGACATTCCATGAGTTCAAATAAAAATGTCAAAATAAAAAGCCTTTTTTAACAGAATCTTAAATTACTGTACTTGATGGCATATAAAACCCTCACTCACTGTTTAGATTTAATATATGTAATATTATGGTGTTTGCCTAGTTACAAGTACAGGTAGTTTATATATGTGGGTAAACATTAGCTAACCTGATATCTTAACTTTGCCTATAAGACACCTCCATTTACATTTGATATTACAATATTATGGAGTTAGTCTCTCCATGGCTACTGGTAGTTTGTGGTGTGTGGGTAAAGATTAGTCTACCAGATATCCCCCTTTTACATATGCCATTAACTTTTAATATTGTAGTATCATGAATTTAGCTAAGATGCAAATAAAAGTAGTCTATGACATTTGGGTAACATAAGCCTACTATATACCCCTATTGTGTATATGATACTCCCAATTACAATTAATATGATTAATGGTATTGAGATGAATCTTAGTCTGTCAGATAATAGTCTGTTTTGCTAATAGAACAAACACTTTACATTTAATATATACAGTATTATGGCCTGGTGCCATGTACAAGTTTTGGTAGCCTCTGGCATTTGTGTACCTCAATTTTCTAGAGAACTCTCTGAAGGATCTTTAAACAATTTTGGGGCTAAAAAGGGGATATATTATAAGCCATAGAGTGAGTAAAATAAAATAAAAAATATCTAATTGGTGTTTTTGTGCCTCAAAAAGAGAGATGCATTTTTATATTGAATTTTCTTTGTTTCCACAGTATGAAATGATTTATAATAAGTCTTTTGTCAGATGCCAAAACAGAATTATACAAAGAATTCCTTCTCATGCTTTCAGTAATGAGTTCTTTCAGATCATATGATGTCTACATAAACAATCATCATCATTATCGCTATAATAGCAGTAATGAAAAAACAAAACAACTTTCTCTATGTCAATGTGACGTTCGTCACACCTCCTACATGTCCCTATCTAAGATATTCACTTTAATGTTGAAAATTACCTTACCATTATGGGTCAATTAATGATTTCGTTAGGCTGGAGAATCTCTATCTATGACATTTGATGTCCATAAATAAGGACCAAGGTTAAAACAGTCTTTAACCTGTAATTAGTCTTGGATAATTCCTGTTAGATTTCTCAGAACCAAAGAATTCTAAAATGTAAATCTTCAAATAGAAAAATAAGTCAAAGAAGGAGGACAAGATACAAACACACATATTTAAAGGACTGTTGTCTTTCATGGGAAATTCTTGGAAATTTCTCTATTTTATTGCATATAAGATCCTCCTCTCTTTCTTTAAAAATGGCTCACATCTATCACCTTGATTCTTGGGATGAAGTTGAGATATCATTTTTTTATTTATTTATTTTTCATCATTTCACCCCAAGTAAGGTGGGAATGCCACTAGTAAGCCGGGGGTTACAGAGAGTGAAAGTGAGAGAAAAGACTGGGCATGGGGAGATTGAGGAAAGGATAAAAGATGAACGGGATTCAAGAAAATAGATGTTGATTGCATGTAAATCTTTGAAGATTGTAGTTATCAGGGAAGCAAGTAAACGGAAGGGAGTTCCACAGGTGGGAAGTGCAAGAAAAGAAACTGTTGGAGTAGAAGTGGTGGTCACATTTAACTATTTCAACAGTAAAATAGTGGGACTTAGATGACATTCTAGTAACACACTTCTGATAAATTAATGTTTAACCAGATACCAGAGATTACCAGTTCTTGTAGCTAGCCTAATTCTTTAATACTGCAAGTTAGGTGGGGGTCTTAAATGTAATCAAATAAAGTAAGAATAAAGGGACAAAATTACTCAACCCTCTTTTGTTAATTCTTATTTTGGGGATGGCTCAAGTGCCAGGGATTAACTCTAACTTCTTCATGAAAGAGAGGGGTACTACCTGTTGGGGAATCCCCCCCCCCGGGTTCAAGCACATATTTAATTTAAGTCTTACATCAGTACAATCAAAGCCAACCACAAGAAACAGATTTGTTTTTTTTTTTGTGGAAAATGTTAGTTTCAGCTTCTGAAAATAAAGATTGATTTGTTTTTTATGGCTTATCAACCATTTTCAGGTTATTTAAAGCCAGAAATTTTTTTTAGATTGTAATGATTTACTGATACAAGTTCTAATAATTAACCCATAGCTGGTGGAAGAAGAGATGGCTTCATATCTTTTCCCAAGCATAAGTAAATATAATAAATGTGCGAAAGTAAATATAACAAATAAAATTAGAATCGGAACTCAGCTTTCTCAGGTTTCCATTCGCATTTCCAAGCTTATATCACTTGGTATTTCCAAGTTAACTTCAAGTATGGGAACCTGTGTTTCAACATGATATGGCCATTAACCCTGAAAATAAAGAATCATTATCAGCAAGTGCTTTTCAGGATTCATACAAATTGTAATATTCCAGTATCAACTCTTATAATTATGGCTTTAGATAGATAAATAAGCCGAGTCCAGTAGTGCTGAGGGAATCTGATTTTATTTTGTTTAGGTTTATTTAATATTTATTTTATTTCTCCTTTATTAGAAATCAAAATTCATTTTGCCAGTCTTTGATCAAAGCATTAGTTACTGACAAGAATATATAATATTAATATGAATCATTTTCCTTGGTTTGTTGGGATATCATTATTGTTATAAATAAATAAAAATAAAATATAAAATAATAATAATGACAATTATAAATAAAATAAAACAATAATATTTAAACCTTGTTTAAAATAAATAAAAAAATAAAAATAATAAAATTACTCCCAGCATGCAACAAAAACTGTTCCTGTCGGAAATACGGACATCCTGCCAAAAGACATTATACTCAATCTCTTCACCCAATAACTGTCAAAAAGACAACACATGTGTAACTTCCCTGTGTGATATGGCTTGCAATATTATGGAGTAAATTTCTCCCTTTTATAGCATGTACATTAACACAATTGTGACATAAAAATATGCACACCAATACACACATAAAATTGTACGAAATACTATACAATATACCATGCCTGATCTGTTATTGTGTACGTTTATTTTCCTGTTTTTGTCTTCATGAAAACAAACCTAATTCGTCTTACCATGGTGTGAGTGAATACCCAACAGTTTTCACAGTAGTTTTAAATTGTTTATAAGCAACTCAACTTCATTGTAAAAGGATCATGACAAAAGTAGTAGCTCGTTTTTTTTGTTTGTTTTTTTTATACATCTGGCATCCTATATAAGAGACAGATGATTGTGGTTTTAACAGTGGAGGTTGAACTTTCCTGTCAATTACCCATAATTTATTTTAAATTGTTACAAATAGCAACTGAGTAGCAATCTGGCAAAATGATATCTAGCATGAAAATGCAAGTGATGCAGAAGTGTATCATTAAATTCCTCTATACAGAAAAAATTGCACTGGATGATATTTACCAGTATTGAATGTTTATGAAGACCAAACATTGGGTGTACATATAAACAGGCAATGGTAATGTGTTTGAAAAGCCATCTACCAGGTTGGCGCTTTGTACAGCTGTTAGCCCCCAAAATGTTCATCATTGGCAAAAAGAAATAGACAATGATAGCGACTGGAAAAATAATGCTTTCTAGCTAAAAATTTGCTCTTTTATCCAAAGTGGTGTTATTGTGCTTTCTGTTTTAGTTTCCATGGAAATAAATTGGAGGCATTTAGAGTGTTTCTTTATATATCCATTTGCTGATCATTTGCAGACATTTCTTAAAAATAGAATGCACCTGTAGGATTGGTTCATTTGATTGATAATCTAACACCAAGTAATAATCGTCATAGTGATTTCTTGAACTTTTGATCTTGCATTCTTTTTGTGCAAATTGATATGAACAGACTGAGATTGGTAATGAGATAGGCAGATGTGGAAGAGTTTTTGTAGAGTAGAAGCTGCATTTACAAAGTACTAGTTGACTAAAAAGTTTTTTTGCGAATGGCTTGCAAGATCAGCAATTAAACTAGTGCATAATGATAAGCACTCGATTATGAAGGGGTGCTGGAAAGTCCTTCATCTGACAAAGAAACTCTTTAGAAAAATGTTTAGTCATTTTCTTAAATATTGGGAAGTGTAAGAGATGCAGAATTTTTCAGCACCTCTTCATAAAAATCTATCCACACTTATGATCTATTCCACTCTCTTCATGTCCTGTTATATTCCGTGCTAATAGGAATATATACTTGAAAAACAAGGTGGATAAAATAAGTAACGGTTTATTGTAAAAACCAGTACAATAAGAATAAAGGTAACAGTTATGCACAAGGTCATTGCAAGTAAATGCAGTAGTGAGTGCTACTATTGGAAGGTCAGTAGTTCTTGCATAAGTCTGAGTTGTACTCAACAGATCCCATCTAGACTCTGTAATCTGTTGACTTACTGATACTTATAGGTAGTTACGACCTATAGTGTGTTTACTCATGGGTATGACAGGTTATTCCATTACATCATATCCAATACTTGTTTGCTAAAGTGGTTGAAGCCTCACACGATCTCAGTATCATTTCTTTCTTCTGTCACTGCTGTTTTGAAAGACTGATGTGCTGTGATATGTACAAGAGACTTTTACATGAAATTGTGCCTTACTTCTTCTTTGATCAACATTTAAAATCATGAGGTTTATTGAAAGCAAAATTTAGCAGACGAAATTAAATGAAATCTCCCTGCACTGAAAATAACCAAACCAAAAAAACGTTCTGTGCTGGAAGATATAACAAAAAAAAATGTTTGGGAAATACTGACTTTGGTGTTTGGTCAAATAAATTCAGTGTAGCTCATAATCCTGGACAAAACTGAGTGTCCCTCAATGTTGAACCTCGTTAATATGACATATTCTTACAGAATATGTTTACAGTGTCAGAGGCAATCTACTCTTCTCATATCTGAATTTAATCTGGTGCTTTAAAAAGCGATCAGATTCTGAGCAGAATAATATATACTTTCATACTCTCTTCTCTTTCATCTTCCACACCACTAATCTGGCCATTGCTGCTAGGAATAGAAGCATTACACTTTTCTGCTTTGAGCTTCATTGATGTAAACTCACCAGAAATATAAGTAAACTTTGGTGAAAAGTATCCAAAGCTTTCAGCAAAGTCTAAGAAAGGGGAGCTGACTGGGTGACAGAAATGAAATCAGTGAGTCACTGTTTAATCTTCAGCTTACATCATGAAGACGGCAGAATCAGTCAAATTGGTGTAGTGCTTGTTTTAGTTGCCGTGTAATTGATGGAAAAGAAGGAAAAGACTAAATCATAACAACAGTGACCAATAAGTTTATTGTTTCTATTAAATATACTATAAATAATATGAATTGTCTGCTTCTGCGGGAGTGTCATAGCAACAACCACCCAACTGGTATCTATGAGAGAGTTTAAGGACAGGTAAAGGTAATGTAATAAAGTTGAAATTTGAAAAAATCTTGATGTGGCTGCCTGGAATTAATGGCCTTCACTATCTTAACTGTAGAAGTTGGTTATTTCAATTGTTAGTAGAAAGTATTAACCATTGAGCTTGAGTCCTGTTTTATATCCTTTGGTAGGAATTTAGAGCCAGCTTCGATTGGTTAGAAAATAAATTTTTACTGTATAAAGTTTTGATTGGTCAGAGTAATGACATATTTCAATTAACTTATTAAGAAACAAGTAAATATTTTTCCAGAATTGTAAAGTTATCTAAAAACAAACTGATGGAGAGTATTTCACTACAAAACTGCTTCATAATAATTCATCATTAACTTAGTATGTTAGTAAAACCTGACATGTAAGAAGTTCTGTACTCAAGGCTGACTAGAAAAATAATGTTTCTCCAATAGACTTGCCCTCAATTAATTAGATATGATCATCTCATTATCCCTTAAGATAATGATTTAATAGACAGCAAAGAGTCTCTTTTTTTTTTTTTTTTTTTTAAATAGTGAGGTTAACTATTTACAAGACCCAGGAGCCACTTGAGGTAGAGATTTATGTTTGGGAGCCATTTGTGTGTATAGAAGTACATCAGATGAGTAATGTTGATGTTGTTTTCTGGAAAAGCTTATTCATTTAAACCAGTGTTTCTCAATATTTTTAAGCAATGGCACACCAAGTAGTAAATGAAAATATCACGGCACACTTAGCAAAATTTTTAATGGATGTACATTTAAAGGTTATGAAATAAAACCATAGATTGAAAAAAAAAATACAAATATGAACTTAGTTTATTTCATTGTTTCTATTCAACTATTTGTGCAGCTTATTTAGTGTAAAACCTCTGGCTGGTGTTTTTTTTTTTTCAATATCTCTTGGCACGATGGTTGAGAATCACTGCGCTAAACTGAAGAAATTTCACTTTCTTACAAAATGCTGAAAATTGTTACTTCCATCATCATAGTATTGAGAAATGCCACTATTATTAAGTAAGGTTTGGATTCAAAAAGTAAGATATCCAGAAAACTCTTAATGTGAACTTGGCTACAAAGCTTTTACTACTTAGAAAACTTTCAATGAACAAATGCTTGAAAACTCAAAGCAAAGGTAGGTAATGAAACCATGGAATAAATGACAAGGCTGTCAGAATATGAATTGCACAACTATTATATTTGATAGCTTATAAAAATTTCCCTCTTTGTGAAACATCTCAGAAAATATGAGGATTGGCCTGAAAAGTTCATAGGCTAACTAGGAAGGAGTGATGCTAAAGCTGTGAAATCTTGCCTACATTAACTTCAACTCTTCTTATTAATAAATGCATTGTTTTTTTTGGTGGGTGGGGCGTAATAATAGTGTTACCAAGTACCTGCAGAAAAAGGGTTTAGCCCCCAATGCTGACATTCATGCTGACATGGTTGCTACATTAGGGGATGATGCTCCAGCTTTATCAACAGTACAAAAGTGGGCAGCTGAAGTTAGGAGGAGAAAGGAGTCTTGAAGATGACATAAGGTCTGGATATCCTGCAACTGCCACCATCAAGTTTTGAATTCAGTTTTATCCTTCTCCTAAGCCAATTTCCTCACAAAGCTATAGAACCCCATAGCTGGGGGGGAGGAGAACAAGAGGATTCATACCTTTTCCAAGGGTATTAGCATGTAAGTGAATGTAATGGATTTGACTGGAATTTGAACTCAGCTCTCTGATTCCTCAATCCAAGTCGCTATCCATTACTCCACCATGCCTCCTCTACTTTACTATAAAATCTACCTTCAAAAGATTTGTATTTCTTCATTAAATAAGAGGTTAACTTTTAAACTGTTAGATGTGTGCCAAATTTTCCAGTAAAACCAAAAATCAGTTTTCAGCTGATTTCAAAAAGGCCAATAAGAATTTCTATTCATATCTAATGTTAAATCTCCAGTCCTGAATGAAATATCTTTTTCTGGTAAATGTCTGTTCCAGACTTATTAATCTACCATACTTTGTGAAAGCAGTTGACATTAATCTAAGCAAATAGTTTCAAGTCTGCCTTGGAAATATTGCATTAAAATAGGGATATTGGAATCAACCAAAAACTGAAAAATCTACATTAAATAATAAAGAAGACTTACATTTAATTTATTAAGTTCTGTATTGTCTATAGTTTACTAGAGTGTTTTCCCATCATATGAGAGTGTTTTAATATTTGAATGCGATAGATCTGATCATGTCCTCTGAAACAATTATGACCATGTCCAATTGGGTCAGCAATCTGTGTGGACATGGATACAAAGGAAAAAAAAACTTAATTATTTGATCTAATATTGTCTTTGAAGTTCTGGTCACACTTGCATTAATTCTCATAAATATTGAGATATATTTGGCTGATGCAGAAACAAAACTTGAAAAGGTTGAATGAACCACAAAACTGGCAATGTCCATTTATCCATGACTGTGTTGCTGATGTTCCCTTTCTTGCTTTTTCATTTTAATTCCAATAGCAGTCCTCATTTTGTCAACTTCTCTTTCATGTTTCCTTCATTACTAAGCAGCACATAGCAGTTTATAAATTCAAAATATTGATTCATGTCATGCAAGCATCTGCCCAGCAGGAACATCAGGGGGAAACTTCCTTGTTTAACCAAAGTCTACTAGCAAAGAGAGGAATATGTGTGCATTGCAATTAGGCTCCTAACTAGATGTTAACAATTTTCCCGGTTTGACATGAAATAAATAAAATGTATTCAATCAAAAGACTGACTATACCTCCTTTGGAGGCACAATTAAGGATGGATAGGATATAGAAACTCACACTTCACTTACCCATCATATTACAAACTAATATATATATATATATATATATAAAATTGAGAGAGAGATATGTTTAATTCTATGGGAGATGAAGATTTGCTGTATGAATTTCATCAAAGTAGTGTATGGCAAGTCTGGTAATGAAACAATATTTGTGTTGTGTATCCAAGCGTATTGACTGTGTGTAAATGTTAGTGATGGTTCAATAAGTTTAAAAAGACTTACTGATCTACATGATAAACTTTATTCTGGATGACCAACCACTTTGGATAATTTTTTTTTGAAGACATCTGTTGATGGACTCTAATTACTCATAATGCTAATTATGTCATTAATTAAATTAGGATCCATTTTTTTATCTTTTTAAATATATGATGACT
>OZ038483.1:122634552-122674552 GCA_964036315.1 Acanthosepion esculentum
TATATATATATATATATATTGTACAGGTAATCAATCCATTGGTATATAATCTGGGTGCATCCTAGTAATATTGATTAAAACTGATCCACAGAGAGCTCAATGTTTTTATTTTAACAGAGCATATGTATTTTTTACAGCAAAAAAACAAAAATTACCTCAACATATGGGTAGTCTATTTCAAACAGTTCTTTGCACAGATATCATCAGCTGTGTGAAGAACGTTTTGAAATCACTCTGGGGCCTTTATAAGAAACACCACATAGTAGGAACTGATATTAAACTACAAGCAAAAATCCTGGTCATAAATAAACTCCAAACCCATACCACTCCTCCACCTGGTGTAAGATACCTTACACCACCACCAATTGCTAATACAAACCCACTCTCATTAGCAAGGCACCTACTAGAGGAGGAATGACTTTGAAAATAAATTTAGAACAATGCTCCAAGACAAGCACTTAGAGGCTGATGATAGCCATGTGAAGAATGGTTTGAAATAGATTATATCGATGTTGAGGTAATTTTTGTTCTTTTGCTGTAAAAAATATATATATATATATATATATATATAGTGTGTTTCATTAAGATGAATTATATATAAGAATTATATATATAATTAAGATGGATCAAATCAGCAGTAAATAAAATCAGTGTTATTGGTGAAAATTTATTTATTTGCTATTGGATCATGTTATTTAAGTCATGGCAATTATGTGTGAAAAATAATATCGCCCAAATGTCTGCCAAATCTGAAAGAAAAAAAAAACATTAGACACTTAAACTTAATTCACATTTAAAATCAGTCCAAATTATTGGAACACACTTTATATGCAAGCAAGACCAACATGTTATTTAAAAATTTGTGAAATTAATGCATGAAATATATGAAAGAAAGTAAAATCTACATTGTATGGATTCTGTTCTCCCTTTTCTATTTTATTTTCCTATCAATATACAATAATAAAACTAAAACTGAAATTGTTTTTTTTATATTTCAACTTTCTTCTGATTTGTAATTACAATTTCATCATTTATAATCATATATATTTTATTCTATGGTTATCAGGAATCGGTATACCAAACAGGTGTTTGTTATTCCAGTCTAGCCAAATCCAGTCATTTGGGTATAAAACAGTATGCCTTTAAATATCAATCTGTGCCTTATATAGCAGGAAAATACAATATGTAGAATTCAATGATCTTAATTTAAAGAATGTTATATTTACACATCAAGCTAACAAGTATTTAATTCTCACTGTAAGTATTTCACTAAAATGATGTTTTAAATCTGGAATTCATGTGATAGATTTACATTGATGTTTAACATTAAAATTATTTATTATTGTATATTGATAGGAAAATAAAATAAGACAGAAAAAAGAAGAAAAAAAAACATGCTAGTTTTTATAACCTATCCACTCTTTAGTTAAATTCAACTCAAGAAATATGGAAGAAAGGAATGGTTTAGAAAAAGTATTCCCAGTGTATGAAATGACAAAAACATTGCAATAAACAATTAAAAAGGAAACTAAACTAGTTCAAATTAATAATGAAAATATGTGAAATTAGTAAACTAATTAATTTCATTTTCAGAAAATAATGAAAGACTACTACTATTACTACTATTACACAATCAATAAAATAACAGGTTATAAAGTTGGGAAAAAGAAAGAGTGAGCAGAAAACTCAAGATGAAAAAAGCTGCTTTCTCTCGATCCGCATGACTTCAATTATTCACATATGAAGAACAGAATCCATACAATGTAGATTTTACTTTCTTTGATATATTTCATGCATTAATTTCACAAATTTTTGAATAACATGTTATTTGTTTGGTTGCATATATATATATATATATATATATATATGCATTTTAAAAGAAAGGTATTTTATTTAATGATTTACAGTGAGTGGTCTATAGATAGACTCAAAACACTCAAAGCCATTATGACAGAAAAGAAGAAACAGACATTAAATAAAATCTGTTACTACACAGTTGATGGTATTTTAAAATGGGCATAAAATATTTAATATATTCATCTACTGGTGCTGTCAAAACTCTCTAAAAACATTCTACATAGGATGTCACACACACACACACACACACACACACACATATATATATATATATAATCTTGGATTTCCTTTTGAGTTACCTTTGGATTCACTTGGACTTTCCTAGCATCTTTTGTAGTGAAGAAATTTTTCAGTGAGCAAAGTTTTGTGGTGCCAAACTTTATCCATTTTGTGAACATCTATTGTGGAGAAATTTTCTATGGAGCAGCGGTTCAAGGAAGGATTTTGGTGGTGTCAAACGTGATCCACTTTCTTAGCACCTTTTGTCGTGTGGATATTTTACATGAAGCAAGGGTTTCTTGTGGTGTCAAACTCCATTGATTTCAAAATAATCTAATTGTATTGACAACAAGTCCATTTACATAAATGGTTGGCTACCACTCATTTTTGAACACACCTGACCATCACCGAGCAGAGCCTGAACTATCATGATGAATCGTGTTCTCTCAAGAAGACTCCCTGTCTTGTGTGCTTCTTGGGGCTCAAGTTCATCCCAGAGATCGAGTGGAACTAATAAATATAAATGATCACTAAAAATAATCGGTTCCTTGTACCACTCCAGTGAGCACATGATTCTGTCTGTGACTTACAAGAGCCAGATCAGACTAAAAATGGAGTCCTGCTGCCAGATCTGCACAGTCCTCACTTTTCAGCCTTGATAGAGTTCCAAAACATTATGACTTTGTGGGGGATAAATTATTTTCCACTTTAAAACTGCTATCCCACAGATGAAGTGTCACAAGCTACTTGCTACTCTCTCATTATTTCCATGGCAAATATTATGACATGCTACAATCCTTTGTTCCACTAACCGACATTCACAGCTAAGACGTCCCATGCCATGTATGCTGAAATGAATCATCCCATTCTCTTCATAAACTATTTGTAAGATGGAATTGCCATTCAGATGGCTTTTTCTCAAAAACTTTTGCTTTATAGAACAGGCTACCAAGAGGATGCTTCCCTGATCACTTTATCTTAATTGATATATTTCTTTACCTCCGCCTCTTATGCACAGTCAGTAACCTTCTACCTTGACTGGCTCATGGGTCTTGTATTGGGTTGACAACTAGTAAAAAAGAAAACCTGTCAGGGTGGTTAGCTAAACAAGCCAATACAGATGCCTGCTCAACCCACAGAATCCCCTTATGGTTTATACTACAACTATGATGAGCAAACCTTAGTTACTGTGAGAGAGTGCATAATCTAGTAGGGTCAGTTTTTTTGAATAAGGTCAAATATGCTCAAACCCTCCATCATCATGATTTGTGACTTTGTGTTAGCTCAATACTCAACACCTTCTGAATAAATCGGTATACACAATTTCATTCACAAGGCTTGTGTCAACTTGTATGGTTTTCATGCCCTTTCCAAAGGTACCAAACACTAGGATAACTTCCACAGGCTGATAGCATCAAATAGATGTCTCCCTGAAAAATCAACCATCAAGAAATTTGAAACTGGCTGCCATGGTCAGAGAGCAAATGTTATAACCTCATGGCTATGTGGCACACACACACACACACACACACATATATTGGGGGGGGCACCAGGAACTTCTTCTCGACACTTGTCAAACAGAGAAAAATGGTATGATTTGGACACATTACAAGGCATGACAGCCTGTTTAAGACCATCCTGCAAGGTACCGTTGAAGGTAGATGTAAGAGATGATGCCGATGTCAAACAATGGACAGGTATGACTATATCAGAATTGCTGATGGCTACCATTGACAGACCATTGTGGGGGAGATTTATTGTAGCTTCTGCATTTGCATCATCTCTACAATTACAAAAGTCGAGGGGATGATGAGATATATAAAATCTGAAAAATTTAACCATCTGACCAAACATCAGGATTTTGTAGGGTAATTCCTTTTTGTTTGGTCCTTTTTTTGTGTGTGTGTATATGAGGCAATTGAATGTCAAAGTGGAACATTTTTGTATGACACATTGTGGGATATTTAAAACCAGTATTAATATAAAACAGAAACAAAAGTGTAAGGAAAATGGATGAGATCATGTGTCCAGACATGCCAGGCACAAACAAAACAAAATTTAAATTCCTAAAAATTTTCCCTCAAAAATTCAGCATTCCCACATCTTCAATATTCCCCCTCAGTGCATAATTATTATCAACATTTACGTTTAAGTCTCCTTCTGCCCTTTGACATATACAGGGTGCGATGGATAAATTGTCGCCTAAATTACACAAAAATGAAAATAACACTGACATCTTATTTTAACAGATATACTTACCAAAATTACACAAAAATATCAGAAATATTAAAGAGTAAATTTATTCAATTGCCATTGGCTTCAACCATGACCAAGTTTGTAAACATACAGGGTGCGATGGATAAATTGTCGCCTAATTTACACAAAAAATGAAAATAACACTGATATTTTAACAGATATATTTACCAAAATTACACAAAAATATCAGAAATATTAAAGAGTAAATTTATTCAGTTGCCATTGGCTTCAACCATCACCTCCAGGTGACTTTGGAATCTCCTGCAACTCTTCTGGATGCTCGCCTTGTTTAAGTTGGTGAATACTGCCATAATCCTTGACTTTAGTTCATCTTTGGTGTTACAAGGAGTTTTGTTGGTCTCACACACAATAATCAAGGGGGTTGCAGTCTGGAGTTAGATGGCCAGATGTAAGGGGTGAAATGTTTGTATTGGAGCTTCTGGTGTGAATGCCAGGCAGTACAGCATACCGTTTCCAAATTTCTGGTGGAATGAATTGCATCATGGTGCTCTTTTTCTCACAGTGCCCAACTGACCCTACTATACTGTCCAGTCAATAAAATCAAAAACAAGCAACACATATGTGCAAAATTAAAAATATAAAATGGCAACTGTTTACCCATCGCGCTCTGTATATAATTCTATTGATAAGAACATTACTTTAGCCTGATGAAGTCCTTTCAGAGGAAGAAACACATTACACAGTATTTTCCCACTTTCTCATTCAATTATCTAACAGTGTTCTGATATATAGAAATGTATATATCATATGCTCTCTCTCATATATATATATATATATATATATATATATATATATACATATATATATATATATATGTGAGAGGGAGGTAGATAGATCATAGTATATACAAAGCTCTCCTGACTGATAAGTAGAAGTATACATAGTTTTTTTTTGTCTGCATCCACTGCTTGTTCTGTGATATTGACCAGGTGAAGATTTAAATGTCCAATCACACAGACATTGGTTTGAAGTATCAACCAGTCCAGAATAAATATCCATTGATTTTGTCATGAGATTTGCACAAGTGATAGTAAATCTGTCTCAACAATTCTGCATGTGAACCTCCAGACACCTTTGGAGGTATAAATCATTATCATTGAGAACCAGATATTCCATAATAATAATGGCTTGACTCTACTCAACTCTACCCCTGGGCCATGCCATCATTGGGACAGAAATCTTATCTATTGATGTGCATAGAGTTTTGGTGAATTTCCTGGGCATTGCTTTAAGTACTTAACACCATGCAATTTGTACCGTGCAACTAGTATCCTGAGGCAGATCAAACCTACTGAGCTGTGTCCTACTCATGATTGGCTACTTGACTTGATTTTCACACATACTGGCTGATCCCTGTGGCTATAGATGTTTGGTAAGATAAAAGCTTATCTTGTTAAAACTGTAGATCACTGCATACATTGAGCTGAAGAATGCAGTTAAAACCACCAAGTCTGAAGTAACTTTAGATCCTAGAATATTCTATATTTGAATATTAATTTAAAACCTAGGTGTTCTTCATTCAATATTATAATGCTGAGGTGCATTTAATGACCTTCAGATGGAATAAAAAGACAAGTTCCACCTATAAGCCAAGCCAATTGCTACTGTATTTTGTTTTTAATGCTATGTCCTTTCAGGACATATATGATCATGGTTTGCCACAGATTCCTTTTCTTTCTTATTAATTACCATTTCTTCAGAAAGATAGAGTGGTTTCCTGTTGGCTTCTCTATGGTTTTGAATTCAAAGTTTTTTTTTCCTGATTAGCTGCCACTCAAGACTAGAGAGCCCAGTCTACCCTGCTATTTCTACCCAAGTACAAAAGTGAGTGCAATAGACTTTGAACTCAGTTTGCTAGTTCTCCTGTCAGCACAATTAACAGTTAAAAGACCCTTCTTTTATGTGCCATGTCCCTTCAGGATGTAGGCGATCATGGCTCTCCACTTCCTCCTATCCCTTACAGTTCTCAATAAGTTTTGTCTTTTGTTTTGTCTCTCAGACCCTATTTTGCCATCCACTTGCTTAAGCCCACTAAGTATGTCATGTGTTGCTTCCTTTTGTCCCTCTTTCTCTCTATCTATTCTGTGATTATCAGATTTTCCAAGCCTTCCTTTTTCGTTAAATGTCCCAGAAATTTCAGCTGCCTCTTCCTGATATTAAGTATAAGTTTCCTCTTTGTTTACAACCTTTCCAAAACCTCATCATTGCTCACATGCTCGGTCCATGATATCCTTAGCATCCTTCTGGAGAACCATAACTCTGTTGCCTTGAATCTCCTCTTCATCTTTGAAGAGACTGTCCAACATTTGCTGCCGTAAAGGAGGACAGCTATCATGTAGCAGTTCAGTACTTTTTTCTATGTTACCAACAAAGTACTCCTTTTTCATAATACTCTGCCAAGCTTTTGGAATGCATCTTTGGCCATCCCAATACTTCTTCAAAGCTCAGTATCACACTTACTGCCCTCTGTCAGAACACGTCCCAGAGATTTAAATTTCCGTGCCTGTTTGATTTTAGTGTCCCCAACCTTTAAATTGCATTTTAGGCTCATCTTTTTACTGATGACCATGGATTCTGTCTTCTTGTAGGTTATGCTTAGTCCCTTCTTCTCACTCTCCTTTGCTACCTTCTGTAGGAGGTTTTGCAATTTCTTTTCCGTATCTGCTATCAGTACTGTGTCATCTGCGTATCATATGTTGTTAAAATTGTGGCTGCCAATGATGAATCCCAGTAGGATTTCCAATTGTCTCAGAATTACCTCACTGTGCAGGTTGAATAAGTCTGGTGAGAAGACGCATCCTTGCCTTACGCCCCTTTCTATTTTTGTAAATCTGCTGAACTCATTCTCTATCCGCATGCAGGCCGTTTGCTGCCAGTATAGGTTCTTGATTATTCTGATATCTCTCCCAAATATATCAAGGTTGCTGAGCAGTTCCAACAGGTCTTTGTGGCATACTTTGTCTAAGACCTTTGCGTAGTCTATAAAACACAGGTGCACATTCTTCTACATTTGTATTGCTCTTTCTGATAACTCATTCCCTATGTACATGCATGGTGTTTGCTGCTAGTATAGGTTCTTGATTATACTGATATCCCTCCCAAATATATCAAGGTTGCTGTGCGCACTTTGTTGAGCACCTTTTCATAGTCTATCAAGCATTTGTATTACACTTTCTGGTAATATTCTGAGCATGAATATTGCATTCCTTGTTCTGGTGTCTTTAACGAACCTGCATGCATTGTTCTTGTCCTATCTCTAGCCTGATTCTATTGCAGCTCTATTCATCAGAATACGAATGATGAGTTTTTTTCATATGGCTCATGAGGCTGATTGTTCAGCGGAGTTCACATTCACTTGTGCCTGGTTTCTTAGGTAGTGCTGTGAAAAAAAGTCTGCTGAGATCTTCTGGTATATCCCTACTGTTGTAGATTTCATTTATTATTTCTGTAATCGTGTCTATGTCCAAATCATCTAAGGCTGTCAGCATTTCAGTTACAATTCTGTCTAGCCCTGCTGCCTTGTTTCTGTTCAATTCAGCGGGTGCAGCTTCTACTTCGGATTTTAGAATTTCAGGTCCATTAGTAGTTCTGTGTCTTGCCAGTTGTTCTCTTTCTTTGTGGATGAGTTCTCCAATATATTTGTTCCAGTGCTGAAGAATTTTTCCCTTCTCTAATATGAGCATTCCATCCTTGGATTTTATGCAGCCTGTTGACGAGCATGTCTTCTGTCCTGTTAGTTCCCTTATTTGTTTATGCCTATCTCCTTTGTTGGTGCTACTCAAACTCAGCCTCCTCATCTTATGTTTTACATTTTCTAATTGGCCACAGTTGTTCAACATCTGAACATTCCATGTCCTGAGAGTTATTTTTGTTTGATGTGAGCAGTTGCTGAATAATGGTCAGGTGACACCTGTTGCACATGTCAATCCTTACCAGGCAAGGGGTTAATTCCCATAGACTTAACCCCCTTCATGCCATTAGGTTTCATAATGTGTGTGTTATTTGCCATGATATTACTTGGGATTAATAGTGGAGTGGTTTCCCGTTGCCTTCTCCACGGTGGTTTATGGAGACACTGACACTATTTAGCTGGCCATTGACTCATTGAGAGTTCTTCCGCCCTGTGTTAGATCATAAGTTTGTCCTACTGGCTTGCTAACAAACTGCTTCACTTGTAAGAACATGAAGTAAAGTAGCCGGTTTAGTTACTCAATATTTATATATATGTATATATAAATATAAAAGTGAACATTGAAGTCAACACTTAGAGGCGACAGGCTGTTTCATGATAGACACAATCATCAGGCCACTTGACGATTGTGTCTAGCATGAAACAGACTGTCGCCTCAAAGTGTTGACTTCAATGTTCACTTTTATATTTACACACGGTCTATCTCTGATATTGAGCACTTTATCCCATAAATATAGCACACCTTAAGAGTATATTTCTTCATACATATAATATATATATATATATATATATATATATATATATATATGAATTATGTGGTGCGGGTTGAATTTATATTACGCGAATCATTCATACGAAAAGCTTTTCGTATGAATGATTCGCGTAATATATATAATGTATATATATATGTGTGTGTGTGTAAAGAGAGTCCCCCAATCTTTTTGCAAGTAAAGGTCTGTAGGTCAGAGGTAGTAATGTGGGAGAATAGAAAAAATGATTAAGTTTTAACTTAGTATAAGTCTAATTACCCATTATTAAAACAATATGCGATTATTGAGCAATTACATTACAGTCACACTAGTTAACAAAAACTTGAAGTAAGCCTGACTACACTATATATATATATATATGTATATATGCGCACATGCAGAAAATTTAAATTTACACATTAGCCTAACAGGCCCAAAACAGAATAAAAAAATACATTCCAAACAATGTCATGGAAAAAAGATTTATTACTTACAATTGGAATTTTATATTAATCTTGCTAATCTCGAATCAACAGTCATTTAGCAAAAAGTGTGACAGACTCTAAACCTACATACCGTTTAATGTATTTGCAGCAGCATTTAGTAAGTAGTTGTTTTTAGTCAGCTAAATGTTTAATGAAATATCAGATCCGAGGTAAAAATTGAGGAATAACATCTGTCCTCAAGGACACATGGCCCAGTGGATAAAAATGTTGGTTGGATCCAGTGACTTGACCTAAACAGTTGTGAGTTCAATACCTAGCTACTGCAGTGGTGAACAATAACTTGGAGAGTTGAGTTAAAGGGAGATAGCTGAAACATCCAAAGGTGGCATGACATGGCACGTGGAACTAGAACAATCTACCCCAGTGGACAAAATAAGGGTTCAGTTTGAAATTCCAATCAACTGAAGAAGGCCGGAGTGTACTACAGCCGAAATGTTGTGATTATGGCAATAAAGATGAGGATAACAATGTAAATAATGACAATACCTCATTTCATAAATATTGACAAATATGTGACTCTGTTTTAGAGTGAGCTTTTAGTTTTTGTTACTATACATTTCGACAGCATGGGTTTTAAAATTACATTATTAGAGTGTGGACTTGTATATGAAAAACTTACCTAAGATTTCATGCATCCTGGGTATGACGATAAACTACATCTGCATCCTGGGTAAGATGATAAGCTACACCCAACAGCCGCTGATCAGGAGGTTTTGAGGAGTATGGAACCACCTCTTAATTGCTGGTGTTCCCAAGTCAACCCTAGCCCAAGGTAGTAGCACCTGTTAGGGTTCCAGCTATGTGCAAATAGTTAACCGCCAAACTGGGGTCAAAACACTATGAAAATATTAAAATAGGTTTTAATACCAGCAATATATTTTTGAAGAACAAATATTACCAGCAATGAATTTTTGAAGAAAAAATTATTACCAGTAATGTGTTTTTGAAAGAAAAAAAATGTTACAAGCAATACATTTTTGAAAAAAAAAATTACCAGCAATACATTTATGGAAAAAAAATATTAGCAGCAATACTAGCAATAAAAATTTTGTTGGCATTAAATAACCCATTGAGGTTGATATGCCGTAAACCAAATCAAACCAAACCAAACCTAAGATTTTAGCGTTTGCTAAAAGGTTTAGATTAAGAAATTAAACCTGTTTAAAAATTAAACTAAGATTAACCAAGTAACAATTAACGTAATAATTTAATTCAAACTATGTGCCAAATGTAATTACACTAATCAGTTTTTCGATTAGAAAAAGAAAGCAAATCTTGGGATAAAGAATAAAGACATTTAGCAAATGAAGATTTATAAAAGACATAATGACAGTATTGTCAAAGAATAGGCAGAATAATATTGGTCTGTTTTTATGAATTTTATCTTTTCTAAACAGGCTGGTAACACAGGGGCAGTGATGATCATTGGGTTGCTGGCACCCTGAGAAAGCTGAATTTCAGCACCCCTACAAGTATAATTTTTTTTTAAATTTTCACAAGGAGAAAAACTAAAAATGTAGAATAATGAGTTTATTGCTATATGCAATGTAATACAAACTAAAGAAAACATTCATTATCCTGCCTAAAACAATTTTGTCTATCCTTTAGATCTGCAAATCTTTTCATTTCTACACCTATCTTCTTTACAAGATCATTTTCTTTTGACAAAATAGCCAAAGAATTTAATTTGTCTTAAGCCATGGATAACCACAAATATGTTTTTATAAGCTTTGGTTTTGGAATATCCCAAACACATGACGGCATGATGGTGCCCTGGGTGACTGCCTGAGTTGTCAATACCTTGAGTTGGCCCTGCATAGGTCACTGTTCATAAAGAAATTACAATGGAAAAAAGATTTTCATTTAATTTTTCCCATCACAAAATATAATACCTTCTGCATATTATGTAGAAAAAAAAAAGAAATTCTCTTTTCTATCTTTTTTTGCATTCAGATTTTTTACTCAAATACAAATGAATGAATAAAAAAATAACGGATAGTACTCTATAATTAGTATTATTAGCTATCTTCCTTAAAAAATTATTTTTAACCCATTTAGCATGAATACTAATCCCAAAATATTATCATTTAGTTGCAAGGCACCTACTTTTTTTCTTTTTGCATTTTAAAAATATTTGATTCAATTCTTCTAGCAACAATGTACCATTTCAACTTGTTTTTTTAGTTGAGCACAAAGACCCCACATTATTATCATTCAATTGCAAATGACCTAGACTTTTTGCATTCTTTAAGTTAGTGTATTTTAAAGATACCTTAATTCAATATTTCTAGCTACAATGCTCCATTCTGGCTGCTTACAGTTACGCACAGACACACAAATAAGACTTTTAGTATTATATAGATTTCTCTATTCTCTATACATATGGATTTTATCATTTAAAAAACTCAAGCTGTCCTGAAAGATTTTTATTTTCATTCACTGTTTATAATACAGAAAGTCAGCAAACAATACAATTGATATAATATTATTAGGTATGTGCAAAAGTTATCAGTGCCCTTTTGTTTGAAATCTAGAGACATTGAATAAAAAAAATGGCTGGAAATTTTTGCACACAACTAATATTTATTTCTTTTTTTTACAATGTGATGATAGAATCTTGGCAATAAATAACAAGAGAATGATGATTCCTTTTGTGATTTATTTAATTCAATAGTCTCCACAAAATTTGCAAGGGCCTATTAAAAAAAAAAAAAGGTAACCAGAAAATTACCAGATGGCAGGAGGAACTCTCAAATTAAAAAAATACATACTGAAACACCCAGGAATTATTTTGGAAAAAGAAAAATTCTCTTGACACAAATTTTAATTCTAAACTACAGCTAGATCTTGTATTATAGTGACAATTTGAAGCTCTAGACAAAAGTTTTAACAATAAAGAATAATTATTGAAATAAAACATTACATTATCTTAGGTGTATCTTCATAGACATACAGGAGGAAATTTTATGAATGAGGAGCAGAAGGAGTGTGCCCTGAAAATATATAAATCATTTAATGGGTTGGGGGTGTCTGACTCTAGCTCATACGCCAATAGGTTTCTTAATCTTTTAGAATGCTAAAAATTTATAAGTATTGTGCTTTTTTTGGTAACAACTCGCAGCTGATATTATGAAAGTTAAAAATTCACTCACATTCTTTGCTATTGAATTTACCCTTATTTCTTTATGGAAAAAGCTGATGAATGCAATTTAATCAAATCTATACATAATGGTATATGAATCTCAGTCAATATGGTTTATAATTGTGGTATACTTGATAAGAGGTGGATGTGCACCTAACAGAATGGTTGCTTGTGTGGAAAGGGGAATTGGTGAGTCAAATTCAAATTTCACCTGACTTTGTTGCATTCACTTTCATACCAATGCTTTCAGGAAAACATGAATCTATCTCTTCTTCTGTCTATGGGTTAAATATAAGAGATTGGCTTTTCTCAATATGTATACCCATCAGTTTTAAAGGAGGATTATTTTGTACTTCAAAACCACAAAGAAGGTAGTCGGGAAATCCCTTGAGTGTTATTCCCAAGGAGTTTTGGTAATTTACAGATATTAAAGAAAAAGAAGCCATAATCACCTGTGTCTTGAAAAGAAATGGTTTTCAAAAGTAGTATATATTTATAATTATTTTTTTAATTAATTATTCACCTAATACAATGCCCAAGAGCCACTCAAGGTAGAGGGTTACTAAATGAGATTGATGCATATAAAAAGTGGAGGTAAGAGGTGTAGTTGATGAGGGTATGTAGGATAGATAACTGTTAACTCTGGACTTAAAGAGGTTAAGATTTTAGTGTTCAGGAAAACATCCTCTTGGGAGTATGTTCCATAAAGTAGTGGTGGTTCTTGGGAAGAGGCTGTCTGAATGGAACTTCTTTCTTACTAACAGAACACAAAAGGAATGGCATGGTGGGTTTTAGCTGTGAAGGTCAGAACTGGTGGAACACAGTAATGTAAATCCTTAAAACATAGCTACAGAGTAGTAAGAGACTTACAATGTTTCATCTGTTCGAAAGGGGGTTGTAGGGTGGAAATTTATTACTCATTTCCTTGGTACTTAATTTCTATGCACATTAAGATTAGCAAGAGACATTGATTAAAATTGAGTTCATTATAGATCCAGTTTCTCTCTGTTTCTACATACTCCCTGCCCCCATTATAGCACATAACATTCTAAAGTTCTGGGAAACATATTCTTTGAATATATATTCATACTGTACAAGATGAATCTATTTGTTGTAACCAAGGGAAGGTTACTGAATAGAATAATCACACGAAGATTGGTAATGAACGATAATACTTAGGACAAGAACAACACGTATAAGATTCCCCAGCAGCACATAGAAGAAGTAGTCAACGGCTAGAAGTCAACTTCAGACCAACATACAGTAATTACTACTGTATTTATGTGAATGGGGACATACCCATTATCATCTGCAGGTATGCTACAACACTATTAGAATGATTGAAGGAGTTATTAAAAGGTAAATTGGTTTCTTCTGTGTTTACAAAACATCACACAAACATTATTTTTATCTTATCAGGATGTAGATGTTCATAGCTTTCCCTGGCTTCCTTTTATTTGATATCTATGAATAAATGTGATTTATTGAGAAAACAGTGGTTTCCTGTTGCCACAGTTTTGAATTCAGAGTTGTCCTTTTCCTAGATTGGTTGTCTTACCAAAGCTAGACAGCCCAGTCCATTCTCCTATTTACCTGTAGCCAGAGAGAAAGGAAACAGTCATGGGTTCACCAAAGGCATTAGTGTGAACCAAATGCAACAACTGAATATAGAATTTTGTTTCATTTCTCTATTTTGTTTTTCACACCATTGTTGCATAGCCCATCATGATGGTCAATGGCGCCAATTCGATAAAACGTTGCATCTTATCTCTGAACTGGTGATCACTAGATGTTTTGGGCAGCAAGGATAGAAAATTTTAACATGTTTATTTTTATTAATGGTCAAAATGTACTAACCATCCAGTGGGGGTTGATCCCCCTCACTGGGGAGACATTTCAGACATAAAAGGGAACACATCTACATTGCTTGACGGTCAAGAAACAACTCACTAAAAAACTTTTTCTATCTATCATTCCCATGCTAGCTCAGCCAATCAAAATCAACTTCCTTATATTGGAAGTCGGAGCTGAGATACACTTGCCCCTAAAAATACGTCTGCTAAACTATTATTTAACACCAGCAGCCACATTGCATCATCAGTACTATTGATAAAAATTAAGTTAAATTATGTTTTGTTGCTTTTGCTAAAACTTTAAAGAAATATCTGACATCTTTAAATATAATTTCTTCATTTTATTTTTTGTTAGAAAATGTTGCTAACACAAAAAGTGACCTTAAATGAGCCATGTTAGAGATATAATTAAAATATCAATTACATAAACGGCTGTCATCAAAAACTGATGGGTTGCCTTTTGCTAAGTTAGAATTTAACAGATGGCAGATTCATTTTTGTGTAATGTATACCAGTCTAAGTGGTTGGCAATGGTTTTAAGTCATAAGACAAAGTGGAAATATATGTATGTAAATCCTTATACAACATTCAGTTGATACCGATTTTCCATGCTATCAAGAGTCAGATTGCTCTGATAGCAGATTTATTTTTATGTCATCTAAGACTTTGGCAAAGATTTTATTGTTAGATCCTCTCATTGATGCTTCAGTAGATTTTGTCAAAGTGATTTCTATCTTCCAAATCAGGCTTGCTTTGTTCAATTTCTAAATTTTGAACATTGTTGAAGTCCTTACTCAGATAATCTTAGAATTGATCTAATGCATAAAATTTGTCTTCTTTCTGTTTGTGTGTCTTGAATAAATGTCGACAGCAGTAAAGAAATTTTAAATGTTGATTTATAGAGATCTTTGAGCTGATTTCAGGGGGTTTTTTTTTTTAGATTATATCATAAAAATATAGAGTAAATGTTGTAAATTTCATACCATTTTTCTCTCTATGGTTAGAAAGAAAAATGGTATGAAATTTAGGAACAGATGCATTTTTTAATTTTGACTATAAGGCTAAGCAAAATGTGCTTAAATAAAATCAATGTGCTTGTATTTTTTCTCTTTTTCAATCTTCTATTGCCATTTGTGTTATGAGCAGACCATTACTATTGTACAGTGAGTTACTTGTTTATTCAGCATTCCACATTTGTGGCCTTGTGCCAGACTAGGCCAAGTTTAGTAAATACTTGGCACCTATCATGCTAAGATAATTAGCAAGCCAATCTTACAGAATATTACCACTGTTTTAAGTCTCATCTTCATTAAATGCTCCACAGTTGTAGCCTTGTGCCAGACTAGGCTAAGCTTTGTTTACAAATATCAGTATTGTAAAATCTAGTAATTTTTTTATTTGCTTTATGATCACTCTTAATGAAACAGAAGTAATACATATAAACAAAGACGTGTGTGTGTGATTAAACAATTTAGACATGTGTTTATTTATTTTCAATAAAGCAAGGAAGGTACTGTGGTTATATTTACTAATTTTTATTTTTCCCCCCGAGTACTTTCAATATTTACCAATATCATCATCAGGGTTTTGATGGCTAAGACAAATAATTCTGTTTGAAAAAAAAATTTTTACTTTTGTGGTTAAACTATTAATAATTCAGGTCATCTGCAAAGTCACAAATGCTGATTTAAAAAAATTTATGTTGTCAGAGAAATTCTTTGGGGTTGAATTATTACAATGGTGAATATGCTTGTGAACATAATATAAATATCATCATTTTAAAAAATTTAATATAAGGAGGTAACTTCGTTAATAAACAAAATATTAATAGAAGGTTATAATTTACTTGTTTTGAATAATTTTTAGATAATTTTTTTAAAACTATATACTGTAAATATTTCAGAACATTTGTTTCTATATTCATAATTCATTTTGTTAAGTGTTGGTTTTAATTTTTTAATAAAGATAGCTTCAAGAATTTGTAGTTTCTGCTTATTACTTTTTTTGTGAAGTATACAGGTATTGCCCACTAATATTCTTCTAAATTGTGAATGTAGACAGGAATGTTTTGTAGATGTTGAGCAATGGCAGATGAATCATTCATGTGTAGAGTAAGCCTTCTTGATAACATGATTGTGGTATAACCAACATACATATTAGCTTTTTTGTCAGAAATGCAATCTCCCAAGGGACATTTAAATTGATATATAATGTTATTTTTTTGCAATACATTAATTGACGGGGAGGAATTATTACAGATGATCATGTTAGTAGTATTGAATTTAGTATACTATATAATTAATTTTGTTTTTTTTACTGGGTCTGTGGGCAATATATTAGTATTTAAGAATATTGTTTTGTCTTGAATGCATCTGATTATGATAGAAATAACGTATTTTGAGAATGCATCTGATTCTGATATAGAAGATTGATATGTTTAGGGTTATTTGAGGAAATATTATGATTATAGTCACTCATATAATTAAAATAAATAAGTGCATTAGTAGGTTTTTTTTATATGCAGAGGTAGTGAATGTATTATTATTGTTGTCTATCAATTTTGTTATTATTGTTAAGTTCATATGTAAATTTATGGACAGTTTTTTTTAAATTCTTTTTGTAGTTTGTATATTTCATCAATGTTTTTTTTGCTTTTGTTTTTTAACTAAGATGATGATATCATCAACATATCTTTGGTAGATGGAGGGATTTTAAAAAATATTAAATATATTTATTATTTTGGGGGTTAGCCATATAAAAGTTATTAAAACTTGGACCCAGAACTGAACCCATGGAAACACAGTTATGTTGTACATATATATTGTTTTTGTGGTCAAAGAATGGAATTTCAGTAATACAAGTTAAAAGTACTTTCTGTAATATGTTGGGTCTAATTTTTAGTGCAGGGAGAGATGGTTTATTGTATATATTTCTTACAATTATATCAATCATTTCTCTAATTGGTATGTTGGTGAATAAATTTTCTACATCAAGTGAGGTTATGGTTTCATTATTGGGTTTGTGGGTTTTTGGGATTTGGATTAATTCTACAGTTGATTTGATGTTGTATTTACTGTATTCATCCCAAGAAATACAGCATCAAATCGGTTTCATCTCAGGAAATACAGCATCAAATCAATTCTAGAGTTGATTTGATATCCTATGTACTGTATTCATCCCAGGAAATACAGCATCAAATCAATTCTAGAGTTGATTTGATATCCTATGTACTGTATTCATCCCAGGAAATACAGCATCAAATCAATTCTAGAGTTGGTTTGATATCCTATGTACTGTATTCATCCCAGGAAATACAGCATCAAATCAATTCTAGAGTTCATTTGATATCCTATGTACTGTATTCATCCCAGGAAATACAGCATCAAATCAATTCTAGAGTTCATTTGATATCCTATGTACTGTATTCATCCCAGGAAATACAGCATCAAATCAATTCTAGAGTTCATTTGATATCCTATGTACTGTATTCATCCCAGGAAATACAGCATCAAATCAATTCTAGAGTTCATTTGATATCCTATGTACTGTATTCATCCCAGGAAATACAGCATCAAATCAATTTTAAAGTACACCCACTAAATGTAATGTTTATAAGAATAAAGAAATGTAGTTTCCCCCATGCCTTTTCTATAAATACTTTCATGGTAATTGTTCTAATGGACTTGTTTCTGTGGTACCTAGATTTTATGAATTTAAGCATAGTACTAGATTTGAGGCAAGGTTTTATCATTTTACAGTCAAGTTTTAAATTTTAAGAAAATGAAAAGAAAAAAAAACTTAAAATCAGAAAGACACACATTGAGGAAAGAGGTCTTGGAGAATTTTACACTCACAGGATATATTGAATGCAAGAAGGGCAGAGGGATTATTACTTAATAAGTTTGTGTCAATGGCTGGCAGAGCTAGGTGGTAAAAAAATGGTAAGGAGATCAATATTATTTAGAATTACAATGATTAGTTAGAATCAAGAGGATTAGCAGGCAGAAAAATTAGATCTCGGAGTTGAACAATATCTGCCATCTGTTGGTGCTTCAGCTTCATGCATCAAAAGTTCTTCTTTTGCTCCTCAGAGACTAAACTGAACAGTGAGTGAAGAAAGGATCAGCTAAAACATAAAATCATCATCACCACAAAGAAGAGGTTTGATCAGCTGGACAGTGTTGACTCTATTAAAAACACATGTATGTTAGCATAAAAGAACAAATGAAATAAGTACCACTAGTGAGGTGAAAGGAAAATAAGACAAGAATTGTTAATATAAATCTTTTGTATTGCCAATACAGATGATGTGAGAGGAATGTCTCTATATGGGCAAGGAAAGTGATTTGGAGGAAGGGTAGAGTTGTTAAACCTGAGATTTTGTTTGTCAGTTCAGTTGACTGAGCTCATGGGTGCTGACACTAGGAGTTTGCAGGGTGTTAAAAGCTTATCCATTCCCGGCAATTCTGTCCATGTTGCTTATGAGCAGCTTTGTTAAAAGCAAAATGTGGTCATCTTTTATTTTTTCATGTTTTTTTGTTTGACAGCAACGTTCATGATTGGCTTCTATATTATATTTTATATTTTTGAGGCAATTTGTTTTATGGCCTGCTTGTGATGCTCAGAGCCCTTTTTAAAATTTTTGATTTTGCTTTCTTAATGTTTCACATCCTCTTGGCATGTAAAGTGAATCAGAAAGCGATCTAATTTGAAGCTCACTATAACAACTCTCGACATATTTTTGTTTTTTTTATTTAACAAAACATCCAGTTGTGAAAAAATTTATTTCATTATGAAACATTCTTTACTATAATTGAGTTTGAGAAATATCTGATGAAACAGAGGGAATTAAAATTCAGTTTTGAAGAAGTAATGTTTCCACTGACCAATCAATGATTAGGTAAGTTTGTATAGATGATTAATAATGGTCGTAAGTTGCAACAAGTTGTTGGCTAACATGAAGTCTGAATTAATTTATGAATTTTGCAGTGAAGTTGAATGCAGGTACAAAGATAATTTGTCAGAATTTGTAAGGAATATAAAAAAAACAGGAAATTCATGTAATGTCTGTAATTCTTTGGAGACAGACAATCCAAACTGAGATGCTTTACTTTTGAATTAAAATTAGAAAAAAGTAAAAAATATCAATCCTTTGATAGAGAAATTTTATCTTATTGAAGTATTTCCATAGATATTTTGTGTCAAACTTTTTTTTTTATTTGTTAAATGGAATAATTTGTCCAAAAAACAAAGGAATAATTTAAAAATTAGAAAAAAGATGGTTTGTAAGTTAATTTCTATTATTCCAACTGAAATACTATATTTTTAAGTTTTATTACTATTTAATAAGAGTAGTATAGACAGGCACAAGGTTACAAACCCAGTAGTAGTCAGTTAGTTTGCTTACCTATTATTCTGTGGCTTGGTGCTCAAACAAAATTAAGTCTTATTATTGAACATTCTTTTACTTGTATTTAGTTGTTTTTTTATGAGAACATAAACATATTTGGCTTAACAAACTACATGAACGCTACAAAATATTTATCGCTGACACAGAGAAGTCAGCCTTAAATCTATCTTGGTCTGTTCATATCTCTCTCTTGTATTTGGTGGCATGTGAACCAACAATTTCAGCTAGGAATATTAAGAAAATGAATTGTTGGATGGCAATTTGAATGTTACTGGAACTTTATCCAAGTTCTTGACTTAACCCTGTGCAAAACGGGTTTCTTTTTAGGCATTTAAGAGAAATTTATGAAATTCTGATTGAGTAAGTGGGGGAAAAAAGTGGATCTTATACACCATCAAATATGGCGTATCTTATATATATATATATATATATATATGCTCCTGTTGTCTTTGACATGTGAGGGGACAACAGTTCAGATCCTAGAACTGAACAGCCAGACTATCCTACACACATTATTTGATTTTAGTGGTGAAGACATGCTGAGATGATACACACACACACAAATATGTGTGTGTGTGTGTGTGTGTGTATATATATATATCTCTCTCTATATATATATATACACACACACACACGAACACACACACACATATATATATATATATGAACATACATACACACACACACATATATATATATGAACATACACACACACACACACACACATATATATATATATATATATGTATAAACCATATTTGATTGTATATAAAATCCACTTATATAGATAAGATGACAAGCCATAAAATAGATAAGTAAGCAGTAAATACTAAATGGAATAACTTTTTGATACATATCTGTGTGCAAATATATAAGTCCATATAACTGTATGTATTATATTTTTTTATATATATATACATATATATATATATATTTTCAGTATATTAACCCATTTACAAGCTTAATAAAATGACATATTTTGATAGAAGAAGCCTGGATAAAATTGTTGCAGCTATAAATCATGTTTATCCAATTTTTTCAATTTCTTCTTTCATTTGCAGAAGAAATCTGTGTCTATGTTACTTAATTGGTGTCAGCAGCCAAACTGATAAACTCAGCGTTTCTGGTAATTTTTGGCTGGAAACCAATAATCGAAAACTCGTGATCATAGATCCATTTATCAAACAACACCTCCCCATTGTATTTTGAAAAGTAAGGTCAGATTGGCAATGATAATATCTGGATGACTCATCACGTAATTCAATCTTGCCACATCAGGTCCTTCTACATTAAAAAACATGATTGTATTGTAAATAAATGTAGCTTTTCCTCACTCTCCCAAAATAATGGTCTTGTGAAACGTTTCATAAGTGAAAATATAATAATGCAGAGAATCAGTTATCAGTGATTGATAATGGTATTTTTTGAGCGTTCCCAGACCCTGAAATAATTTTTCACTAGATTTTTACTATTTTTACTGGCAGTTGTGAAATGATTACGTTTATGCTTATGGCTTAAATTATGAAAAGGTTTTACAGAAGGTTTTCAGGATACTTTGAGTGCCAACAAAAAACTTTGATTGTAAAATGTGTGAAGCCTTTTTCAAGCCTTCCAAGTCACTGAATCTCAACCTTCAATACGAGGACAAGTAGATGAGATAACTGCACTTGACAACAAAAAGTTTGGTAGAATATAAAAAGGTTATTTTTTTCTTTTTTAATCATTTCACCCCCCCCCCCCCCAAGCAAGGTGGGAGTGTCAGTAGTACACAGGGGGTTACAGAGAATGAAAGTGAAAGAAAAGACTGGGTATAGAGAGGACTGAGGAAAGGATAAAAGATAAATGGGATTCAAGAAGACAGAAGATGGTGATTGACGTTGCATTTAAATTTTTGAAGATTGTAGTTATCAGAGAAACAAGTAAGTGGAATGGAGTTCCACAAGCAGGAAGTGTGAGAAAAGAAACTGTTGGAGTAGAAGTGGTGGTTACATTTAACTATATCAACAGTAAAAGGGTTAGACCTATATGCCAATGTAGTAGCACATTTAAATTCGTGTAGTTGTGGCACCAGGGGAAAAGCTTGTCAGACCAGGGGAAAAGCTTGTCAGAGCAGTTATCATGAAAATTTCTGTAGAAAAGACAGAGGGAAGCCACGTCATACCTGTAACTAAAGTTGAAATGCTGAGTCAGGATCGATTATATTGTAGATCCTCCTTTGGATTTTGTCAAGAATCTCAAGATGAACAGCACCAGATCAGATATAGCAACAGTATTCAATGCACAGACAAATGGTAGATTGGTAAATGTGCAAGTTGACTCTGATGAGAAAAACTTTCTGGCATGACACAATGAACCAACTTTCCTTGCAGTAGCTGCAGCTATTGATTCAGTGTAGTTGTTCCACATCAAGTCAGTTGAAAATGTAACAGCAAGAAGTTGCAGTGAGATGCTCTCCTGGAATTGAGCATCAGCCATGCAGGGAAGTTTCTTTATGGAGGTTAAATGAGAGCAGTTTTGTTTTGGAGGCATTAAAATTTACAAGCCATTTCCTGTCCCAGTAAACCAATGATTGGAGGTTCTTTTCAAGACTAGCGGTCAGGTTAAATTTGTCAGCTCTGATGGATTTGCTATTGAGACAGGATTAAATGATAGTGTCATCTGCATAAATGCCTACTTGAGAATTTATGACATCGGCAAGATTATTGATGAAGATCAAAAAATGTGTAGGATCCAGTATAAGGTCTTGGGAGACACCTGCATTCATGTGAAAGGTTCTGGAAGTGAGCCTGTTCAGGACAACCTTCATTTTATGATTGGATAGGAATGATTTGATTAAATCAAACAATTGTCCTGCAATAACATAGCCCTGAAACTTATATATAAGGCCAGCATGCTAAACCCTGTCAGTTATCTAGAGCCACCGCATGAGCTTCACCATTATTATCAAGAGCTTGAGATACATATCCAGTGATGGCTGTAAGGACATCAGTGGTAGACCAGCAAAACAGAATCCATATTGTTTGTCAGAGAGTAGGTCATGACAGGTAAGATGCTTAACCATCTCAGCATTGATTATTATACAGTCATCATTTAACACATATATTCAGCCAAAAACTGTTTTAAACTAAGCAGAGGTGACTCTGTTAATCTCAAGGGATAGTCCCTGCTGCAGTGACTATATATAGAAGGAGGTTATTGGGGGAAGGGCTTGGGTTGCTTAGAATTTTCTCTCATATTAATTAAGGGTAACTGTCCTCTGCATTAGATTTGATCCCTGATATCAACCCAGTGGCCAATATGAGGTGACTTTACCCCCTGTTGTTTCTTACTGAAACTAAGTGGGGTAATACACTAAACACTGAACACTAATTTTCATTCATATATACAAATTCACTCATCTCTCTCTCTCTCTCTCTCTCTCTCTCTCTCTCTCTCTATATATATATATATATATATATATATATATATATATATATATATATAAATTTCTCAGAGTTAAGCTGTAGAAAAAGACAATAATTATAAAAGTAAAAGGAAAACTGTAATAGTTGCCGATGTGTTTTGTCCAATGTGGACTTTCTCAAGGCAAAAAACAAAATGAATTTATTAAACGAAGTAACTAATAATAACAAAACAAAATGTCCTTAGCAACTGGAAGAATTTAGAGAACGCTATTTTCATACTGTTAACTGAAAATTACGTCAATTACTCTCACATGTGGAAATATTGTTTTTATTGTTTTGTTTTTTTTTGGTTTTATTAAGAAAATGGTTGAATCTGTCAACACAGCTATAAAAACAATATCTCCACACGTGACAGTAAATGACGTAATTTCAGTTAACAGTATAAAAATAGCATTCTTTAAATTCTTCCAGTTGCTAAGGACATTTTGTTTTGTTATTAGTTACTTCATTTAATAAATTCATTTTGTTTTGTCTTGAGAAAGTCCACATCGGATGAAACACGTTGGCAACTATTGCAGTTTTCTTATTGTCTTTTACATTTATGAATATATATATATACAGGTTGGTCCAAAAGTAGGTGGACAGTAAATAATTACATTTATTTTGAGATTACATAGACATACCATTATATTTACTAACACAATTATTACATTGACAATTAAATTTTATTGTGAACAATAATACAAAAGCCCTTAAATTTTATTGTGAACAATAATACAAAAGCCCTTAAATTTTATTGTGAACAATAATACAAAAGCCCTTAAATTTTATTGTGAACAATAATACAAAAGCCCTTAAATTTTATTGTGAACAATAATACAAAAGCCCTTAAATCTTATCAACGCAGGTGCTCAAACTGTTTTCCATCACAATTTACACAGCTTTGAAGTCTACCTCTAACGCTTCAACAAACTTTTTTGCAAGAGTCTTTTTGGGGATTAATTTCTTGAAATGCATCTCTTATGTAATTTTTCAAATAACTGACACTTCTTGGTTTTCGACTATAAACTTTGTCCTTGAGTACTTCCCAAAAGGAGAAATCCATTGGGGTCGAGTTTGAACCTCTTCAGCCAATCCATTTACCAGGAAATGTTTCAAGATACTCAGTTGTAATAATATAACCGATACATAAACCTATTCCACATACAGTCCACCTCCTTTTGGACCATCCTGTATATACATATAATTTTAAAATTTAGGAAATCAACTGATCATACTACTTTGGGTTCAGCCTTTTGGTATCTTCAGGAAATCCTGGCTAAATAATTTTCTAATGCTTTATTATTTAAAAATAAATAAACACACAACAGCTGATCTCCTAAGTCTTTTAAATTCAAAAGTTCTGCATGTTAAATTTTTATATTATTATAGTTTCTTTATACCTGTATTAAGCTCTTTTTAATACTACTGTTTCCTGGTCTAAGTCAATCCTGACCAATAACTTTTTCATAATTTTATGCCTGTATATATATATATATATATATATATATATATATATATATATATATATATACACACACACACACAGGTTGCGATAGATAAATTTTCATTTAAGTTACAAAAAAAGAAATAACACTGAAATCTCATTTTAACAAATGTACTTACCAAAATTACACAAAAATATCTTGAAATATAAAGAGTAAAAGTATTCAATAAAATCACCATTGGCTTCAACCGCACCAACCAGATGACTTCAGAATCCCCTGCAATTCTTCTGGACACTGTCCTTGTTTAAGTTGGTGAATACTGCCATAATCTGTGTCTGACAGCCATGACTGGGTTCTCCTGCTTGTGTGGCATGGTGCAGAGTCTTCTGGTCAGACATAGGGTCTTCCAGCAGTCACCCTCAACTCAGTGCAGCACTACTTCCTCAAGGCATTTGATGTAGGCCTTCATGTTGAGTCTGAGGCTCCCACCAACAAATTCAGGAGAGATCTTTTCTTGAATGATCAGAGTGAGTTTTCCAAGCTGCTGTACCTTCGTAATCACCATTAGACTCATCCATCTCTTTCCAAATCCTCTGCACTGTTCTCAGATTGACACCCAAACACTCTGAAATGTTCATATTGGAGCTTCCAGCTCAAACGCCAAGCAATACAGCAAGCCGTTTCCAAATTTCTAGTCAAGTGAATTGCATCTTTTTCTCACACATAGTGCCAAACTGATCCTACTATACTCTGCAGTCTACAAAAACAAACAATGCACATGCATGAAATTAAATATATAAGATGGCGACAATTTACACATCACACCCTGCATATATATATATATATATATACATAGCACCAGTTGATAATAGCAAAAAAATTAGATTAATTATTTATTATAAAAAGTTTAAAACTTGTAACCTTATAGTTAAAAATAATAATTCACCTCCTAGAACAAAATTAAATAGAGCAAACATTATTTACGAATTCAAATGTCCATTAAGGAATTGTATTCCTCAAGAATCAACTTTCGTAAATAATTATATAGGCCACACTACAAATCGTTTAACACGCAGATTAACCCTACACCTTTCTGACAATAGCTCAATTAGATCTCATTTAAATATTCATGGAGACCTACCGAACACTATTCGGAATATACTTGTCGACAACACTAATATAATAGCATCATCCACTTGCAAAAAAAGGCTAAAAATAATGGAAGCCTTACTTATAAAAATAAACAAACCAACACTTAATAATATTAACTTTGAACATGGACATAATATCTTGACCGTGTTTTGAAACAAAAAAATGAATCACTTTATAAAACATACACATAACAAACTATTTCTAATTCTAACAGTTGAAATATAATCCTTGATAATGGCTAAATGTATAGCCGAAAGCACTCGGAAAAGAACATTCGGACAATTTTTATATAATTTATCCTCTGAAAAGAAAAACTTTATTAGATCGCACGAGAAATTATATAAAAAACTAAATAAAAGCACCTTGTCAGTCGTTTTTAATGAAATGTGCTTGAAAGAAGGATTGCTGCCTAAATACACAAATATATATATATATATATATATATATATATATATATATATATATATATATATAAAAAATATATATATATGTGTGTGTGTGTGTGTGTAAGCACAAATATCTAAATATATAAAGTTAGTTTCCTGAACAAAGAACTTGAAAAAGTACTTTAACAAGTCTACTTGCGTTAGTAAAAAAAAAAATCTTGCAGTCTTAGAGATTTCATAACAAGATACACAGGTACATATTTAGTTGTTTAAACTATTAGATAATTTTTTTATGTGTAAATATATTCTAAAGATACATGGATTCTAACTTAAAAACTCTTTTACATAATGAGATTGGAAATAGGCAGATATCACTCGGGATCAAAAAAACCCTTTTCATCCCAAGAGATGAACAATTTGCTACAGTTGACATTTACATACAATGAAGGATATTTTTGTGGGTCTGGGATTGCTCTGATTTTTCTCTGATATTAATTACTGGTAAGTGCTTCTTTGCTTTATATGGTTATTGATTGCACAGAAATGCCTGTACAAATGTAAGTCTTTTTTAAAAGAAAAGTGGTATAAAGAAAATATTCGTAAAGCCAGATATAATAAATAGAAATGTTTTCAGACCATAGGCAATCATGACTCTCCACAAATAACGTTTTTATTATCTGGGAATCTCATTCATGCTTTGAAAAGATAGTGGTGTAGTTTCCTGTTACTTTTCTCCAATGTTTTTAATACAAGTTTTTTTCTACTCTTAGACTGATTGTCACATAAGGTGAGAGAGAGCCCACAGTTGGGATATTCTTTTTCTTTTATATGCCCTGTTCCTTTAGAATGTGGACGATCATATCCCTCCACAACTTCCTATTCTTTGTAGCTCTTAGCAATGTTTGTCATTTTACTATCCCTCCCACTTGCTGTTTTGTCATTCATTTACACAAGCTTGTTAGGTAGGTTGTTCACTGTTTTCTTCTGCTTCTCTTGATTTTAATGTCCTGTGAGTGTCAAATTTTCCAAGTCTCCTTTCTTTGTGATGTGTATCAGAATTAACCTTGACTTGTATCCTACTAACAATTCCTCGCGTTTATGAAAAAAAGTCTGGTATCAGAAATGCACCCCCAAAAAGTGGGAGCTGTCTTGGTTTTCATTTTGGTAAGGGATGCAATGATGCTATATATGCCATCATACAACTCCAAGAAATTGCTTGCCTCTCTAATAGGAAACTATATACCTGATTTGTTGACCTCACAGCAGCATATGACCACATCAATAGAGACTTCCTCTTTTCATCCATTAGAATCCATCTTCCGAGTTCTAAATCCATGGAATGCATCAATCTAATAGAGGAACTGTATCAAGCTACAGAATCTTAAATGTCTCACAGGGGCTCCAGTACAAAAACATTTCAGACACCATCAGGAGTAAGACAAGGAGGAGATGAAAGCCCCAGGCTATTTAATCTCTTCCTAAACTCTGCCCTACATGTTTACAAACACAGATGTGCTGAGATGGGCACTGACCATTTAACCATTCCATACTGCATCCCAAAAGAACCTACCAATAGAAGACAATGATCCTGCTTTTCACCACAAGGCCAATGTACTATTGATGAGGCGGGGGTGCTATGTGGATGACATAGGTATTCATATTTGGGATAAGAATGATAATAAACAGAACATCCTCTATTGAAGTCTTCCAAGGTGGGGGTCTACCATGCATTAAGGAGACAGAAAGGTAACTCTCAAGACCAAGACCCTCACACATACCGAGGTATCTCAATTGGATGCATTACAGTGAAAGTATTAATGAACATTAACTAGGGACTCATTGTTTTCTAAAAAGTCAACTCCTCATGACCCAGTTTGGTTTTCTTACTGGAAATGGATACCATGATGGTATATTTATCATCAAAGAACTCTAAGAAATTACTTGCCTCTCTCATAAGAAGATTTATGTCTGTTTTGTCAGTCTCACAACAACATATGAGCACATCAATAGAAACTTCTCATTCATTAGAAATTGCGTTCCAAACTCCAAATCCATGATATAATAGACGAACTGTCTAACCAAGTTAGTGTGTGCGTTGCTGAATGCCACTTTTACTTTGGCCCATGTCCGTTGGGCCGTCTCCAGTGAGCTCACTTTGCACCAATCCGGCATCCATCAATACTTTCACCATGATGGATGCAAGGATCCATGATGGTGAAAGGATTAAGGAACATTAACTAGGCTCACATCGTTTTCTGAAAGTTAACTCGTTATGACCCAGTTTGATTTTTGTTTTGGTAGAGGATGTGTTTCATTTTCAGGGAAATAGTTAACATTACTGTTGGGGCGCACACACCTTCACAACCACAACAGACTGATCCTATTATTATAAATAGAACAGTAGTTCTAGAGACTGTGAGTAGCGTAGCAGTGCAGTGCAGAGTGAGACTTCTGTAGTGATCAGTTACACTTCCGTTTCTCGACCGGAAGATACCGTTGGACTTTATTACTATTACTTATTGTTACTACTAACCTACGTTCATTCTACTACTAATCTCTCTGATGTAAATACCTCTCTGATTATACCAGTATTTTTCCCTACGACTGTGTTTGTTCGTTATTACCATATACTCACGTGGAAACACTCAACATCTCAGCAATTACCATTACATCAACAACATAAAGAGTACAAATGTCAACTGATGACTGTCACTTAAAAAGTAGAAAAATTAGAAAAGTTTCTCTTGGTATTTAAACAAAAAAAATTCAGTCAGGCTAAGATGTTTCTCTCTGAATGTTGTTGTTTAGGCAAGTATGAGTTTTTTTTTCTTATTCATTTTGTGGGTTCAAATTGAAAAGTACAAAGACTAGAATTACTGTGTGCCTATTACATTTTTTTTATGTACTTACCTTCTTCTTGAACATGTATGCATTCATGGAGTCTTAACATACACTTTAAAAATCATGTGCATACAAGAGGAACAGGGACACCCAAACTAACACCTTTATATTGACAGCTACAAAAAAGAAATAACCTAAGTATACAACCACACACGTGTGTGTATATATATATATATATATAAGCATACACAGAAATATTGATCAACAATACTGGGAAAAAGAATTGGCAATAATCAATATGCTGCTTGTCAATCTTTGTGGTAAGTAAAAGCACAAAATGTTTTTTTCGAAAAAATCTATATAAAAGGAGAAAAGAAAATGTTGATTAAAAAGCTTATTGGTAATTTAGGTAATACACTTGTAAACACCAAACACACTAGGTTTCATTCATATATACAAATTTACTCATCTCTCTCTCTCATATATATATATATATATATATATATATAGTACAAATATCTAAATATATTAAGTTAGTTTCCTGAACAAAGAACCTGTAAAAAGTGGTTTAACAAGTCTACCTGTATTAGTAAAAAAAAATCTTTCCATCTTAGAGATTTCATAACAAGATACACAGGTATATATTTAATTGTTTAAGCTATTTTTGTGTGTAGATATATTCTAAAGATACGTGGATTCTAACTTATGTAAAAGAGTTTCTTTTAAATCATGAGATCAGGAATAAACAGATATATGGAATAACTTTGTGTAAATGATGTACGAGTTTTAAATTAAAAACATGTTTAAAAATGTAAGACAAAAGATATGCTCATCAACAGGCTGCATGAAATACAGGGACAGAACATTTGATATTAGAAGAAGAAGAAGTACTTCAGAGAATATGTCAGAGAACTCTGCCATGACAAAAGAGAACAACTGACACTACACAGAAACACTGGCTGGAAATATTAAAAACCGAACTGGAAGCTGCACTGGCCGAATTGAACAGAAACAAAACACCAGGGCCAGACGAGATACAAGCAGCATTAGATGATTTTGATATAGTCAAGATTACAGAAGTAATAAATGAAATCTACAACAGTGGTGACATACCGGACGACCTAAGCAGATCTATTTTCATAGCACTGCCTAAGAAACCAGGCGCAAACAAATGTGAACTCCATCAGGCAATCAGCATAATGATCCACAAAACAAAACTCATCATCTGAATTCTGATGAATAGAGTGTGCAGCAGAATCAGACTGGAGATAGGACAAGAACAGTGCGGGCTCATCAAAGACACCAGAACAAGGAATGTAATATTTATGATCAGAATGTTATCAGAAAGAGCAATAGAAAGGCAGAATGATATGTACTCATATTTTATAGAAAAGGTGTTTGATAAAATATGCCACAAAGATCTGTTGGAGCTGCTCAACAACCTTGACATATATGGGGAAGGATAATAGAATAATCAAGAAGCTATACTGGCAGCAAACTGTCTGCATATGGATAGAAAATGAAGTCAGACTATATACAAAATAAAGGGGCATAAAACAATGATGTGTCTTCTCTCCAGATTTTTTCAACCTATACAGCAAAGCAATTCTGAGAGAATTAGATGTCCTATCAGGATTTGTTATTGGCAGCCACAATCTTAACAACATAAAATATGTAGGTGATAGAGTGTTGATAGCAGAAACGGAAAGGAAACTACAAAAGGTCCTACAGAAGGTAGCAAAGGAAAGTGAGAAGAAAGGACCAAGTATAAACTACAGGAAGACAAAATGTCTGTTTCTCAGCAAAAGGATGAGCCCAACATACAAACTACAAATTGGGGATGCTAAAATCAAACAAGTGCAAAACAAAAATTTAACTATCTGGGAAGTGTTCTAACAGAGGATGGAAAGTGTGATACTGAGATCTAAACACATAATGGGATGGCCAAAGATGCATTCCAAAAGTTAAGCAGAGTATTAAGAGAGAAAAATTTTTTCTTAGAAACAAAGAAAAGATACTGAACTGTTATGTGATATCTGTCCTCCTGTATGGCAGTGAATGCAGGACAATCTCAAGGATGGAGAAGAGACTTAAAGCAACAGAAATGTGGTTCTACAGAAAGATGCAGGAATACCATGGACTGAACATGTGAGCAACAATGAGGTTTTAGAGAAAATGGAAGCAGAAAGGAAACTTATGCTTAACATCAGGAAGAGGCAGTTGAAATTTCTGGGCTTAGAAAATCTGAGGCTGATGGCACAGATTGAGGGACAGAGGAAAGTAGTGTGTAACATACTTGAGTAAATGGATGTTAGAACAGGGTTTGGGAGAATTAACAGAAAGACAAAACTTATTAAGAGCTACAAGGGCCAAGAAAATGTGGAGGACCATGATCGCCTACATTCTGAAGGGATATGGCTCATAAAAGAAGATGAAGGAAATGTATATACATCAACTGGAATGCTGTGAAGCAAATACATAGAATATGGCTGACACAGAAGATTAAATTAATTTGATCAAGTTTTTCCAGCATCTTAGCATTCTTTCATTTTGTAAGAGTTAAGGAATGTAAAAATTGTACAGAATTTTTATTGTTTCAAGCGCTTTCAGTCACTTGTATAACCATTTTCTAGGGTATCTTGTCTCCAGTGTTGTTATTTTTACCTCATGTTTTGACCGTTACATTGTAAATTATGTATTCAATGAAAGATGCTTGAAAGAAATGTTGCTGCCAAAATATATATATATATATATATATATATATATATATATATATATATATATATATATATATTGTTTTATTTAAACATTATTTTAGATTGATATTCATATTTGAGTAAATGCTCTGCTTATTTAATTAAACAGTATTTCTTTTATTTAATTACATTTACCGGCCTGAATATTCAAGAAATCTTTTCAGAAAATATGCATCCTTTTTGAAAAGATTTCTTGAATATTCAGGCCATGAGATGTAATTAAATAAAAAATACTGTTTAATTAAATAAGCAGAGCATTTACTGGAATGTGAGTATCCATCTAAAATAATGCTTAAACAAAACAAAATATGTCAGATTTAATCCATTACATTATATTTATATATATATATATATATATATATATATATATATATATATATATATATATATATATATATATATAGTCATCCACATACAAGCCTGTTTTGCTGTATCACAGCCCATCAGTGTGGCTAGACATCCGATTGCTTCAAGTTGGAATCAAAACTTGACAGATTTGGCCTCAGTCAGAGACTCTACCCCTAAGCTATCGGCACACAGCAGAGAAAGGGGATCTTCTAACATATTATATATGTGATGTATACAAACATCAAATCAGTAGCCAAGAGCATTCAATTCATAACCAAAGAGCAACAAATATATATAGTAATATTATATATAATCTCACTTGATGATTAGTAGGGATAATTCCAAGGAGAATATAAACCAAAAGAGAACTCAATGTAAAAACAGAGCAAATATAATAATGAATACAGAATCCTTAGGTGATGTTTTATTTCATGGACTCAAAAGTCCATCTCTTCAGACCAAAATTTTAGAAAATAAATGGAGTTCAATTTATTCAGACACAAGGAAAAGAAAAAAGAAAAAAAGGAGAAAGAGGAAAAAGTTTTAATGTTAAAAGGGGAAAAATATTAAAACTTTTTCCTGTTTCTCTTTTCTCTCTCTCTCTTTCTTTTTTTCTTTTCCTTGTGTCTGAATAAATTGAACTCCATTTATTTTGTAAAATTTTGGTCTGAAGAGATGGACTTCTGAGTCCACGAAATTATATATATCTATATATCTGAGTATTGAAGTCAACATTCAGAGGTGACAGACTGTTTCATGCTAGACACAATCATCAGGCCATGACCTGACCTGACCTGACCTGACAATTGCGTCTAGCATGAAACAGTCTGTCGCCTCTGAGTGTTGACTTCAATGTTCACTTTTATATTTACATATGCTCTATCTCTGATATTGAGCACTTTTTCCCATAAATATAGCACACCTTAAAACTATATTTCTTCATACATACATACATACATACACACACACACACACACACACACACAACTGGCAAATATGACTTTGTCTGAAGATCCCATTATAGTGTGAAACTACCATTCACCAGGCAACGTTGATTCATAAATCCACTTTCTCTCCCTCCATCCCTCTCTCTCTCTCTCTCTCTCTCTCTCTCTCTCTATATATATATATATATATATATATATATATATATTTATTCCTTCAAACATTATTCCTAGTGGATTCTGTTTATTTTAAACAGTATTTATTTTGTCTATTCAAATGTGAGTAGCCACTAAAAATAACAAAAAAGCATGTTGCATTCCTGATTTTCTTTCATGAATTAGAGGAATTATTAGTAAGATACAAGTCAATGTTAATTCTGATACACATCCTAAAGAAAGAGGGCCTGGAGAATTTGACACTCACAGGACATATTAAAATCAAGAAGAGCAGAGGAAAACAGTGAGCATCCTACCTAACAAGCTTGTGTAAATGAATGACAAAACAGGAAGTGGGAGGGATAGTAAAATGACAAACATTGCAAAGAGCTACAAAGAATAGGAAGTTGTGGAGGGATATGATCGTTCACATTTTAAAGGGACAGAACATATAAAAGAAAAAGAATATTCCAACTGTAGGCTCTCTAGCTTTGGGACACAACCAGTCTAAAAGTAGAAAAACCTGTATTCCAGACCCTGGAGAAAAGTAACAGGAAACCACTCCAATATCTTTTCTAAGTGGGAATGGTCATTCACAGATAATAAAAAAGGAATCTGTGGAGAGTCATGATTGCCTATGTTCTGAAGATAATTTTATTTATTATATCTCACGTTTTGAATGTTTCCTTTATACCACTTTTTATTTCTGATCTCATTGTGTAAAAGAGTTTATGTTAGAATCTATGTATCTTTAGAATTGCCATGCTATGAAGTAACATAATTAAAATTAAAATAAATTTTCAATAAATACAAATATTTACATATCTAGAACAGATTTGTCTAAATTTTTATTTACATTGCCAATTGCAAGTTAAAACTTTCTTTAATGTAATATTTCTTAGCTTGTTCTGGCATGGATGGGGCTAATTGCTTATCTCTGCATTGGATTGTTTTGCTGATGCAGAAGGATATGCCGATACACGATATTATATATTTCATTGTGTATATGAGTAGCAGTCCCCCTCTAAATCCTGTTTCGTTAAAAATAACTGACAAAGTACTTCTGTTAAGTTTTTATTGTATTATTTTTGGAATGTGAATAAAAGGTTTTCTTCCTTCTGAATACTTCTGTGTGTATGTGTATATACATACATATATATATATATATATATATACACACACACACACACAAATACTTTTACAAACTTTGAACATTTGTTATGTGTTGTTGTGTTGAGGTACAATGATGGCTTTTTAGATATATGTTTATTTTGTGCTTGTTTTGGTGTCAGGAACCTGCCTTCAAAGTTTATTAACTTATCTTTAGATTGTATCTTGGATTGTACATTTAACAGTGTCAAACTTAAACTTTAAAATTCAGAAATGAAGGATTTGCAGACATATGTTTATATGGACTTTTGTCTTTTGTTTTGGTGTGAGGAAGCCACCCCCAAAGTTTGTAAAAGTATTTTTGAGACACCCTGTAATATATATATATATATATATATATATATATATATATATATATATATATATATATATAAGCAGATACTGAATCAAGTTGGTCTAGGCACATTATTTCATAGAAAAAATGCACAGAAATATATCCTCAGAAATTAATGTGAGGAATGTATATTTAATAAATGGGTTTATAAAAATAAACTTGCATATACACATATGGACATTCTTTATATATATATATATATATATATATATATATATATATATAGATACATAGATATATATATATATATATATATAATCTAAGTAATCATGTTAATCAGATAAAAAGTTTAAGGTGTAAGTGCATTAAACATTGATCCCTTTAGTAACAAAAAATGGGAAAATGTTGGTTACATTTTTGTGAGTTTTCTTCTGTGTCAAAATGACAAAGTTGGTTTTAAATTTTTTTTTTAACTTTCTATTAAATAAATGAAAACATTTTAAAATCTTTAACTCTTCCCAGTCTTCTTTATTATGTAACAGATACAAATATCTGTTAATTTTACAATACTTGCAACAATTCAAACGTTTTAGCTGTTAAAATTTTCCTCATTTTCAATACAATTCTGCAGCAAAATCATGAGCAGTACATTTATTTTATTCTTAAAATACTTTGATTTTTATCAGTAATGCATTAATTCCTGACTGCTGACAATCCCTAGTTTACGGATTTTCAATGCAATTCCATAGTAAAAATCCTTAGCAATACTTTTGTATTATACTTTTCAGAGCCCAATTTTGTTAGTATTTCTTGCATTCATTCCTGACTGATTAGAATTTCTTTCTTCCTTATTTTCAATAATCATCGAAACTTGGATTGTTGCTTTAGATATTTTTGAAGTATTTAACAGGTTTGACATGCTGGTTTTCTTCACAAGTTGAAGAGTTAAGATGTTTCTGGATAAATCATTGATTTGATTCTATCTTTCCTTAAAAAACTGCATAATGAAAATTATTTTAAATGGTCACTACTCTGGATCATTTCACATTAATGCGGATGTTCATCAGGGATCTATTCTTGGATCCTCTTTTGTCCTTATTTTCATTGACATTCCTGATGTCATCAATTCCTAACTCTTTATCTCTGCAGGTGACACAACTATTTACTCTGGTCATAATATGAATCTGATAAGCTCAATATAATCAAATTGGAAGCTAATATTGAAAATAATCTACAATCTGTTGTGAAATGTGGCAAGAAATGACTTGTTAATTTTAATGCCTCTACAACAAAACTACTCCCTCTTAACCATCTTAAAGAAACTTTTTTTGTCTTCTATCAGCATGGCTGATGCTAACCTCCGGGAGAGCAAATCACTGCACTGTCTTTTCACTGACATGAAATGGAATGATTATATCGAATCAGTTACTAAGTTTGCTGTTCGGAAAATTGATTCACTATGTTGTGCTAGACAATTTTTCTTACCAGTATCTGTTTTGCACATTTATAAGTCTACTATTCATTTGTGCATTGAACATTACAGCCACATCTGGTGTGGTGTTTCTTTTATGTGTTTAGAGATTTTCGACAAAATCTGAAGAACAATCTGCAATGTTATCAGTCCTACCCTGGCATCTTGATTTTAGTCACTTTCCCTCTGTTGAATTTACTAGTTATAGCCATAAGTTCTGTGTTAATAGTTTATTCTGTTGCATTTTGCACTTGTCGAACTCTCTTCTGGCTACTTGCTTTCCTGTCAACTGCAATCTTCAAAGATTTAAATGCAATGTCAATCATCACCTTCTGTCTCCTTGAAGACTATTCTTTTATTGTCCTATCTCTTTCTTTCCTTCTCAGTAACCCCTTGCATCCTAGTAGCTTTTATTTTCTTACTTGATTAAAAAAAAACTATTCAATAAAAAAAAAACACATTATCAATACTTTTGCACTTTACTGATAACAGCCCAATTTTGACCTGTGATTACCTCATCCTCAATTTTCAGCCTTGACAGAGATCAAAACCATTTGTGACTTTGTTGACAATTAATTATTTTCAACCCACACGGCACCTTTCTCACAGATGAAACATTACTAGCCTATTGCTACTCTATCACTATTAGTAGATGGGTATCCTCGATTACGAGTGGCCAGCTACTACTAATAATAATAATACTTTTAATTTGTGTATTGAACATTACTGCCACATCTGGTTTGGTGTTTCTTTTATGTGTCTGATAATAGCCCAATTTTGACCTGTGATTACCTCATCCTCAATTTTCAGCTTTGACAGAGATCAAAACCATTTGTGACTTTGTTGACAATTAATTATTTTCAACCCACACGGCACCTTTCTCACAGATGAAACATTACTAGCCTATTGCTACTCTATCACTATTTCTATAGCAAATGTTCAGATGAGCTACATTCCTTAGTTCTACCAGTTCAGAGCTAGAAAAGCCATGCCACATACACAGGGTTGAAACATCCTCATTCCCATTGTACCTCACTGGTTAGAAGAAACTTCTACTCAGATAGCTTCTTTCTGAGAATTGCTACATTGTGGAACAGACTTCTGAGTATATGCCTGATCACTACACTCTTCACCTCTAGCGTCAACCGTCATCTATCTTACATATCCTCATAATCTGCACTTCCTCCTTTTTCATCCATACAATATTTAGTAATCTGCTACAGTGGTTCTTGGGCTTTGCACTGGGTTAGTAAAAAAATATTAATATTACCAAAAGTATTGATATCTCAAATCAAAAGAAGGAAGCACACATTTGTTCTTAATATGGAATATTGCATAAGTGAGATAATGGAAATATACTTGATATTTGCTAGTGGTGAGCTCCTACAAACTGAAAAGAACAGTAAAAAAGGCAGAAGAGAAAATATGGTTAAATTATTGGATTATTATTAAATTAATATGTCAAATGCCAATATGGTGGGTTGGTAAGTTTCCCAATATTATGTGCAAACAAAATTTTATTATTTCTTACAAAAAATGGATACTCCTTCAATCTGATGACCACCTTTGTCATTTATCACATTCTGTTATCTTGAAAACAAATGATAGATTCTCTTGTGATAAAATAACATTGATTTTGCTGTGCTGTTTTGACGTTGTCATTTCAAAAGCTCTATCCATTGGGCAATTTCTGCAGGGAGCAGAAAAGGTGGCAATCAGAAGTGTTAGACTTCAAAACATGACAGCAAAATAAACATGACACCAATATTGTCAGCAGCAGTATCCATGTTTAGAGTAAGATACTGAAAAATGTTGTGTGTATTCAATATGGTTTTGTCCTATATATATATATATCATAATGAGAAGCCACTCAGGTTTTAGTACAACATACACACGAAGAAAAAAAGAGAAATACTGGATTTTAAAATTAGACACATATAAACTCGGGTTAAACAAAGACTTGGGTATTTTAAATCTGTATAAATATTTCAATAGTTAAAAAATTTCTTTAGATATAGTTAAAAAAACCTTTTTAAACAACATCTAAAATACTATCGTTAGATTTACGTTAAAAAATTTAAACATAGTTGCATTTCACATTACATGACGCCCGCGTCTAACGACGAACGCTGTAAACAAACTGCCAAATACAGTAATACAGTAATTCAATTAATTTCTGAGGAAGGACCAAGGTGGTCTGAAATATTAAATATATATAAAAACATATAAATAAATACTTTCGCAAAAAAACACACTATTTTTTTTCAGTTATTTTATCCATATATATATATATATATATATATGTGTATGTATGTATGTGTGTGTATATATGTGTATGTGTGTGTGTATATATGTGTATGTGTGTGTGTATATATGTGTATGTGTGTGTGTGTGTGTGTATATATGTGTATGTGTGTGTGTGTGTGTATATATTATATATGTGTGTGTGTATATATTATATATGTGTGTGTGTATATATTATATATGTGTGTGTGTATATATTATATATGTGTCTGTGTGTGTGTATATATATATATCTATGTGTGTCTGTATATATTATATGTGTGTGCGTATATATATATATATATATATATATATATAATAATCAATAAAACAGCTTTAACTCCAAATCGTCCTTTCAAGTTTTACTCAGAGTGATTGTCAGATAACAATAACTGAGCTGTTTATTTTGTCTCTCATTGTTTAGTGTTACTGCTCTGCCACAATCTATTTGCTAGAGGCATTGAGCACTTTGGGTTATTACCTGGATAGATAATTGTCTGTTCTTTTTTCTTTTCACTTTGTTTCATCTTCCTTCTTTTGCAGTTTTTACCTCTTTGTTCTTGGTTTCTTTTTTCTTTTGTCATTTCATGTTTTTTGATTTGGTAGGCTTAGTGTTGGTTTGGTAAGGTTGTATTTTGAAGCTTTACTTACACACACACACACACACACACACACACACACACACACACACACACATATATATATATATATTTTCTGTTTACCCATTATTTTTGTAGTTATAATTTATTTAAGTAAATGCTCTATTTTTTTAATTAAACAGTATTAAGTGCATTTACCTGCCTGAATGTTTGAGAAATTTTATAGATAATATGTGCTTCCCGAAATTTCTCAAAAATTCAGGCTGGTAAATGTAATTAATATCGTTTAATTAAAAACAGAGCATTTATTTAAATAAATTATATCTATAAAAATAATATATAAATGGAAAATATATTAAAATAATTGTTGGAATGAATCCATTTCATAATATATATATATATATATATATATATATATATTGAATCTAACACATTGAAAATCAGTTATGTTTGTTAATCAATATTTTGGGACTGGGGGTTTGAACCAAAGGATTCATATTTGATAGAAAATCTTGAAAAATCATGAATTCGGAAAAAAGGTGGGTTCTATAATTTGCATCTTTTTAAACCTCCACCCTGAGGATGACTGGTAGAATAACCGAAACTACTAGCATCCACCCTTTCTCAAAAATTCAACATTAAACTAATTATTCACAGATTTTCATCTAATATACTGCATGGCGTTTGAAACGAAGAGGAATTGCTTAAGAAACGTAACTGTCTTTCATTTTCTATCACATTCACCAATACATGAAAGAAAATTTCCTACCCAAATATAAATTATTCAGTATTCATTTATTATATAGACAACAACACTCAAAGTTACATTTGTGGTAATTAATGCTTAGATATCCAAAGAATGTCTGATCACTTACCGCAATATATATTCAACAAGGAGGAACTAAAGTAATTGACAATCCTGGATATAACAATAAACAACATGGGTAAGATGATGAACTACATCTGACAGAAAGGCCTCTGATCAGGAGGTTTTGAGGAGTGTGGAACCACCTCTTAATTGCTGG
>OZ038483.1:122679552-122742052 GCA_964036315.1 Acanthosepion esculentum
CTTGTCATTGAGATACTGCCAGATAGGCTTGTCATTGAGATACTGTCAGATAGGCTTGTCATTGAGATACTGTCAGATAGGCTTGTCATTGAGATACTGCCAGATAGGCTTGTCATTGAGATACTGTCAGATAGGCTTGTCATTGAGATACTGTCAGATAGGCTTGTCATTGAGATACTGCCAGATAGGCTTGTCATTGAGATACTGCCAGATAGGCTTGTCATTGAGATACTGCCAGCCTTAGATGACTTTGAGATCAACAGGTTTTTGTAATAATGTAATATATGACAGTGGCAAAATACCAGAAGACCTCAGTAAATCTATCTTCATAATAATGTCAAAGAATCCAGGTGCAAATGAATGTGAATTCCATTAGAAAATCACCTTAAGGAGCCATATAACTATGCTTATCGTTAGGATTCTAATGATTAGAGCACAAAGCAGAATTAGGCTGGAAATAGGGAGAGGACAGGGTAGCTTTATTCAGGACACTGAAACAAGAAATGCTATTCTTTTGATCAGAAAATGCAGGAAATCTTACCCATTTTTCATAGATTAAATGAAAGTATTCGATAAGGTACAAGACAATGACCTATTTGAAGTGATAGGAAAACGTAATTAGGTAGGTTACTTGATGTATCTCTCTGACCCTTTTGTCTTCAATATGTCCTGTGAGTGTTAAATTTTCCAAGCCCACTTTTCCTCTTATGTCTCCAGAAATTTCAACTTTTATATGGGAAAGATATTATAATAATAGAATAATCCAGGACAGTTACTGGGAACAACCTGATTTCATGTAGATAGATGAGTTGTACAATTACACAAAAACAGAGTAGTAAGGACGTATTTTCTCACTAGATTTATTTAGCTTAATTTGAAGAGCTTGAAGACCTATCAGGATTTATTATCAGTAACCATATAAAATTATAGTTATTGATGATAAATCCTGATAGGTGGATGACACTGTATTGAATGAAAACTGCAAGAACTCTTAGCAAAGAAAAGTGAGAAGAAAGGACTAACCATTAATCTTAAGTGGACAAAATGAATGTAAGTAAAGGCAGCCCAAGGTGTGAACTACAAATTTACTTAGCAAAGAAAAGTGAGTTGAAAGGACTAACCATTAATCTTAAGTTGACAAAATGGATGTAAGTAAAGGCAACCCAAGGTGTGAACTACAAATTTATGATATCAGAATCAAGTACATAAATGTAATTATCTGAGATAGATATCACAGTTAAGAGATGCGCGGAGCTAATTTGCAACGTCAATTTCGACGACACAGGCTGGAGGCAGGCAAAGCTCCCTTTGAGTTTCGGAGACCTGTGCCTTTGATCAGCGGTAGATTTGGCCCTTCCAGCATATCTTTCTTCACTTTCATCCAGTCGCGAATTAATTGATGAGATACTCAGTGGATCGTCTCAGTGTTTCTCGGATAGTTCTTTCAAACAAGCTTGCAGCGTCTGGACCCAAGAATTACTTTCTATCCCACTAGACACATCAAAACAAAAAAGCTGGGATAAAATAAAATGTGAGGCCAATTTTACTAATTTGAGGCTCTCTCTGGATCAGCATCGCCTCGCCTCGCCTTTCTACTATCTGCTTCACAACCGAGTAGTGGTGCCTGGCTCAACGCATTGCCCTCTTCATCTACTGGTACCCTTCTAGATGATGAGTGCACTTGGGTCGGAGTCACGATCCATCTTGGACTCAAATTATGTGAGCGTCACAGATGCAGATGTGGAGCCTCTATCGATGAGTTTTGTTTGCATCCTCTCTCCTGTCATCATAGTGCCAGCCGCTTTCCACGGCATGCAGCAATTAACAACATCATCAAAAGAGGTTTGGATGCAGCTGGGTTCCCTTCCTAAATCGAACCCGCAGGCCTCGACCGTGGTGATGGAAAGCAGCCGGATGGCATTACCATCTTCCCTTTTAAAATGGGTAAGTCGTTGATTTGGGATGCGACCTGTGCGGATACATTTATGGCCGGTAATTTGATCAGGTTGAGCCGAGGTTTGTCGCCTGAGACGCAGAAATAAAAAAAATAGCTAAATATTCTTCTCTTGCTGATAGATTTTTTTTTTACTCCTGTGGCAGTGAAGACTTCAGGAGTTATTGGCCCTTGTTTGATGGCGTTCCTTTGGAGGATTGCCGTGATTGCGTCTCGATTAAGGAACGAGCCTCGCGAAACGGAGTGGCTCTTGCAGCATGTCTCACTGGCGACGGTTCGAGATAATGCTTTCTCCATCATAGTGGCTGGCAGAGGATAGAAAAAATTGTTTATAGTTACGTTGTTCTGGAATTGTCATCTTTGGTCAACTGAACTTGCTTTGTTTCAATGACTTTTGTTTTGTTATTATTAGTTACTTTGTTCAATTATCTGGTTATTGAAGTAACAGATGATGGCAAATATAATGCAGAAATCTGAAGAGGCATTGAAATAGTGAAAGATACCTTCCAGAAACCAAGCAAAGTACTCCTTTATATGACAATGAATGCTAGACAGTTCTTTTGTGGTTCTACAGAAGGATGTTGAGAATAACGTAGACAAAACCTGTACGTAATGATGAAGTCTTCAGAAAAATAGAAACAACAAGAAAAACAAACTTAGAATTAGAAACTGTCTATATTTCTGAGATGAGGTATTATGTACAGTATTTACATTAGTCGGACTATTGTCCTCATCTTTGTCGCCATATTTGTCACAACGTTTCGGCCGTTGTACGCTCCGGCCTTCTTCAGGTGGTTGGAATTTCGAACTGAACCCTTTATTTCGATCACTGGGGTAGACCGTTCTAGTTGCACGAGCCATGTTTGATGGATGTCAGTTATCAGTTATCTCCTGCTAATTTTCCCTCTGAAAGTTCTCCACTGCCTGAACCGGGTATTGAACTCACACTCTTTGGGTCTGTCACTGGATCTAACCAATGCCTTTATCCACTGTGCCATGTGTCCTTGAGGACATGGCTCGTGGAACTAGAACGGTCTACACCAGTGATCGAAATAAAGGGTTCGGTTCGAAATTCCAACCACCTGAAGAAGGCCGGAGTGTACAACGGCCGAAACGTTGTGACAAATATGGCGACAAAGATGAGGACAATAGTCCGACTAATGTAAATACTGTTAGAATTAGAAAGTTGAAATTTCTGGAGACATAAAGGGAAAGGCAGGTTTGGAAAATTTAACACTCACAGAACCTACTGAAGACAAAAAGATCAGAGAGAAATATCAAGTAACCTACCTAAGGAATTTGTGTAAATGTGTGATGTGAGAGTGGGTAAAAAGTGCAGATAGTGGAGTCAAATGTAGTTTAGAACTTCAAGTGACAGGAAATTGTGGAGAGTAATGATCATTCATGTCCTGAAAGAAGAGGACACAAAAGATGATTATAGCACTATATATAATATTTTTCACACTCACTTATGATAGAATTATTTCTTCATTTATCATAGTGTTATCTTTGTATTTATAATATATTGATCTCTCCAGTTATGCTATAATTTTCTCACCATTTATGATAGTTTTATCTAATTATTTATGATAGTTTTATCTTCTCAGTTATGATAGAAACAGCTAATTTTGATAGTTTTATAACTTTGTAGTTTTATCATTTATATCTGTCAGCATGTGTCTTTGCCATTGTTCATGTTTGTGATTCTTGCTTCAATGAAAATAACTAATTTGCATATTGAGCTTTTAAAAATCAAATCTTGAAAACATTTCTTTTGTTATTCATTTCAAATCTGATTCTGCTGATATTTATAAATAAGACTGTTGCCATATATGGTCTGGTGTCCCCACTGTTCATCTCGAGGTTCTCAACAAAATCCAAAGACGGATATGCAATGTGATAGTTCCTGACTTGGCATCTTGACTACACTCACATTCTCACAGACGTGATGTGGTTTCCCTCTGTCTTTTCTACAAATATTTTCATGGCAACTGCTCTGACGAGCTACTTTCACTGGTGCCCCAACTGCACAAATATAAGCATGCTCTATTCCCACCCTTTCACTGTCGAAACAGTTAAATGTAACTGCCTCTTCTACAACAGCTTCTTCTCTCACACTTCCTGACAGTGGAACTCCCTTCCTCTTACTTGCTACCCTGATAGCTATAATCTTCAAATATTCAAATGTAATGTCAATCAACATTTTCTGATGCCTTGATCTTGATCCCTGTACTTATCTTTATCCATCCTTTCCTCATACACCCCTCTTTACTCTTACTCTCACTCTCTGTAACCCTTGTATGCTTGTGGCACTCTCACCTTGCTTGGGATGAAAGTGTTTTTTTTTTTTGTGATGATTTCTCAAATTACTTTATTTACATTCAGGCTAAGGTCTTTGTTGTTATCATCACAGTATTTTCTACATAGTAGCTTCCAACTTACATCAGCTGTGTGTAACCTTCAGAATTTTGAACCGAACCCTTTATTTAATCTACAGGGGTAGATTATTCTCATTCTGCTGACCATGTCTAGGGATAATAGCCTAGTGGATTAAAGCATTGGTTCAAGAATTTGGTAGCATAATAATTGTGAGTTCAATCTCAAGGCTGGGTAGTACTGATTTGCACTCACTGGAAACATAGTTAGAATTAACAGTACTAAATAAGAACATGACAAAATAGTCTTTGATATGGACATTGCAATAAGAATAACCTATACCATGTAAATTAAATAAGGGGTTCAAATTGAAAATTCTCTGAAGATTATCTAGATCGACAGACACATGAAGAAGGTAGAAGAAGACAATGGCCAAAATGTTGTGATAACAACAACAAAGATGAGGACAATAGTCCAAATGCAAATAGTGTAAATAATAACAACTCCTCATCCCTGGTATTCAGACAGAAATTTTCTACCTTGTTATATCAAACTTCGTAAAAAAATTTAGATATTACGTATAAGTTAAATCTGCAGACTTTCCTTTAAAATACATGGCCACAGCCCCTCTCGCCATGGTAGGTGTTTCTGCTGTAGTTTTTCTAGCATATAATTTTTTATTGGATAGAGCTGCTAGCCACATCGTTTTGAAGTTGTCCTTCTCCTTGGTTGCCAATCAAAACTGAAGAGCCCAGTCTTTCTAATTTAGAAGAGAAAAGATAGTCATACAGGCCATGAAAAAGTTTACAACACATTACAAAAAAATGTTTCTTTAGATATTTCTAACACAGATTAATGAAACTTTCAGTGCTAATAACACATACACTTAAGCGTTTAGTCAAACAATCAGATTTAAAAAAAATAATTAATAAAAATATCCCACAAAGGAAAACCAATATTTAATAACACAAAAGTTTACAATACATTTATTAAATCATCTATTAATATTTTGTAGCAGAACTGTTATTGCTAATTACAGCATGTAGGCGTTTAGAGTAGGTCCTATACGAATTTCTTGCATGTTTTTTGGTTAATGTTTTTCCATTCTTCACAACAAAACTCATTTAGTTCATGCAAGATTTGTGTGTTCCTTCTTTGAATTCTCAGTTTCAGCTCTCTCCATAAATTTTCAATTGGATTGAAATCTGGGGATTGACTTGGCTAATTTAGAACGTCTGTTCTATTTGAACTTAGCCATGATTTTGTCAGTTATGTATAGGATCGTTGTCTTGTTGAAAGACCCAACCTGGTTTTGAGCCCAGTGAAAGTGCACTCCGACATAAATTTATCTCCAAAATATCCCTATAATATGCTCCATTCATCCTCCCTTCTATTATTTCAATGTCCTCTACTCATTGGACACTAACACAACCACAGATGAAGATTGATCCACCTCCAAATTTTACTGTTGGGATAGTATTCTTTGGTGAATATCCAGTATCCTTCTTTCTCCAGACCTTTGCCACAGCATTTCTACCAATAGGTTCAAGTTTTGTTTCTTCTGACCAAAAAATATTTCAAAAAATACCGCAGGTTTAATACAATGCTCATTTGCAAAATCCAGTCTAGCAAGAATGTGTTTTTGCTTAAGAAGTGTTTTTTTCCTTGGAGCCCTTGAAAAGATGTCATATAGACAAAGTGAGTGACTAATTGTATCCGTACTCACTTTTACTCCACTTACTTCTAGTCCTCCCTGAAATTCTTGAAGTGTAACTCGGGGCTCGTTGCCAACGTTTCTCGCCAATAATCTTGCCATCCGTTTCATTACCTTTCTAGGATGACCAGAGCTTTTTGGGGGATGAATGGAATGACTTGTCTTCCAGTGATGAACTGTCGTACCAACTTAACTCAATGACGCATTTAACTGACTAGACATATTCCTGTAATCAAATCCATTTTTATGAAGGTCAACAATACGTTTACAGAAGTCTTGATCAATTATTTTGCTTTTCCCCATTTTGTCAATGTTTAAAAGATGGTTGACAGAGAAAGAATGATGCAATACTTTTAATCATTCCTAAAACTTATAAAATTAATTTGGAATGTTCTAAAAAAGCAATCCCCATCCTAATTTAGAACATTCTAGTAAAATTTGAACACTTTTATAAAAAAAAAACTGTTGTAAACTTTTGAATTACTAAATATTGGTCTTCATTGGATACTTTTTTGAAGTTTTTTAAAAAATTTGATTGTTTAACAGAATACCTAAATATATGTTCTATGAGCAGTAAAAGTTTAATTAATGTAACTGTATTAGAAAAAAAAAATTTTGTAATGTGTTGTAAATGCATGGCACTGTATCTTGTCTAGGGGATGTGTGTAAAAACAAATGCAACAGTTGTCATGCCAATAACTGTTACACTACACACACATCAAATTAAGCACTCAAAGTTGACTTTTTTAATTGGATTGTAGCAGGTAAAGTTTAATGTATAAAATAAAACAAAAATATTTCTTATCACCTACTTAACATCTTAAGGTTTCGTTAGCATTAACACCAACATTCTTAAAAAGGGTCAATCAGCTAACTTAATTTTTGAAATGAGATATTTGGATAGGGGAAACAAAAGATCAAGGACCTGGAACAAAAATAAGAACAATCTCACAAGCATTCTCCACACTTCCTGACCCCCTTACCATCCTTAATATAAAAACCCCCAAAAAATGACTTTGAGGTCTTCTTCCTTTTGCTAGGATGTCAAAACAGGTCAGTCCACTCCACTCTTGAACAACTATCAGGACAACTTTCTCTCTCTCTCCCTGTTTGCTACAAAGAAAGCGTCTCTCTTTCTCTCTCTCTCTCTCTCTCTCTATATATATATGTTCCAATGAGCTACAAACTCTGTCTCACAAGAAGGATACAATTTGCATTCATAAAAAAGAAAATATACCTTGCAAAACAAGTCTGCTCAGCATTCATTTTAAATGTGAAAACCAGCATTCTGCACCCCCCTCCACAGGATCATATATTTTGAAAATCTAACAAATATAAATGATCATATAATATGTTACATAAGCAACAAGTGACAACAAAAATGTTTATCAAATTGCTTTAATTGCAACAATAATTTTAGAGCACAAGCAGATGTCACAAAAAATAAAACACTAAACAATGTAGATTGACTTTGTTCACATGCTGCTCGGTAGGTATCGTTGCTAATTATCTATAAATGGATAGTTATCTATAAATTTCTAATAAAAACAGATCAGTCACATACTTTTGGAAACATATAAACAAATTGGTTGGGATTTGATGTTGAGTTTTAATTTACACAGGTTTTATTGAATACTATTGAAAATTTGCCAATGTTTAACTTTTGTGCATGCAAAAAAAAAAAACATTGTGTCAAAAGGACAAACAAAAAATGCTTCAATCTTAAATAATTTTTGGCAATGCATAACCTTCATGGCCACAAAAAATGATATGTCGAAAAGGACAGTTTTTCCCTTGACACTGCTATTATTTTAACTACCTTCAGTGCTATGCAATTTTTATTGTTTTCAAAAGTGATTATTAGAATTTTAATAAAATCTAAAGATATAAAAGTGAATTTATACATTTTTTTTGTAAATAATAAGTATTTCATTATAGTTGGCTCATATATTTTTATAATTTAGTAAAGTTTTATAAATTTATGAAGAAAAAAATTGTTTTCATATTTATTTCTTGATAAATTGGTAAATGATAAATATTGCATTTTATTAGATTTAATACAATTGTATGAGTTTTTAGAATGTTTTAAATAAACAATCTGATAAATAATGTTTAATATTTTTGTTATAAATTCTCCAAAACAAAGAAAATGTATAAATTCACTTTCATATGTTTAGGTTTTATTAAAATTCTAATCATTGCTTCTTAAAACAATAAACATTGGCAAGGAGTGAAGTTAGTGAAAATAATAGCAGTGTCAAAGGAAAAACTTCCTTTTGACATTACATTTTTTTTGTGGGCACAAAGGTTAAACACTGCCAAAAATTCTTTAATATTTTTTTTTTGTTTTCCTTTAGTTTGAACCATTTTTCTCATTTCTGGGGAGATTTTGAACATAAATTATCCAATTGCGTCTAACTGCTTTCAGCTTTCATAAACTTTTGGTTTCTGGATTGAATGTGGCATAACTATGTTTCATCAACAGTGACAAGGAATTTGCAAAAGATAATCACCAGATTGCTGAAGATACTGTAAAATCAGCTTTGTACTCTCCACTTGATATCACTTTTGGTTGGCATTCAAACATTTTGGCATCCATTTGGCTGACAGCATCTGTAAATTCAACTGGTCATGAATTATAAACTCAATGCATTCCCAAGATATCTCCTGTACCTTAGCAATGCTTTTTACTGAGATTTGTCAACTGGCCAAAATTAGGTTATATAACATGATCAACAATTTCAGCTGTTGATATAGTTGAAGTCCTTCCAGATCATGATGCATGGTGGGCCTCAAAATCTCTATTCTTGGAAGTTGGCACACCACTTCATTACATTTGAATATAATGAGCATTCGTAATCCTCTGTTTACATCATACATTCATAGATATCTTTTGGAGTTTTCTTTTGCAAAAGGAGTAACTTCTTAAAGTTGAGTTCAGATTGTTCACATGATTTTGTCAATGATCTGACACAAATTAAAAAATAATCACAAAGACCCTGCAAATCGCCACTTTAGAAATTAAAATAACACTTAACCAGCTTTTTGAAAATGGATCAGATTCATGCTCATCTTTCTGTCTTTGTCTGACTCTCTCTCTCATATATATATTCTAATTCTTTCTGCATGCCGGCCAGATGTGAATGCCATGAAGGCAGAGAGCAAAATAAAAAAGTTTTTTTCTGTGCATAGGCTACAAGCATCACATCCGGTCCACAAAGCCAATCAGCAACATTCATGCTGAAATGGAGATGTCCCTGGGGATTGCCAGATCTGCTTAAAAGCAGATCTCCCATATTGACCACAAGCAGTTGCAAGCCGGCAGTCCACTTGATGACACACAGGGTGCTGCCACTCTTCCACCATCATGACCACTCCTCTCAACATGACCATTACCACTCCCTAGCTTGACTAATCACACACCAAAATAACAGAGACCAGCCTTGTCACCACCCAACTACAAGCCCTCCTCATTACTAAGGCCATCACCTCAGAAAATCCGACTTACTATGGCGGCCAACTATCCATCTTTGGCACTGCCAGGCTCCAGATGCCAACTGACATTGATAACATCTCATACATTGACACCACTCAGCTATAAGCCTTTCTTGTTGCCAATGCCGTCCTCTTGGCAAATCTAATTCTGCAAGCAAGTGACTCCAACTCCACAAGCATGCAACCTACTTATGCTACAACTATTTCATCAAACAGGACTACTAGCTATGCCAATGTCTCATCATGTTGACAACCAGTGTACTCTACCATGAATCAACCCACCACCATGGCCTCGATTAACCAACACGTGCAAACGACCATATCCTGTGACCTCAGCTCGGTCAAACCAACACGAGATATTGTCAACTCCCGGCGTGACCCTTCCTCATCATTAATGCTGTCACCTCAGCAAATCCAACCCCATTCTGTAAGATGCCTTATATATATATATATATATATATATAAACAATTGCACATTGTTCAAAAAACCTAATCCTCATTATTCCTTTCCTTTGGCAATCAAATGCTTATTGTAACAGATGTAATTGATTTATGTGCTAGCTGGAATGCTGTTATTATTGGTGTTAGGTTGATTTTTTCCCCCTCATTTTCTGTTTGTGTGTGTGTACATGTGTGTATCAAACATGTTTTATTAAATTCAATTAACAAGATTGTTTTTTTTTATTATATCTTTCCAATTTTCAAATCAGTTGCTGCACATTTGAATCAATTTGTGGAGAAACTGTGCAAATTTCATGTTTTAGTTCAAGTTCTTTTGACCATCTATAGTTATTAATGTTAATGTTATCAGCACCGTACAAATATTTTCTATAAAATATAAATATAAAAACATATAAATACTTAATTTATATTGGCATTTTCTCATTATTTCAACAATATTAGCAGTGCAGATTTCTATAGTCTTACAAAAGTTTTAAAATTCTGACATGAAGCTTGATTTGTTTGTAGGGTGGAGTGAATTTATTGCCACAGGACTCCTGAACTCAACTGTACAAAGAGAACCTTGCAGGCTTCTGTTTTATGCTCTACTTCTCTGTCTTTAGAAATGGTAATTACACTGATTTTTGGCAGTGGATAATGAAAGTGTAATCAAAATCTGGTCTCGTGGCATAAGTAAAAATCCAGTTTAGATAAGAAAAAAATGATAAAAATATCACCTTATCTTTGAAAAAGAAACAATACAGGAAAAATAATATGCAGAACAAATGGATAAAATGAAAAATGTTCAAAAGCACACATACAAATGCACACACATGCGCGTTTTTGTTTATATATAAAAAGAGAGAGACCGAAAGTTTTAGAAAGATAACGAAACACCCAAATATTATATGAATATCAGATAGAAAAATGGAAGGAAATTGTCTGACTTGCTTGTGATAGCCTCCAGCACAATTCTGACTCAATTTGCTTACAAAATTGACAAGTTCTGGTGAGAAGAAAAAAGGTCAAAAATAGAAAGGGTCTTGTTGAATTCTATCAATTGATTGATAGATTCTCGACTGAGCAGGTGTCAAATCATCAGCACTCAAGGCAAAACAATTCTATTTGCCAATGAGTACAAAACAATGATTGGGATGTCTGCAGCAGCAAAACCAATTAAAACTTTTCTTGAAGTGCACAGGGACCAGTTGCCAAAAATTTAGAAATTTCATTTTGGGAAGTAAAGAACTTGCATTTATTTGGCATAGAGGTTCTGACATTTGCATTTTCCATCAAGTTGAGCTCTCCTGTGCTTGTCATTTGTGTGTGATGGCTGTGTCGCAGCCATACCAGTTGTCTGAAAATGAAGTGGATGATCTTTTATGAAGTCACAACCTGTGGATTGTGCATGGCTCTGCTAAATAACTTAATCAGAATGAGAACTCTGAAGGTAAGGGGTTATCATCTGTGTGATAGTGGTATCAGTCTAAGCAAGTCACTTGGGTGACCTTCTTTCTGTTGACCCATGCCAATGGATACTGGTTTCAACTAGTTTACTGAAAATGGTAACAGAAGGAGGTCTTTTGGGTTAAATTGAAAATGAAAATGGCTCTGAAACAAAGATTTTATTTTCCATGAAATTGCTTGTATTTTATATCAGTGGATTCTGACATGTGAATAAGTTGGCAGTACCACTACTACAAGTTTTTGATAATGAAAGAATGACATATATTAAAACAGAATTGAATGGATAGATATTTATTCTGATTGACTCAAATTTACACTTAAATCAGGAGCATAAAAGGCACTTCACATTCACATTTCATGACCAGCAGTCAGGGCTGGTGAAAGGTTCTCATGGGAAACCTCCTCTGAATCTATGATATGGGGACCCCCCCCCACTCTATTACATCTCAATTTTCATAAGGTAGTATTCATTTAAAATACATATTTTATTGGTACCTAAGTATGTAAAATAATGTACCATCTACAATATAGGCGAACAATCCAACTAGAAAAATTTTCAATAGTTACAATATATCTGTTGTAACCCAAAATATTAGGAACAACAAAACACAGTTAAATATATTTTAAAACACAACAATATTTGTTTTTATTCTCACCAACCAGGATACAGCAGGATTGGGTTGGATAAACAATTCACTATCTACAGGTATTGTATTGTCCAGCAGCCATGTTGTTGTCTGATACTACATCTTATTCCATGAAGAGTCCATGATTCATTAGGGGAGAGTTGTCTCCCCTAATAATATCTAAATACAAATTGGAGACAGATCGTTCCATATTAAATAAATCAACAATATTTTGCAGCAGTTTTTAACATCAACTTGATTTTTTATTGTTAAAAAGTTGAATAATTTGAACATATTCAACATTATGGGTAAAATGTAGTGTTTTTTTTGGTCTTTTTTTTAGACTTAAGATGAGTAAAACAAATTCACAGATTTGAATAAAAATAGAGGCCCCAGAATGATATCAAAGTTTTTTCAAATTTATTAATTATGCTTAGTTTCACATATAAATTAAGTAGAAAAAAGCAAATGTTGTTAAGATAGAGAGGGTTGCAAAGTATTGACTTGGCCCCCAATCATGTCCTAGCAAAATTCATGTTTAAAATGTAAAAACAAAAAAAAATCCTAACATTTAAACGCACAAGAATAAAATTAAAATGATACTTGAAAAATTGATAATGACTATGTTTCATTTGAGAAATTGAATGAAATAAATAGGGTGCGATGGATAAATTGTCATCTAAATGACGCAAAAATGAAGATAACACTGACACCTTATTTGAACAGATATATTTACCAAAATTACACAAAAATATCTTGAAATACTAAAAAGTAAATTTATTGAATAAAATTGCCATTGGCTTCAACCATAGCCTCCAGATGACTTTGGAAACTCCTGCATCTCTTCTGGACGGTCTCTAAGTCAGTGAATACTGCTATAATCCTTGCCTTCAAGTCATCTTTGATATTATAAGTTTTGTTGGTCTTTTAGTCATCTATGCCCCACACATAATAATAAAGGTAATTGCAGTTTAGAGGGTCAGGTGGCCAGATGTAAGGGGTGATGTGGTCGCAAAAATTGTCTGACAGCCACAACTTTGTTCTCCCGCTTGTGTGGCATGGTGCAGAGTCCTGTTGGCAGATATAGAGTCTTCCAGCAGTTGCTCTCTTGAACCAGGGCAGCAGTACTTCCTCAAGGCACTGTAAGCCTCTGTTTTTAGTATGAGGCCCTCGCCAACAGATTTGAGAGTTCTTTTCTTATCAGAATGATCAGTATAAGTTTTCTGAGCTGCCTTGTCTTCTTAATCACCATTAGACTCACCAACTCTTTTTGAATCCTTTGCACTGTCCTCAGTCCCCCCCAAAACACTCTGAAATGTTTGTATTGGAGCTTCTGGTGTGAATGCCAAGCAGTACAGCATGCTGTTTCCACATTTCTGGCAGAGTAATTGTGTCATAGTGCTCTTCTTCTCATAAATTGTGCCCAACTGACCCTACTATACTGTGCAGTTGACAAAAACAGACAATGTGTATGCACAAAGTTAAAAATATAAAATGGCGAGAATTTATCCATCACTCCCTGTAGACTGATTTAAGAAGATATAATGAAAAAAAAAACTCTTGTTTCAGTCATTGTAAAATACTTTTATCTAATCCCTTTACATGTAACCCCAGGGGTCATTGTGAAATATTTTCTATTTGGTCCTGTTACATGTAGCTTCTAGAGGATTATTATAAAACCCAATTCTCTGACCTCCCTTACATATAGCTTCCAAGGGTTTATGATAAAATCCTTTTATCTGGTCTCCTTAAATGTAGCTTCCAGAGGTTACTAAAAATATTTTGACCTCACCCCCTTAAGGTAACTTCTTGGGGATCATGAAAAAAACATTTAATTGGTCTTACATACAGTTTCTATGGGTCATTATAAAACCCATTCATCTGGTCCCCTATATAGTGTCTGGGGTCATTGTACATCCCGTTTATCTGGTCACATTACATATAGCTTCCAAGGAGTTATTGGTAATCCTTGTATCTGGTCTCCTTAAATATAGCTTTTAACGTTCATAGTGTCATTCTAAAACTCATTTAGTTAGTCCTCTTACAGGTGTCAATTTCTTTTTTGTGAAATTCCCACAGAAAATATATTCACTTTTTTTATTTGAGAATGTGACAAACCCTCAACAGTAATTTAATAAAAATCTCCAAATAAAAACATTCCTCCTTTTAAAATAAAAGTCCTAATTTATTTTTTATGGTACCTAAAGCCCTATACCTATTTAATTTTAATATTTATACTTCTGTGGGGTCAGGATACGTATAAATAGCCTGCGGTGTCATGGTGTAAACAACAGCCAACCAGATGTTACAGTTTCGTATTTAAAACTCGGATATTTTAAGCCATTCTTTTTTATTTTTAGGAAAAAGTGATGGGTTATTATATGACTGGCACTACAGATTCACAAACAAAGAACTGTAACAAATAAAAGAAACCAAATCACTTGAGGACTACCAACAGCAGCAAGAATTAAAATGGATAGCACATGTAAGTAAAAGATAAAATAATAACATAATGAAGATGTTGACAGTTCACACTACTCCAAATAAAAGATTAAGTAGGAAACTCTCATCAGTACTGGAATGATCGATAACAGCTCCTGGATTTGAGAAACCTGTTTTCCTGAAAAATTGTTTTAAGAGAAAATTTTTTATAAATTTCATCAGAAAGTAGTAATGGCCACTTGGTCAATGAAAGCCGAATTCTTCCTTGTAGGGAAATGGCTAATATTACCATTACCATCAAATATGCTATATGGATGTTTTCTTGAAATTTGGAGCAATCTTTCATTTAATGTAAATATTTTTCTTTACGTGCATGTGGGCTATAATACACACACACGCACACACATATATATATATATATATATATATATATGAGGGTCATTCAATAAATAAGGTGAATTTTTTGGTATAAGGACTTCTAATACAGATAGAGGCTTACTTTTTTTTTCAACGTAGTCTCCCAGCACTGTCACACACTTTTCCCATCTGTGCACAAGCTTCCATATTCCCTCAGTGTAAAAATCTTTGGACTGATGTCTCAGCCAGTCACTCACAACACTTTTGACTTCATCATCACATTTAAACTCTGTGCCTCTCGTGAACGCTTTCAAGGAAACCAAACAGGTGAAAGTCTGAAGGGGCAAGGTCTGGGCTGTAAGTGGGATGAGGGAGCAATTCCCAGCCCAGCTCATTGATGGGCTTCACCGTTTGGGCTGCTGTGTGAGGCCTTTCATTGTCATGATGCAAGATGACTCCTTCTGACTGATGACTCCTTCTGACTGATGACCCCTGCGTTTGTCCCAACAGATAAGCTCAAAGTCCTTGCAATGTTATCCACTGTCACCCTTCTGTCAGACTGAATGAGGTCATTGACTGATTCGATCACCTCAGGAGACCTCACTTCTGTAGGCCTCCCAGGCTTGTCTTCATCCTCAACACTGCTCCATTCTTCTTTAAACAATTTAGCCCACTTGTAGACATTTTTTTGGCTGAAACATGTGGCACCATACACAGTTGACATTCTCCTATGAATTTCAACTGGTTTGCACCATTCAGCAACCAAAAACTTGATAACTGACCGCTGTTCAATCCTGGAGCATGCTTCTTGGTCGGCCATCTTTGTTAATCGCCAAAACTCTCAAAGTTTTTTTTTAATCTGCAAAAGAAATTAAATCCATGTGAAAAAGAGGTAAAACAAAAAAAAAATAAAAAAGAGTAAGCTTCTATCTGTATTAGAAGTCCTTATACCGAAAAATTCAACTTATTTATTGAATGACCCTCGTATATACTTTTATGCATCAAAATTTATGTAGATATATGTTGCTGATTTTTTCTTTGTATATAGAGAGTGTCTCATGTATTTGAAAACACACATTTTGGAAGCTATAATCTAACAGGATAGACAGCATGCACCAAACTAACATTCTCAATTAATAGCAACTTCCACAAGGAATGAAAATGCAAGTCAGTCTCTTGGCACATGTTGCCAACTTAGAAGCAGAAAGCCTCTTGAAAGTGGCCAGATGACCAGGCGTTCTGGGTATGGCAATAAACTCTGTCCAACAGCAAGGCCTCTGATCAGGAGGTTTGAGAAGTGCGGAACCACCTCTTAATTGCTGATGTTCCCAGGTCCCCCCTGACCCGGGGTGGTAGCACCTGTTAGGGTCCCAGCTATGGGCAAATAGTTAACACCCAAACCCAGATCTTGTCCTGGGTATGATGATAAACTACATCCGTGTCCTGGGTATGACGATAAACTACGTCCGCATCCTGGGTATGATGATAAACTACGTCCGCATCCTGGGTATGACGATAAACTACATCCGTGTCCTGGGTATGACGATAAACTACGTCCAACAGCAAGGCCTCTGATAATACGTTTTTGAAAAAATTATGTTGCCAGCTGTACATTTTTGAAAAAAATATTATTACCAGCTATACGTTTTTGAAAAAATAATATTACCAGCTATACATTTTTGAGGAAAAAAATATTAACAGAAATAGTTTTTTGACAAAACAAAAATATTACCAGGAAAAAAAAAATTGTTGGCATTAAATGACCCATATGCCGTAAACCAAACCAAACCAGATGACCAGGAGAAACAGCAGCAGGTGGTTCTGCAAAGCTACTGATGGCAATGCAAATCAAGTACACATCATTTTTTATCATTATGAGCAATGATGGTTATGTTATAATGATTTACTTTCTGCAGAGCCTTCATCAGTAAATTCCACCATCATCTTCACATTGCTTCAAGATATGGTTGTCAATTCTTGGACTGTAGGGTTGGCTATACATTTTCAGTATATCACTACACCTTCCTACAAAACTTAGGAGCAGCTTCTTGAGAGTTTTTCTGATCATATCATGCCAACATTTGGTTGCCTCCTCCTCCTCCTTTGAATCTCCTCATTTGTTATGTGCAGCAGCTGGTCACTGAGTTCAGGAAATAAGGTCCACTCTTCATTCTGATGTTATCCTTTTATTTAGGAAATCCACTGTGAAAACAAACTAGAAACTAATAGATTTTTCTCTCAAAAATAGAAATTGACAAACAAAAATAGATTTAAAAGAAATACACAAATAAGGAAAACATTTTTCACACATAAACAATAATTTGGAACAAACTCAAAGAAATGATAGAGAGACACATGGTGACTGAGAGAAGGATATTGGACTTTGGACTTAGAAGGTAGGCACAGTGAAGTAATGGATAGTGGCTCTGATTGAAGAATCGGAGAGCTGAGTTCAAATTCCAGTTGAATCCATTACATTCACTTACATGCTAATACCTTGGGAAAGGTATGAATCCTCTTCTTCTCCCCGCAGCTATGGGTAAATAGCAGGACAGACCTGGTTCTATAGCCTTGGATGGCAACTGGTCTACCACAGAAAGAAATGGCAACCTACTGTGGGAAAAACCCTGCCTTGTCTAAGTGTGTATGGCACATAACTGACTGAGGGAGAAAATATTTACTGTGTTGCCTCATAGATCAGTAGTAGCCAAAAGAAAGAAATGTATATAGTTTGAAAATTATAGCTAACTGCATGATAAATGTATAGTTTTATATTTTACAGAATATTTGAAATTATCCTTGTAATTTTAACACTGTTACTACGGCTACTAAGACTGGAAACACATCTACCAGGCCATTTGGCACCCATTATACAACAATAGGAGAAGTCATTGAGAGAAACTAACCAGTCACTCTACAAGACGAATGTTTCATTAAAGGTTAACCTTAAAATATACATGATAACCAATATGAAGCTACACTTTCTGTTTTTCTATGTTGAATATCTGTACATGGTTCTCCACAACTTCCTATCCTTTGTATCATATGTTATATTCCGTGCTAATAGGAATATATACTTGAAAAACATGGTGGCTAAAATAAGTAAAGGTTTATTGTAAAAAAATCAGTACAATAAGAATAAAGGTAACAGTTATGCACAAGGTCGTCACCAGTCAATCCAGTAGTGAGTGGTACTATTGGAAGGTCGGTAGTTCTCGTGTAAGTCTGTGTCATACTCAACAGATCCCTGCTAGATTCTGTAGTCCGTTGACATACAGATACTTATAGTTAGTTACTACCTATAGTGTAGTCACTAATGGGGGTCACAGGTTATTCCATTACATCAATAACTTTTTGAACAATATTGATATTTTCTATTGAATAGCTTTTTTTTATTTTACAATATTTTTCTTAGTTCTAATTTTTTTTTAAGCAACATCACCCCAGGCAATGCAGGAATGCCACTAGCATACAAAGGGTTATAGAGGGTGAAAGTTAGAGTAAAGAGGGGATGTTTGAAGAAAGAATAAAGAGAAGGACGAGGATCAAGATCAAGGCATCAGAAGATGTCGATAGACATTACATTTGAATATTTGAAGATTATAGCTATCAGGAGAAGCAAGTAAGAGGAAGGGAGTTCCACTGTCAGGAAGTGTGAGAAGATGTTAGAGTAGAAAAGGCACTTACATTTAACCATTTTTGACAGTGAAAAGGTGGGACTGAGATGCCAGCCAAGTAGCATGCTTAAATTCATGCAGTTGGGGTACCAGTGAAAATAGCTTCTTAGAGCAGATGCTATGAAAATATTTGTAGAAAAGACAGAGGGAAGCTACAGCAAATCTGTGAGAAAGTGGCTGTAGTTGAGATGCCAGGTCAGGACCTATCACATTGCATATCTGTCTTTGGATTTAGTTTTATTTGTGTCTGTGTTTTGATTCCTGTTCTTTTAGTGTTCATGCTCCTTAATAATGTATTTCCTTTTCTTATATCCTTTCACCCTCAGTAACCCCCTGCATCATAGTGGCTTGACTTAATTACATTGCTTGGGTGAATTGATTAATATTTCTCTCTCTCTCTCTCTCTCTCTCTCTATATATATATATATATATATATATATAATGTAAATAATATAATCTAAATTTCTGTAAAGAAAAAGAACAGTCAGATTAATAATCCACAGTTCTTTAGCATTTTTTTTTTTTTAAGTGCTTGATACAACATAGACCATAATATTTTAATAATATTTTTATTTAAAAAATATTTTACATCTCAACACCAAAATTTCTATGTTTTGGAACTTTAAATTTGTTCCATTATCAAGTGATGTCAGGTAACTTTTGATGAACAAAAAGAATGGTATTTAATTGAAGAGTTAAGGAGGGAGGAACAAGATTTCAAAATCTTATAGGTATGTCCTGTTTGACCAATGAAAAGACAGGTCAAAGCTGAAGCAGAAAAGTGAAAAATATCGGTTAGGTTGGAGTGGGGGGGTGGCTTGTTATTCATACTTGTCTAGAAGAACTGTCATTTTTAGACTTGTCACCATTACATCCTGTTAAGAATATAATTTTAAGATACAATGAAATAATCATATATATATATATATATATATATATATATATATATATATATATAAGTTCATTTTAGAATTTTATTATTTTTTTTTTAAATTATTTTTGTATATACTTTAAAACTATCTTAAAGGGGCCTCTCAGTCAGTTATATGCTATGTGTGATACACGGTTAGGCAATCATGTACCTTTTGATACATGACTGACGAGGCAGATTTTTTTTCCTGCAGTAGACCAGTTGCCATCCAAGGCTATAGAACCTGGTTTGTCCTGCTATTTACCCATAGCTGGGGGGAGAAGAGGAGGAGTAATATCTTTCCCAAGGTATTAGCATGTAAGTGAATGTAATGGATTCAACTGGAATTTGAATGTGCCTTTCTGATTATGTATGTATGTATGTATGTTGCGGCATTCACCCTGGATCAGTTAAGCCGGCTCCTTCCAAGGAATTCACCATGTCCAGAACGAAGGCCGACCAAGCACGGCGATCTGTCGCCAATGCTGAAATGAGCGACAGCCATTCCCGATTACAACGGCGGCGAATTCTTGAAATGGAGTAACAAGGGAGTTTGAACTTCACACGCGGTCCCCACACCTCGCGTGCTATCCCAGTGGAGGGAGGAATATGCTCTTACTTGCCGCAGAATTTCCACAGACGCAGAGGCAGGAGTAACCAAGAGGCCGCCGGATGCTGGTGCAGACGCCGAATGGTTTTGAATTCAGAGTTGACCTTCTCCTAGACCAGTTGCCATCCAAGGCTATAGAACCCAGTCTGTCCTGCTATTTACCCATAGCTGGAGGGAGAAGAAGAGGATTCACACCTTTCCCAAGGGTGTTAGCACGTAAGTGAATGTAACGGATTCGACTGGAATTCGAACTCGGCTCTACGATTCCTCAATCCGAGCCGTTATCCATTACTCCACCGTGCCTTTCTGATTCCTCAATCCAAGCCAGGATCCATTACTCCACTGGGGGGCCTCTAGTATGTTTAAATCATTTTTATATATATTTATATTATCTTGATCCTAAAATACAATACTTATTATATTCAGTGGGTTACAAGACATGGCAATATTAAAATAAAAAAATCAAGGAATTAAATATTATGTGTACTATTATACGTTATAAAATAATGGATATATAATTGTAATACATAGATTTTTTATGAAATATTCTATGAACTATATTTCAAATTAAACATAATACAATGCCAACATATTACAGTTAGTTCATTCTGCTAATTTAATAGATCATTATTTTTAGGAAACTTTAGAATATGCAGCTTTTCATGTAGACATGGGATAAATTCTTGTTTTTTTTTTTTAATATTTTTCGCTTTACTGTGGGCGTTTTATTAAATTCTTTTAAATACCAAAAATATTTCGAGAAGCATGTTTGGTTATGGTACTCATTGTTGTTAAAACTAGACACATGTTGAAATATAGATATATATATATATATGTTATTTACACTATTTACATTGTTCAGACTTTTGTCATTGTTTTTATTGCCATATTCACAATATAGTTATTCACTTCTTCAGGTGATTGGAATTTCAAAATGAACCCCGTATTTTTTCCACCAAGCTAGATTGTCTCCTAGTGCCATTCCTCTTCTGAATGTCTCAGTTATCTGCCTTCTCTCCAAGTTTTTGTTCCCCTCTGCAATAGCCAGCTATTGAAATTATAGCTCTTTGGATCAAATCACTGGATCAAACCAATACTTTGATCTACCGGCCCATGTGTCCTTGAGGACACAATGTAAATAGTGCAAATAATTACAATACCTCCTCTCAGAAATATAGACACACACACACACACATATATATATATATATATAAAAATGAACATTGAAGTCAACACACACAGGCGACAGACTGTTTCATGTTATCTGATATTGAGCACTTTATCCCATAAATATAGCACACCTTGAAACTATATTTCTTCACCTTTATATAATATAATAAAATGACTGATATGAAATACTTGAACCAAGTAGGTAGGATGAAATATATAAAAACCAGTTGGATGTTTAAAATATTTAATTCAGTTGCCAATGTTTCATTTGATAAAAACACAATTATGATAACAGTTTGAATTGAGTTGTTTTAATGATGTTCTTATTCAATAAAACACTGGCAACAATTAAAAAAAATGTATTCATCCAACTGGTTTTCTTATATTCCTTCTTATATATAGGTGCATTTGTGTGTGTTTCTACAGACATTGTTCATGTCCCTGTGTTTGCAAATGTCTATATCTTTGTGTGTGTGGCTACTTAACATTCAAAGTGATTCACCAGACATTTGACGTCTCTTTCAAAATCATCCCAGCAGAAAGCAAGAATCTCATTTCCTTTCAATTTTATCTTTCTTTGAAGAGACAATTTTCATTTCTAAATTTCCTCAAACATTTGGGAATAACACCTTGTCTATATATAATATCTATCCTACACAGACATGCACTTTTTTATATAGTCTGATGCATACAAATTTGTCTTGAGATCAGTGCAAATATCAGTGAGTTTGTGTGTGATGTGTCTTTATGTATAATACTAATAGACATTTATTTATTTTGCTCATATATGAATTTGTAAACCAAACTTTTGACCTGTCGACAATATGGATTAAATCATACCTGTAATTTCATCATCAATGCTGGATTCAGGTGTGAAATCAAGTAAACAGACAGTGACAATCCTCTGAAATTGTTATTATATTTTTGCAGTGAATTATATAAAAAAAAAATAGTCATGTATTGACTAAAAATAATACCCATAAAAAATATGGGTTTATTTACATAATATCAGAACTCCTTCCTCATATAAAAGTATCTGTGTACCCTGCATAAGATCAGTATAGTATCTGTATTGTCTATGAAAGTTATGTTTAAAAACAATATATATATATATATATATATAGAGAGAGAGAGAGAGAGAGAGAGAGAGATTATTTACACTATTTATATTTAGACTATTGTCCTTATCTTTGTTGTTGCTATTGCATTTCGGCCATTGTGCCCTCCTGCCTTCATCAGGTATATGTCCATATGGATAACCTACAGGGAATTCTGATTAATTTAATAAATGGGGTAGACTGTTCTCATTCTGTTGCACATGTTACGGATATTGTCTAGTTTTTATTATTTAGTCATGCTCAGTTATTGCTTGCCCATCCCAGGGATTGAACTCAAAATCACTGTCACCAAATTCATGAACTAACACTTAGAACCACTAATCTATTGTCCCATAGAATTAGACAAGATATCCTTGGATATAGGCAGTGCAATGAGAACAGTTTACCTCCATAGATTAAATAAAGGATTCAGTTCAGGATTCCCTGTGGGTTACCCAGATTGATATACACCTGAGGAAGGTCAGAGGACACAACACCCAAATATAACTGAGATGAGGTATTATGTACACTATTTACATGATTCGGACTATTGTCCTCATCTTTGTTGCCATATTTATTACGTTTCGGCCGTTGTACACTTTGGCCTTCTTCAGGTGGTTGGAATGTCAAACTAAACCCTTTATTTCGCTCACTGGGGTAGACTGTTCTCGTTCCATGTGCCATGTTTTAATGGATGTCAGTTGTCAGTTATCTCCTGTTAATTCCCCTCTCCAAGTTCTCCACCGCCTTAACCAGGTATTGAACTCAGACTCTTTGGGTCTTGGCACTAGATCTAACTAATGCCTTTATCCACTGTGCCATGTGTCAGGACACATGGCACAGTGAATAAAGGTGTTAGTCAAAGCGACTGATATAACCTGTGTTTGCTGGAAAAAAGATTCATTCTCAAAAATATTAACAACCCCAACCTGCTGAACAAATGCCATGAACTCATGATAGCTTGTACCCATAAAAAAAGCTCTCTCCTGAAGTATTTTGATTCTGGATAAATCTTTTTACCCAACTTCAACTGCCCATTAAATATTTTACATTAAAAACTTATTACCTCCCTTTATCCATTTAAGCATCTATGAATATGTCACAGATTATACAGCGTCCATCTTTTCTTTAAATATACATTTTTTTTAGTTTTTTCTCACCTTTTACCTTCTCTATCCACATTCTATATTTATTTTTAAAAAAAATTTATATCCTATTATTAAACATTAGCTTTATATACTGTGCAGTGTTACTCCCTTGAAACATAGATTATTTATAAACAATATACAATCCACTGCACCTACCCCCTCCTTTTTATTCATATTGCTTGCTCCTTACACTTTATAATTTCTTAACTTAAATCTTGCCTTTTTTCCCCCCCAACCGAAAAACATGTACCATATAAACTTTAAGCTTATATCATATTTTTTTTTGCTTTGTTTTTCCCAATATCTCCCTCCATGCACTCTGTATTTTGAATTTACACCCCAATAATATATTGTGTTTATATTAACTTTGAGCTTTGAATCTGAGTATAATTTAGCATTCCTCTAATGAGACCCAGCATTTTGAAAAAAACAACTGTAATAAGTGGTTTAATCACCATATGTGCTTGATGATTTGGGAAACCATGAAACTTTAAGTTGCGCTACAAATGTAGGTATATGTGTATTTATTAATATATACTTCATAGCTCTGTTTAATTACAGTGAGCACTATTTTGTTTGCACCATAAATTAAATATTTATTTGCTTATCTGCATATGCATGCTATTACACATATATACAATTGCTAATATCTCATTATTTAGTTTATATACACACTTATATCTATCTATCATATATAGCAACACTGATATTGTAGCCAATGATATATGATTTTGTACTTTAAACAAATGGCAGTCATTTTGGTGATATTGTTTCATTTCCATCATTTCAATATTTATGCAACATGAGTTGTAAAACATGTATAAGCAATGCTATCAAGCAAAACTTTATGATCTTTAAATAACATAGAAAATTGCTCATTTCCTTGCACAATCAAGAAACTTCTAACAAACCAAGGTGCATACAGTGTATGATCTGACAAAGGGAAGATAGAAAAATCATTCATTTTCCCTCTCTAAATGAAAAGCTAATATACCTAAACATCATTATAGTTCCTACTGAAACATTTAGGAATATCTAGGGAACCAATATACATTTTTATGTAGTAGGATAAGTTTCTATTATGACGATGACAAAATAATATAATCATCAGATTCCATTTTAGAGCACTCAGAACTTGTAGACTTCAATTCTTATATATGAAGGTGTGTTTAAAAGTTCATAGACTATGAAGGAGGGATGCTAGAGTTGTGAAATCTTGAATGCTAATGAATCTTATTATTATCTTCTTATTAATACCTGCATTGTTTCTTTCCAGATAAACTGACATCTAACTGTTCAAAGAAGACTGTTCTTTTTGTTTTATAACAGCCTCAGAAAGCTGGCATAGTACTCTCCATTGATGGTGTGGCCCTTTTGAAGATAGTCAATAAACAAAATGCCTTTTGCATACCCAAAAACTGAGACCATTACCTTCCATACAGATGGAACGACCATGGCCTTCTTTGGAGCAGGTGAAGAGGGATGTTTACTCTTCATGGATTCTGGATTTGTTTCTGGCTCAAAGGGATGAATCCAACACTCATCTTAGGTTAGGAAACATTGAAGGAAACCAGTGAAATCTGTTTCAAACAATTTCAGATTTTCCTGTGATGTGATCATCCTTGGCATGTTTGATCCAGTGTCAGACGTGAAGCCCATTGAGCAGAAACCTTTGTCATGCAAAGTTCATTGTGCAGTATATTCTCAACTCTCTCATTGGATATGTTGATAGTATTGGCTATTTGATTTATAGTCAATCACTTGTTATTCATCACCATGTGGTGAATACAATGAATGTTTTCCCTAGTGGTGGCAGTCACAGGTCATCCAAATCTTGGGTCATCTTCAAGACACTCCCTTCCCCTCATAAATTTAGCTGGAGTAACATCCCCTAATGTAGCAGCCATGTCAGCATGAATGTCTTTGGGGGTGGGGGGTATGGCTAAACCCTTTTTCCGCAGGTACTTGATAACATCACAATGCCAAATTTTGTTGATTTTGAAGAAAAGATGCTACAAGTTACTTTTGAAGTGTTCTTTGAACAATCAGATGTCAGTTTACCTGGAAAGAAATAATGCAGTTATGAATAAGAAAAATTGAAATGAATACATGCAAAATTTCACCGCTCTAGTATCACTCCTTCATATTCAGCCTATGAACTTTTCAGACCACCCTTGTATGATGTGTGTGTGTGTGTGTATGTATGTATATATATATATATATATTCTATATTCTCACAAATACATACATACATACATACATATATATATATTCTATATTCTCATACATATACATATATATATATATATATATATATATATATTCTATATTCTCATACATACATACATATATATATATATATATATTCTCATACATACATATATATATAAATATATATATATATATATATGTATATATATATATATTCTCACAAATACATTTATCAATAGAATGTAAATTGAAGGCATTTGTTCTTTTAATAATTTTACCATTTTTCTTCAATACCTCTAGAGACTATGATGTGACTGAAAGATGGTCTGAAGATACAAATGATTGGAGAATTAAACAATAACAAAATCTCTGGAAGCATGCTCATAGTTGGATAGAAGTCTCTCTTTTTCTCAAACTGTTTTTATTCATCTATCAAGGGACTAAGAATTCTAGTTTCATCAGTGGAAACCTGATATGAATGCATATAAGTAGTTTTTATTAGTTTTAGATATCTCAGACATATCTACTTGTGTATATATCAATATGTATGTTAATTTAAGAATCTACATAGATACATGAATATATGCATGCACATACACCCAAACACAATTATTTATTCATATACATAACAAACATAACATGCCTGTTTTACAATATAATTTTTTTTATTGGTGACATGTGAATAGCAATTCATCAATTTAAACACAATGAATCTTAAATTACAGCTTTTTTGTAATGTGTTCAACACTATTATTAATTGGTGGCTTCTTGCTTTTGACTATACTCATTTTCTAGGGTTGCTAACCAGTCCCTTTTGCAGATGCCTGCACAGACACATTTGTGTTTCTTCAATACCCACAGAGTTGACCTGTGCTTTATACTGCAGTTATGCTGAGTGAACCTTAATTACAGTTTCTAAGAGAGAGTGCTTATGCTATCATGATCAGTCACAATGACTTACAAATTTGTGCTGGCAAAACCATTGACCATTTCCAAACTGTTTTGTCTGCCTGGTTTCACTTACAGGGATTATGTCAACCTATGGTATGGTTTTCAGGCATGTCCTAATAGTACTGCATGCTGGGGTCATCTTTCAAAATCTTTACCAAAAAATCACCTCCTTGACCAATTGACTATGCTAAGATTTGAACCTGGGTCCCATAGTTGAAACTCTAATGTTCTAACCACTTAAACAGTTCTGTATATATACATATTCATATATACATGTGTATGTGCCTTATGGTATCAGTCGCTACTAAGCCTAACTTAGTTTGGCACAAGGCTACAAGTTTGGAGTGTGTAGGGAGGATCAGATCATTACAGTTGAAGCAGTGCAATAAATTAGTGCATAAACCATTGTGATAAACTATCTTATTGCTATGAATTAAACATTTGTTAGCAAAAAACCCAGCTCAACATGCAAATTAAAAATTGGAGATAACAAAATCAAACAAGTACAACAATTCAAATATCTGGAAAGTATTTTAACAGAGGACAGAAAGTGTGACACTGAAATCCGAAGGCACATTTGAATAGCAAAAGATGCCTCCCAAAAGCTCAGCAAAGTATTAAAAAACAGGAAAAGAGTACTGAACTATTACATAATATCATTCTTGCTATATGGCAGCAAATGCTGGACAATCTCCTCTGTGATGAAGAAGAGACTTAAAGCAATAGAAATGTGATTTTGTAGAGGAATGCTGAGAATAACATGGACCAAACATGTGAGCAACTGAAGTTTTAGAGGAAATGGAAACAAAAAGGACTCTTATACTTAACATTAGAAAGAGATAATTAAAATTTTTAGGGCATATAATGAGGAAAGAGGGCTTGGAAAATTTGATACTCATGAGACAGATCAAAGGCAAGAGGGTTAGAGGAAAACAATGCATAAACTACCTAGTGAGGTTGAGTAAATGGATGGCAGAACAGAGTTTAGGAGAGATTACAAAAAGACAAAATTTATTGAGTTACAAAGGACAGGATATTGTGGAGAGCCATGATCGCCTACATCCTAAAGGGACTCAGCACATAGAATAAGGAGCCTAACATAAGGTCACAAGAGTTGGGCACCCAATGAAGATTGAAGTTCCTACCCAGTATTAATGGTCTACCAGACTAACCTTATGGGTAATTATCCATGTGATATCTGGTATATTTGTAGAAAAAAGTTTTGCACTAAATTATTATGTTTAAGGACGTGGACATTTCACATAACATCTGAAGTGAGTTTATAAATTTCAACAGGATAGTCTAGTAAAGAATGTTTTGATTTATTTTAATGTCATCTCTATCCATGTTTACTTATAAATACCAGGCATAGAATGTTCAGGTAATAAAAATAAACTCTTTCATAATTGATCATGCAGGCTATAAATTCTCAAGTGAAGGTTTCTTGGAAGAAAAAAATAACTGGATATACTTGCATACACACAAAGTAGGTTTTTTTTAATTTTAGAATAGTGTGAATGAATTTATGGTATAGTTACTGTTTTCCAGGTACACTTAGGAAAGCAATAATGATTTAGCATCCAAATGAGCAATAGCTATTTTTTTTTTTTTGTTATTAAAATTGAATTATCATCAGCTTATTATTTTCTTTTTTATATTAGTAATAATGACAAAATTAATATCATTCTCAAATAAAAAAAAACAAACGTTAATCCTAACCTCACTATAGAAAATTTAATTCAAGTCTTTTGTTGTTTTTTTTAAATGTTAGTAAGCAGGGGATAGTTCACTACTATTTTTTTGAAGCAGCATTTAAGCCAGATACATACATATTTTGTAGATTTTATAGGCAGGAATGCTATTATTGACATATGTATATATGGATGATTAAAATGATCTATCTTATTGGTTTTTATAGTCAGAACAGTGAAGGAACAAGTGTCAAGATATATAAAATGTCTGTGTATACATATGAGATTGTAGGAATATTATCTTGTAACCAAAATAGTTATGTATTTCTTACCAATGCCAAAGGCTAAAGTGCAAGTCCAGTAAATGCCATTATTTTAAAAACTAATTTTTCCCTGCTGTCTCTCAGTGGAGGGAAAAATGGTGTGACACAGAATCACCACCCATTTTCTATTGTGTTGTTGTAAGCTAAGCTTACTTATTAAGTACATTTCAGAACTCAATTTCTTGTAACTGAAATAGTTGCATACCAGAGGTCTGTATTCAAGCCCAGGTAAAAGCTAGATTACAAATGATGATTTTCAAGGTGTAAGTCTTCCAATTTCAATATTCTGGAATTTGGTCTTGTTATATACTAAATTTAATAATTATTAGTATTATTTAATGATAAATGTAACGGATATTGTATTCCTAAGAATTTATGTATGCTAGGTGTCAATGTTCAATCCCAGATGAAAGTCAAGATAAGTAATAAAGATGTTCAGGTCAAAAAAAGACTGTCAAATCATGCTGAAAATGACTATTCTCATTAGATCACCAAAGTTAAGCAACATCAAACTCGGTCAGTACTTTGATAGAGAAACACCAGATAATGTAAGCAACTGCCTATAATCCAAAATATGTTCCAGCTTTAAATAACTCACAAAGGGTTGACAACCCATGAAAATCAATCAGTCTAGTAAAAAAAAAAATGTCTTCCTACTTTCTTTTTTTTTTCTTCAATTTAGTCTTGTTACATACAGAATTATTAATTATCATTATTACTGTGGTTTAGCAATAGTTGTAATAGATATTTGTTTCATAAGAATTTGCAGGAATTATCTCTTTGTATTCATGGCCTGATTCATAGATGAAATAGTTGTATATTTCCCCACTGATTTCTGAGGTTAGTTTTCAATCCTAGCCAAAAGAATGTAGGTTTTCTATGTTGGTTAAGTGGTCTTATTTTTGAAGGTTAGTGTAAAACAATTTTTCTTCCCACCCAATTCTATTCATTTGGTCTTGTGTCATCATTAGCTGAATAAATATTTACTGTATAAGTATATGTAGTCATGTAAAAGTATGTGTCCATATTTAATATATTGATTAAAATATAAATTATCTGTATTTCTCTGCATGTGAAACATGACTTCCTATAAGTACATTTAATATAAATTTATGAATTTATTAAAAATAAGAAAAAATAAAAATTTAAAAAACTGTTAGTCATAAAAACAATGATGAGATTATTTATATATGGATTGACACATTTTTCTCAGTTCACAGTTCCTGTTACACAATGTCTTGGATCAATGTTCCATTTGCCTACCCTCTACCTCAAATCAATATAATAACTGTGTACACTGCCTTGGATCTATGTAGTACCAGTGCACACTGTATCAGGTGTTATATATATATATATATATATATATATATATATATATATATATATATAGGATAAATGCAATAAAGAATTAAATGGACCTTGTATTAAATTCAACTGATAAGATCTGTTTATTTCCCTATATTTTTCCAAATTTTAAATAAGCTGTTTCACATACAAATGAAAATTGTGAATAATCTGTCCAAAATTCATGTTTTTATTTTGGTACTTTAATCATCTTAGCCATTATATGGAAATAAATGTTGTCAGTATTGTAAACTAGTTGGTCAGCTAGGTCCTTGCATTTTTGGAACATTACATTTTATTATGGCTTTAAAAACAAACATTTTAAAATGATATATTCGCCTGATATATATAAATCTATTAAAATAAAGTTGGGAGAGGATAAGCTCAAGAATAAGAAAAATATTCTTTCTTTTTATGTGCCATGTCCTTTCAGGACGTGGGTGATCATGGCTCTCCACATCCTGCCTCTATCCCTTGCAGCTCTCAACAAGTTCCTTCCCTCTGCTTCCTCCCCCAGACCATGTTCTGTCATTCACTTGCTTAAGTCTACCAGGTATGTCTCTCCCTCTATTTGACCTGTGAGTATCAGATTCTCCAGGCCCTCCTTCCTTATTATGTGTCCCAGAAACTTCAGCTGCCTCTTCCTGATATTAAGTATAAGCCTCCTCCTTGTTTGCAACTTCTCTAAGACCTCATTGTTGCTCACACACTCGGTCCATGATATCCTTAGCATCCTTCTGTAGAACCACATCTCCGTTGCCTCGTGTCTCTTCTTTATCTTTGAGGAAATCGTCCAACATTTGCTGCTGTAAAGAAGGACAGATGTCACGTAACAGCTCAGTATTCTTTTCTTCGTCACCAAAGAAATCCTCCCGTCTCGCAATACATTGCCCAGCTTTTGGAATGCATCCTTGGCCATCCTAATACGCCTACGGATCTCAGTGTCGCATTTACCGTTCTCCGTCAGAACACTTCCCAGGTATTTAAACTTCCGTGTTTGCTTGATTCTAGTGTTCCCAACCTGCAAATTGCATTTCGGGCTCATCCTCTTACTGAAGCACTCTGTCTTTTTGTAGTTTATGCTGAGTCCCTTCTCACTCTCCATTGCTACCTTCTGTAGGAGATTTTGTAATTTCATTTCTGTGTCTGCTATCAGTACTGTGTCATCTGCATATCTTATGTTGTTAAGATTGTGGCCGCCAATGCTAAATTCTAGCAGGGTTTCCAATACTCTCAGGATTGCCTCACTTTATAGGTTGAACAGGTTGGGTGAGAAGACGGAAAAATATTACTCACCATAAAGTGATGAATATAAAAAGCTAACTGGTTATCACTCATAACTCTTCAGAGCTCACTCAAGGACAAAACATGTAAATACGGGTACAATGACAAAGTGGGAAGAAAAAATACAATCTGTAATTGCCTTCACCTTTTGTCTGACTTGTTTGAGAGAACTGACAACTGTGTGAATTATGTCTAAAGCTTTTATTCCTCACAACATACTATTGCAACTGTGAAAACTGCAAATAATTAAAACAAAGACATTAACAAACAGGCAGATACAAAATAATGCAAATTATCATTTACAAACATGCAAACAATATCACAATAATACATCTGAAAGCCACATGTGGCACACGGCAATAGCAAAAAGAATGTGTAAAGTAGTCAAAATACAAGGCAGAGTAATATTTATACTTTAATAAAGTATATATAAGATGTGTGTATAGCACGAATGACTGACTGCAAACTTCTAACAATTAAGGCATAAAACTTAGATGTACTACTAAATACACTAGGAGTAAAGAAATAAGATTTAAAAAGCACTAAGAAAGTTTCCACTTTACCAGAAAGGAAAGTATTAAAAATAGTAAATTTACAATTTAGTAAAAAAAAAAAAAAAAAAAAAAAATCAATAGAATAAGAAAATATAATTTACCTTGTTGACAAGTTGGTGGAAAGCAAATTAAGAATAATAGGGTAACAAAAAAAAAAGAAAGAAAAATACCAACAGAAGTATCTTCTCATGTTTGACCATCAAGACATAAAATGGGTCTCCTGGACAAAGACTGGCTAAAAAAGGCTGGGTTAAGATTTGAATTTCCACTATATAAGGACGTGTAGTAATAACAGTAGACTTGAAGCCCAAGAACTCGAAATAAATTTAGTGTCACCCTATATCAATCTATCTGCCAACATTTTTAATATTAACTTGTGTAAAAAAACTTCTGCTATCAAGTATACTAAAATATAAAGTGAATATTTTGATTATAAGAAAAAGAAAGGGAACTACTTTGTTTTGCTGTTAGGGTCCTCTTTTATTATGGAGTGACCAAACTCACCATTTCTGTTGGAACTATTATAGGGAGTGAACAAGATTGACCGTCACTACCAAAATTTGGACTAGTGCTGAAAGGCACCTGTTTATTTATCCAAAATAAACAAAAATAACTCGTGGCAGCCACACTACCAGAGATTACATTTTAAATTTAAATCTCTTTCTCAGTAAAGTGATGTGTGGAATGGTTTCAGAAATACAGCAGAAAATAGTATCTTAAATATTTTAGAGAAGGCCAAATTCAGGTAAGGGGGTGCTCCTTATCTAATAGAGAATTAGAGGCAAAGTTCATTGCAAAGAGACTTGCTTTGTCATATGAGAATAAAATAACCTCATGGCCATTTACGCTAGTTGGCACAAACACTGATTGAGAATTTTAAAGATTTTCCAGAACTTACAGGAACCAAGTCTTTTGCTTTCAATTTTGGCTTGAACTAACTGCACTCTTTGCATTTTCTACAACTCTTTTGTGCAATAATTGCAGGCAGTTTGAAATACAGTAAGAGAGTTTACTTGGAATATATTGAGGCTTTCTTTATAGTTTGTACTGTACAGTATTTTGGTAATTTCAACCTGATTGTCCTGATGAGATGCATTGATACGCATCGAAACATGACTGCAGTCATGTAGCAATTTTGATATGTTTTTGATCTAATATCCTAATATATATATATATATAGTGTTTTATACATGTGGACTATTATAAAGAGAGTAACAATTTTTTTTTTTTGTTTTCAGTTTGATTTGAAAAATTTATAACATGAAATCAATTGCAACAAAAATTATTTTGAGGAACTGATTTTTTGCTAATAGATTTTGATGAATTGCAATTTTTCTGGTTTGTCTAATTGTGAAGAGAAACGAGTTTGCACAGTTCCCAATGTATAACTGTTTCTACCATATCATGTCTGCTTTTGTATTCCTTTTTAGCTAACTTTCTGCATTCACTTTTCCTGCCATTTTCCATTTTGCCTTTCTCTCTACAAAGATGGAATTTATTGTTTTGTTTATTGTTACTTCTATATAATTAATCTTTCAAATGAAATCATTTATCCTGGGCTTAAATAATAATGAATTCTGTTTCTCTCTTCAAGTGCCCTTTGTTCATGTCTATTTTATTGTTACCTTTTAAATTCTAAGTGGAAAGTTTTCTTTCCTTTTTGATTTCTTCACAATTTCTATATTTGTTGTCTGTTTATCTCTTGTTAGATTGCTTTGTTTTGATTTCATATCTTCATCACACTGTATTTCATTCTTATTTTTGTCATTTGGACATGGTCCTTAATGCCAGTTGATTTTTTACTCTTTTTTTTTTTATTTATACATATACACACACATACATATATATATATATATATATATATATATATATATACATACACACATACTCTAGTGAACTGGTTAACTTTAATGCCTCAAAAACAAAACTGCTCTCTATTACTCACCACAGAGAACCATCCCTGCCTCCCATTAGAATGTCTCACGCTCAACTTCTCAAGAGCTCCTCTTTGCAACTACCCAGCCTCACATTGAGTGCTGACCTGAGATCGAACAAATACATTGAGTCAATAGCTTCATCTACCACAAGGAAAATTGGCTTCATGTGCCATGCCAGGAAATCTTTCTTGCCGGAGTCAATCCTTCAAATCTACAAATCAACCATTTGCCCTTGCATGGAGTATTGCTGCCATATATGGTCTGGTGCCCCTTATGTTTGTTTCAAGGTTCTTGATAAGGTCCAGAGACGGATATACAGCGTAATTGGCCCTGATCTGGCATCTCGTCTGTAGTCACTCTCTCATAGACATGTTGTCGCCTCCCTCTGTCTTTTTTACAAATACTTTCATGATAACTGCTCCGAGGAGCTGCTTTCGCAGGTTCCAAAACTTCATAGGCTGTCATCTCGCTCACACTCCTTCACTGTCAAAACTGTTAAATGTAGCCGTCTCTTTTACTCCAATAGCTTCATGTCTCACACCTCTCGCCTGTGGAACTTCCTCCCCTCTTCCTGTTTTCCTGATGGCTATAATCTCCAACTATTCAAATGTAATGTCAATCAACGTCTCCAGATGCCATGATCTATCCCCTATTACTCCTCTTTGCTCTAGCTCCAACTCTCTGTAACCCCTTGCGTGCTAGTGGCTTCCCGCTTTGCTTGGGGTGAAATGCTTAAAAGTATATCTATGTTCTGTCAGTGAGATGTAGAGCCTTTTGTATAATTATTAGACTCCTGCTTTGTTGATGAATCTTGTTGAGATCATTTTTTATCCAGCTTAGAAAGGGTCCTCCATATCTCATCAGTAATACTGCTTGTCTGTTCATTGCTTTCATCAAATTTGTTCCCAATATTTTTCATATCTTTATCCTGCTGTTCTGGTGAACTACTAAGTTGATCTGAAAAAAAAAAGTAAAAGGTAAGTTTCTCAACATGAAGATGATAGTTAAGCCAGTAATTAGCAGATCACTTGGAACAGTGTGAAAATCATCAGAAAAAGGTGAAGAACTGAAGACTGGAAGAAAGTTTAGAGGACAGCATTTTTGTAAAGAGTTAGGATACCGAGAAGAATAATGGACTATTATTATTATTATTATTATGTACATTCAGCCTAATGTCCTCATCTTTGTTGTTGTTATCAAAACACTTTATATTCTGTGCCTTAAGGCCTTCTTCAGGTGCTTATGAATCCAGGTAAGTTTAAGGGAATTTTAAACTGAACCCTTTATTTTATCTACAAAACAACTACATACTGTTTTTCTCTTCTTACTTTCTTTACTATTCTCAGTATTTCTCCACTGATTTACACATAAATGCACAATATATGTACATGCATGAATAAATATGCAAAGTGCGACAAAAACAAGCATTGGAACTGTTTTTTTATTTGAGTAAGTTTTCTAGGTAATGCAAGTGACTGTCTTAGTTGTGGCATCTGACCAGTGTGATGTTAATTAAAACTGATAGGAGGAAGATAAGGGAACCCTATTTATTTGGGTATACCAATTTAGACAGAAATATTTTCCACAGAGAGGAAGAGAAATAACTGCACTTTGAATCAAGATAGTTAGAAAGCTGAACATGCACATAAAGAATAGTTGGAAAAGTTTCCTCTCCCTACATCTGTCACTCTTTGTCCCAGTATCGTTTTTAGTTTTGGTAATATAGAGTATCTCAGTAGACATAGAAAATAAACAAGAGATATTAGGTATTCACAAATTTCTTTTTTGAAAAAATAAAACTTGAATACACGGCAAACACTTTTTCAAATTTTAAAAATTGTTGAAATTTTTGCATATATTTGTGTTTTTTTTGTTTTTTTTTGTTCCAGGAAGATTAAAAGAAATATCACATCTAAAGCTCTATTTTTTTAATTTTTTTTTTTTTTTTTTTTTTTTTTTTGCTGTAAGCATAATACTAGAATTTGCCTCTTGGAGATTCAGTACAGTAACCACCAAAAGTATTCAGTTTGACACACAGTAGCAGTACTTGGCTTACACGATAACCTTATAATACAACAGAACCAGTTTTAATTGTAATTTTATCTGAGTTAACTTATACTGATAAAGATCACATTAATGACTAAGTTTAAATTTATAAGATATATAACAGAATATATGTATTTGTATTTGCCTCTCGTATATATACACGTATGCAATTATTTGTAAATACTGCTATATTGATTTATGGTTGTATATAGACGTAAGTGTTTTTACATGTGTGTTCATGTCCTTATGAAAGAAAACGTATAACATCTTTATTTTATTGTTCATTGCTATCCATTTTTTTTGTACATATGTAAATGGTGAGGGGGGTGTATGAAAACTCACATTGTGGTTAGTTATAATTCGATTATATATTCTAGACATGACGAAAAAGAAAGCAAGAAAAAGAAAAGAAAGCTTTTTATAGAAATGAAAGTACTTCTTTCAGAGTCTATAAGGAAAAAAAATGGTGTTTAAACCACAGGGAAATGGAGATGTTTGGCTCATTATACCTGAGAATCATCAAAAAAAGGAAACAGTAGGAGGAATATTAAGATATTCTCATGGAAAGAAAGGAAGACGCTTTTGTCAGCAAATAATTATCTTTTTGAAAGAATCAAGAAGAAAAGAAAACTGATTTAAATTTTTTTTTCTAAAATTTGTGTCAAATATTGGAATAGGGAAATGCAATCAGTTTATCATAGCAGTCAACAGACAAATAAATACCTTGACTCATTCTTTTCAAAATTATTTTTTCAAACAAATTTTTTTCATCCTTGTACATGGTCTCTTCTCTTATTTACTGTTTTTCATCAAACATGACTAATCATGGGTCTCCACAACTTCTTATCCTTTGTAACTCTAAGCAAGTTTGTCACTTTATTATTATCCTTTCCCAGTTACTATTCTGCTATCCATTTATACAATCTTGTTAAGTAGATTACTTGTTGCTTACCTCTTAACCTTCACTATGTCCCGTGAGTGTCAAATTCTCCAAGATTTCTTTATTTATTATGAATCATAAAACTTTCAACTGTCTTTTCCTGATTCTAAAGTATGTTTTGTTTTCATTCTGAAAACGTCCTAAACGTTAAACTGCATCCAACAGCAAGGCCTCTGATCAGGAGGTTTTGAGGAAGCATGGAACCCCCTCTTAATTGCTGGTGTTCCCAGGTCCACCCTGACCTGGGGTGGTAGCACCTGTTGGGGTCCCAGCTATGGGCAAATAGTGAACTTCCAGGTCTTTTCCAGCACATTTCTTTTTGAAAAAATATTACCAGCTATACCTTTTTGGAAAAATAATATTACCAGCTATACTTTTTTGAAAAACAATATTACCAACTATACTTTTTTAAAAAAAAACCCAAAAAACCTTTTCAGCATTAAATGGCCCAACAAAGGTCGATATGCTGGTTAAACAAACTATCTATCATTCTGAAAAACTTGCTTGTTACTTAATATGAATTTTCTCATCAATGGTGTTTTATTTTAAAACATTTCATTCACATAACCTCTGAGCTTGTGATAATCTTTCTAACTGTTGCAGCACAGTAAGGCAGTCTGAATGATATTTGTCAAATTTAGTCTGGCACAAGGCCAAAAGTGTATAGTCATGGTCTGTGAGATTAACTTGTAAACCACTACTTCATGATGAGACAATCTAATTCTTTTTTAATCATTTCAACCGCAAGCAATGCCACTGGAATGCAGGGGATTACAGGAAGTGAAAGGGAATGAGTAGCCTGAGAATGGAGTGGATTGAGGAAAGAACATAAAAGGAACATGGTTCAAAGTGACAGAAGATAGCGGTTGACATTGCATTTAAATTTTTGATGATTGTAGTTAACTAGGAAGCAAGAAATCAGAAGCGAGTTTGACAAGTGGGAAGTGTATGAAAAGAAACTGTTAGAGTAGAAATGGCAGATGCATCTAGCTAGTTCAACAGTAAACAGCTGAGACCTAACTGCCAATCTAGTAACGTGCATGTAGTCAGGGAACCAGGGAAAATGCTCATCAGAACAGTTGCCATGAAAATATTTGTAGAAAAGACAGAGGGAAACCACATCACATTGGTAAGAAAGTGACTGAAGTTGAGAAGCCTGTTCAGGATTGATTAGATTACAGATCCATCTTTGGATTTTGTCAAGAATCTCTAGATGCACAGCAGGAGCACCAGCCCAGATATGGTAACAGGAAAGGGCTGGAACTTAGATGCCAACCTAGTAGCACATTTAATTTCATGTAGTTGAGGCACCAGGGGAAAAAAGTTCATCAGAGCAGTTGCCATGAAAATATTTGTAGAAAAGACAGAGGGAAGCCACGTCACATTGGTGAGAAAGTGACTGAAAGTGAGATGCCAAGTCAGGATCAGTTACATTGCAGATATTTTATTGGATTTTGTTTGTTTGTTTGTTTGGAGTTTTATGGCATATCAACCACTATGGTTTCAAAAAAATGTATCCCTAGTAACATCATTGTTTCAAAAACGTATAGCTGGCAACTGTTTCAAAAACGTATAGGTGGCAACATCATTGTTTCAAAAAAATGTATCCCTGGCAACATCATCGTTTCAAAAACGTATAGCTGGCAACATCATCATTTCAAAAACGTATAGCTGGCAACATCATCATTTCCCATCACATTTTAGGGGTAAGGTTTTAGTATATTTAGTGTAGGGTTTGGGAGGGAAAGTTAATTGTAAGTTGTAGTTGTTTTGGGATGGGTTAGATGTGATGGGGTATGACATGACCAGCCGATTGATTGGATTGACAGCCTTTTGGTTGGACGTAGTTTATCGTCATACCCAGGACGCGGATGTAGTTTATCGTCATACCCAGGACGCGGATGTAGTTTATCGTCATACCCAGGACGCGGATGTAGTTTATCGTCATACCCAGGACGCTTGGATTTTGTCAAGAACCTCGAAAGGAATAGGAGGAGCACCAAACCAGATATGGCAACAACATTCAATGCAAGGATGAATGATAGATTTGTAAATGTGTAAGATGCATTCTGCTGAGAAAAATCTTTTGGCATGATACAGTGAACCAACTTTCTTTGCAATAGACGAAGCACTTGATTCAATATAGTCACTCCACTTCATGTCATTGGAAAACGTGAAGCCAAGAAGGCATTGTGTGTTGCTCTCATGAAGTTTAACATCTGCTCTGCTGATGGCAGACAGAAGAGGTTCTCTGTGGTGATTAAATGAAAGCAGTTCTGTTCTGGAGGCATTAAAATTTACAAGCCATTTCTTGCTCCAGTTAACCACTGATTGGAGGTCTTTTTCAAGAGCAGTTGCAGGGTTTATTTTGTCAGATTTGCTACTGTTATGGTGCAAGTTCCTTGTACCACGGTGATGGTCCAAGGTAGAACCAATGAAGAATAACTCGAACACATGTATGGAATAACACAGATATATTACAAACAGAAATATATACAGAGAAGTAGAAGTATTAGTAATGACTATCAGATTTGGTTAGAGTGAACTATGTTCTCTAGACAAGTACCACAACTCCAATGTTCTTACAATAATCCTCTCTGCTCCCTCTTGAGGCGCAGTATTTATAATGTCCGGAGTAGTCCATTATTATTATGGGTAAGTTCCCATAACAGCTACTAAGACTGGAATAAATGGTTGTTTCATCTACATAAATACCGAATTGGGTACTGATAATACCAATTAAAGTTTGTTTCCTTTAACATCAGGCCATAGTTGTCAGGAGAACTACCCAACTTGAAAATAGCTTGCTGACTACTGATTCACAGCTGAGAACCTTGGGGATTTGTTTTCTTAAGAAAATGAATTTTTTTTTCAAATGTATCTAGGTTAACCTGTAAACTCATGTGACATGTCAAACTATGACTTCACTGCACTAGTTGCTGCTGTAGTTTTAATAACAAGTAAATTTTTATGGGGTGGAGTTGCTAACCCCATACCCTTCTGTTTTGAATTCAGAGTTGTCCTTCTCTTAGACTGGTTGCCAAGCAAAGCTAAAGTGGGGAGTCTGCTCTTCTGATAATCCTAGCTGATGGGTGGGTGGGGTTAGAAGACATAGATTCATACTTTCCCAAGGGTATTTACACAAAAATAAATGCAATGGTTTTGGCTGGGATTTGATCTTGAAACACCAATCCCAATTGCCAAGCTTATAACAGCTGTGCTCTGTGCACATCCAATGATTTTAAACAGTAATTACAAAAACATTGTATATAAGTAAGTTTGAACTAATTTAATCATTTTTGAGTATTTTATTTTATGAAAGTGTTTCAGCCATATGACTTTGGGTCTTCTTGAAGTGTCTGTTGTATTCTGGAATACACCTGAGAAAGGTTAGAGAATAGGTGGCTGAAACATTATGAGAAAGAAAGAAAGAATGAGAGAGGCAAATAAATTCATTTAAACCAACTTAAAAACAATGACTTGTATTCTTATCTTTGCTATGTGTACTTATCAGCATAATCAGGGTTCGATCAGTATCAGCTTTATTTACTGGAATGGCTGTATGTTGTTGATGAGGAGCAATCACAAATAAGTGGTAAAATAATTTTGATGGGACTTGATGGAAATATCTTGAATTTAAGTATGGCTAGGTTTTAAGATGGTTGCTTTCTACTGATAAAACAGTACAAAGGAAACCGGTTCTATTTTAAACTTATATGCTGAAGTTCTTGTCCAATATATTTTCAACATTAGTCAGGTTATTTATACGCGTGTAAAATTTTCATGACATTAGTACATAATTGGCAACTTAAAATTTGTATATTATCTCATCTGATAAAGAAATTGATTTATTTTGTCTGATTAGTTAGTCAAAAGTTGGTTCAATTTTGAACAGATAACCAAGGCCTAAGGGAAATATTTCCTCATCTGCTAACATATACTAGTTTAGCTGCATTTGTTAAAGAATATATTTATTAGCTATGTAACCCATAATATTATGGATTGGATTTATTAAATAACTTAATCAGAACTTTCATTTACTCTGATATCTTACATCCTGATATATCCTAAAAGTATATATTATAAGTAGGTAGATGGCAAAACTCATATGGTAAGATTAGCAGGTGAATAGAGTAAATATGAAATGGATGATCGAATAGAAAATGGAATGGAAAAACTCTTAAGTAATTTTTCATCCCCAGAAGGAACTTCTTCAGACTCATAATGGCTTTATCAATGGAATCAGTTTGTTTATATATATATATATATATATATATATATATATATATATATATATATATATATAGGGAGTGTAAGGAGACAAGAAAAGGAGAATATAATCACAACATTCAACACATACGTACTTCCAACACACACAGAGACAAAAAAGGGAAAAAAAGTCAACCTAACACCATTAACTAACACATAAATTAATTACATCAAACTTAGTATAAAGACGATGAAAATAACAAAATCCACAATCAGTTGCTGAAACCTTCTGATGAGTGGACTGAATGATCACAAAAAGTTTGTCGGCAAAAATCTGAATTTGAGGTGATCTATAACATCAATCAGTTGACAAATTTTATTTCTATTAATCCTTTATATATATATATATATATATATATATATATATATATATATATATATATATATATATATATATATATATATATATATATATGGTGATACAGCAAGCATGAGTTAGAATGTACAGTGAAAGCATGAAAGTAGTTGAAGGATTTAGAATTTAAATTTTTGATATTAAGCATATCGAGATATTCAATTTAGGTGATCACATTCAGCTTTCTATTCCTTTTGTTATTTTTACCACTGTTGTTTTTAAAGTAAATCACATTGTAATGGAAGAAGTATTTTGGTGAATGAATATTGCTGATCTTGTATGAATATATTTACAGGAAAAAATTATGAAATTCATGCACTTTCAATACATCATATTAATTGTTCATGGTAACAGGACTGACCAAAATTGTATTAATACATTTTGGTCAGCCCTGTTACCATTGAGTGTATTTTTTTATTTTTTTATTAAAGATCCCATTTGTGTTATTTATTTTAATTCCTTCTTAATGTTTCACTAATGTAATCTAGAGGTATCTTTTGCAGTCTATTTTGTAAATTTCTACTTCAGATCTAATGAAATTGGTTAAGTTATGTATATATAGATACACAGGACATAAAAATATAAATTTAAGGCTTGTCATTCTGATATCGTTAACATTTTCAATATTAAATTCTAATTAGCATTTGTTACAACTCCCCCTCATCATATATAAGACTAGCTCCATTGATATAACCATTATTTGTCTGAAGCGGTTCTTTCTAGGGTTGAAATGCATTACTTTGACATTTTTTTCCATTTTGTCATTCAATTATCTACTGTTAGTCCTATATATATATATATATATATATATATATATGTTTGTGTATTTAGGCAGCAATCCTTCTTTCATGCACATTTTATTGAATACGACAGACAAAGTGCTTTTATTTAGTTTTTTATACAATTTCTCGTGTGATCTAATAATTTTTTTCTTTTTGGATGATAAATAAAAAAAAACTGTCTGAATGTTCTTTTTATCCGAGTGCTTTCGGCTATACATTTAGCCATTTTCAATGATTAAATATCTTAACTGTTAAATAAGAAATAGTCTAATAAAACATACACACAACAAACTATTTCTTATTTAACAGTTAAAATATAATCCTTGAAAATGGCTAAATGTATAGCCGAAAGCACTTGGATAAAAAGAACATTTGGACAGTTTTTATATAATTTATCATCCAAAAAGAAAAAAATTATTAGATCGCATGAGAAATTGTTTAAAAAAACTAAATAAAAGCACCTTGTCTGTTGTATTCAATGAAATGTGCATATATATATATATATATATATATATATATATATATTTATTATCTTCCATAATGTGAAATAAAAAAGATCATTTAATACTTGCCTAGGAGGTACAATGGGCACCCTCCCCACTGAACAATTTGTAAGTGTTTACTCTTGGAAAATGTTTGGTTGCAAGAAGTTCATTCACATAGCTTATGAATAAATGACAGTTAATTCAATAATAATATTTATGATTCAGTTTGGGACACAAAATTTATTTTAGCCAATTAATCTGTATTTTGGGCATTAAGAAATTGGTCTGGAATTAATACAACAGTTACTCATAAAACATAGTGACTATATCTATAATAGAAATACATTGAAATAATGTATGAAATGAATATGCTTTTGAGCGATCAAGTATCAAAGCAAGCATTACTACCACAATAGGGCTGTTGTATGTATAATAGAAATACATTGGTAATGATTATACACGAGAAAAGGACTGAAAATCAGGAAGAAAGGGATTGTCTGTGGTCAGAAAATATTACTGGTAGAATCAGACTAATATATGTATAGTTTGAAAGCATTGCTAATAATATTACTAAATAAATGCATAGAAAATCAAGAAGAAAGAGATTGTTGGAGGTTAGGAATTAATGCAAACCTTACTGATAGAATTACTATATATTATTACATAGGGTTATTACATATACTTCTATAATGTAATTACATTATATAAAACATGTAATTGCATTGCTAAATATTTTATTATAGAAATTCATTGCAAATCAAAAAGAAAGTGATTGTCAGTGATCAGGAATGAATGCAGCTGATAAATGTTTATTATTTTAATCTATGATTTAGTTGAGTTATATTTTATGAAGCTCACTGATTATAAATTTTGATAGAAACAAGAGGGAGAATTAAGCTTTCACCAGTTTTATTCTGTGTCATCTTTCAAGATTTAATCATATATGTTTAAAGCTCACTTCATTTAGCAGATTCTCATCTTTGTCCGAATAGGACTTAGAAGTGAAGTAAGCATGTTTATCTTGCTTTTTTACAACATCAATTCATCAACCAGGTACATACTGAGGAAATAAGTTTCTCAAGTGTTCTCTTAGTTAAGACATGTAAAACTCTATTCTTACTGAAGGAATTTAAAAGAAATGTTATATCTCTTGCTGTAACACTGACTTGTATTTAAGCATCAACCTCCTGGCTGAGATATTTCATATGGAAATAGTTAATAATATCAGTAACTAAATTAACAGCCTAAGGTTAATCTATTGTAGACTGAATTCATTTCATTCTTATAATTACATCAGCAAGGTCATCCAGAATTGCTGGCATCAACATTAATTCCAAGATTATCATTTGATTTTATATGTTAATCCTTATAGAAATCAAAAATTAATTAAATATCCAATCTATATTATAATGATCTGGTTTCTGTAGGTGTGTTTCTTACAATCTTTCTTTGTGCCATGTCTTTTCAGTATGTGGACAGTTATGGTTCCCCACTGCTACCTATATTTTGTTGCTCTTAGCAATACTTGCTTGTAGGCAAATTTATAATTCTGTCCTTGCTAGATACTTCCAGGTAATCAGTTTGACAATACAGCTTTCTCTCAGCTTAATCATGGATTCTCAAACTGAAAGTTCAACCCTAGAGAATATCTTGTAAGTACATTCTCTAAAAAGTCAAAGTAAATATTGGTTTAGGAAGAAAGCACTGCTACCATAAAATGGATATTTGTATACAATAATGATGCCACAAAGTTTTTAGATAAATATAAAGAAAAATGTTTCAAAATTAAGGCTAAGATAATATAACAAAATCATCTGGACTATGAGATTTCATTCAAAAAGGAATGATGATGCCACAGATGTTGAGATGAAATTTAAAATTAAAAATTGTTTTTCTTGATGCATTTTCACATAACAAGTCATTGGACATCTATAAGAAGAGGTGGTTTCAGAATGATTCTGCACTGTAGATATTGAGATTGTACTTTTCAGCTTACAGTCAGATCATGCTGAAAGCCTAAGTTCTCATTTGATCACTGAAATTAAACAGTATCTAGCTCAGTCAATAATTACATGAGGCGGGGGGGGGGGCTTAACTGGGAACACAGAATACTGTAAGTGATCTTTCATAATCCAAAATAGGTTTCAGTTTTAAATAAGCTACAAAGGGTTGATAAGCCATAAAAACAAATCAATCAGGATTTTACTGTTTATCAGAAATATATAGCTAATGCTTATTGGTATCTACACTGAGTCAGTCTGCCAATAGGCTTTGAGCTGGCTGTTCAGTATTTACACTAGGTTTCATAAGGAACATGATCTGTGAGCATTACAATGGCAGACAAATATTAGCAACATGCCTGTATGAAAATTTGAATGAAGCTTAACAAATTGGCTTCCAAGGTTCTCTGAATACTTTGTTAGACTTTTGCCAACCATTGTTAAGATTAAACACAGGTTTTTGAGTAACACACATGTTTCAAGGCCATTTGTCTGTCAGTTCAAGACAATGAGCATTGAAGGTGACTAATCAATAACAAAATGTCAGCAAATGTGCAAAGAATTTTGTGAACTCATCAGTCAGGACCATTACCAAACAATTTATCAGTTCTCTCACATAATTACAACACATTATTGGGTATGCCAAGAGATTAAAGTCCAAGAACTTTCCAATACAATTTCATAAAAAATTAGTGGCAATTTACTAAACTTTAAAATAAAAAACACAGAATTAGTAAATCAAGTTTTTTCTTGTTTTGTCTTGTGACCAAATTTCTGTGATAACATCATTGTGTGAAGTTTTAAAAGACCTAAGAATTTCACTTTATTTTTTCTGATATACATGTCTCATTAGACTGATAAGTGATCTACATGGCATATATAACAGTCATAGAAACCTTGAACAATGTATGAGATGCCCAAGAAATTTCAAAAGGGTTTCAGAAAACTGCTTGTTAGCTAGAAATTTCTTCTTTAATTCCTTTTGCATTTCAAGAAAAGTTGGTTTTCTTTCTTCATTGGAGAAGAGAACATTTAGTAAAAAAAAATCAGGTAAGTCGCTTTTATCGAACAGCACTGTACTTGTCTCTCCCATCAAATTCAATGTATGTGGGTTAAGCAGATCAGTTCCTAAGAACCAAAAGCCTGACACCAGCACATGACATTTGATTATAGTGGTGAACGTCTTGTACAGAACCATCCATGCTTTTTTGAAGGGCTGAATACAGAGACCTGTGGCACACATTTATTTATATATATATATATATATATATATATATATATATATATATATAAACTCAATATACACCGTGGTTGATAAGACAGACAACCAATATCTTTGTCTGCTGAAATAGGCTATTCCCCATGTGAGGTAATTTTGTATTTTATTGTTTATTAATTATTTGTTTTGTAATAATAAATACATTGAGCTATTTTTGTGGATCAGTTTTAATATTTTATATTACTAGGATCCACTTGGATTATATACGAATGGATTTGTTACCTTTACTAATATATATATATATATATATATATATATATATATATATATATATATATATACAAACACACACACTCACATTTTCTTTATATATATATATATATATAATAAAAAGAAAAACAAATAAACTGGGTTTGTGCAGCCATAACAGAAAGAAAAATCTGTTTAAACTCAGTAAAAACAAACAATGCTTTATAGTTCAATCCTAAAAAGTGTTGAAAATCATTCCAAGGCCAAAGAGACAAAGCACTTCATCATTCAACAGTTTTAAGCACAAAGAAAGTTATCCTCAGACAGTTTGAACAGCTTGCAGATCATTTTGTGCATGAAAATATTTCTCCTTGGAGTCCTGTGTTTGTTTAGTCTTTGAACATATATATTCAGTTGTATGGATATGAGTTTGTTACCCAGGGTCTCACGCTATTGCGATGATCGCAAACGCATAAAACTCAGGGTTACGAACATTGAGTGCTTTTTTAATAAGTACTGCGCATATAAATAATATGTATATATATATATATATATATATATATATATATATATATATATATATATCAGATGTAACACCAAAATTGTCCAAATCGTGTTACAGCATAATTGTCCATCCCACAAAATGTTTACTATCTAAAAAATAAAGCCCCAAACTAATTATCTTTTTTCCAGGTTTTCAGATAAGACATTTAGCCATTTTGACAGCATTTGTAATCAGAATCACTGAAAAACCCTTTGAGTTATTCAGGCAGAAAGAGAACAGGTTAGAACCATTTCCTGTCAGCTCTATTGTCTTCCCAACTGAGCAATGTTGAGAGGAAAAAATCATTCAGGCCTTCAGTAATGGTACCAAAATTTATACTCTGGCTTCAGTCTTCAAAGTCCATTAAAGAACCATCAAGAGAATGGTGAATATGTTTAAAAAAGAGGGAACAGAAGAGAGGAAAACTGGATCAGGAGGTCACAACAGGAGGAGGGATCATCATTTCAAGTTAAAGCTAAAGTGATCAGTTATCCAACTCAATCCATAAGACGTTTGGCACATGAGAGAGGAGTTTCAGCTATAGCAGCCCAAAGAGCAGTTAAAGAAAGACTTGAAAATGAAATCATACATGAAACATACGAGGCACCTTGTTACTCCAGGACAGAAAGTTAGAAGGTTAGAGAAGGCAAAGATCATCTTGAATATGTTGGAAAATGATCTGGGATTAATATATATATATATATATATATATATATATATATATATATATATATATATATATGAACTTTATTTCAATCCTTTATGAGCCTTTGATCCTGAGTTATGATTAATTAATGATGAACATATCAATTTCATTCATGATTTGGACAATTTTGCTGTTACACCCGGTATATATGTATGTATGTATATGGCCCATTTTACCAATCAAGAAGTGTCAATTACAGTCAGTAGTTGACTCTTCTTATAACCTAATAGAAAAAGAACAATGTTAAACTTCATAAATAAAACTACATAATTATTCAGTGATAAATAGAATTTTATTTGCCCAGTTTCATATTCAGGAAATATTGAAGACTTAAGATTTATTTAAGAAAATGAAGAGCAATATAAGTTTTGTGTTATTATGTAAGTGTATAAAGTTCTTTTTAATGCACTATCTTTTTTGAACAAGGTCATGTCTTTTCACAGCCTCCCTCTTTTTAATATTCATGAATTGCCATGACCTTTTGGAAAAGATAGCAGAGTGGTTTCCTGTTGTCTTCTCCATGGTATTGAATTTGAAGTTGTCCTTCTCTTCAACTTGAAGAACTGGCAATAAAGGACTAGATACTTTTTGAAATGTCCATTGAATCTCCAAATGTTCATCTAATTCTTACCATGTTAATCACCAATATTCTTTGATTGCAGTTCAAAAATGTTTGATGATGTGTCCAGACCTTGGATTACTTTCAACAGATTTTAAACATTGTTACCAAAATTTTATCTGGGACTCGTTCATTGAATCATTCCCCAAAAACCTTTTTATTCCTTTGACTAGTTTCTACAAATGAATGTCCAAACTTTAAGGATATATATTTACTGATTTACTCAGTTGGTCATCTTCAATGCAATGGTCACACAGTACACAAACTCACTTAGTAGCATCTCAGTGTTGACTGAGTAACCTTACTGGAGAATGTCTGTTCCCACATGAGCAGTAACAGTCTCCTGTTACTGGTTTTAAAGTTGCATCGAGGCCATAGAGCCAGTATTGAAACATTCAAAATGGCTGGAAAATTTCTGAACTTAGTTTGAAAGAAACAAAACAAATTATATTTACAAACATCATCCTATCTTTCAAAAACTTTTATCAATGCAGGCACAAACAGAAAATTAATTTTTATATACAACTTTTATATCTTAATTTATTACTAATTATCAGATACCTGAAAAGGTTATGCAGAAGATCTTTTATTCTAATCCAATAAAAATTTTGGATAAACCTCATTGGTACTTTTTTTATTCAAACTCATAGTCTGAATTGATATTTAAAACATTAATTTCAAAAACTTAATAATGTTAATTCTTTAGTTTATATGAAACAAGTATTGATAAATTTTCAAATTAAATGTCTAAAACAAATAAAATTTTCTTGGTGAAAGTAATTTTCTGTCTTATCTTTCTAATAACCAGGTGTTTATACAACAAAACACGTATCTGCTTTTTTCTATGAGTCAATAAGATTTCAATTATTTAGAATAATATGAGAAACAATAGTTTTATATGTTTGTGTTTTACAACATAAAATAACTTAAAAACTGAAGAAGACTTCAACATTTTGGGAAGTTTAAAAATCCAACATTATATCGAGTGCGGCAGAAATACCTCCCATGTAATGGTAAGACATTAGATAGATGAAGACACCATTAATACTAATGTCTTCTTATCTGGGAGTTATTTTTGCAACAGTCAGTATAAGGTCAGTAAAAACATGACCAAATTTATTTTGATGCAATACAGAGTTATAAGATAATCAAATTAATTTCTGTAAAGTCCAGCATCCATTACTTCATCATACGCAAAATATGTTTCATTTCATTTTTACTGATATTTAAGAATATAGACCATATAAACCTTTTATATTTTACTTACATAACCCCAAAATATGACTGGGTTAATATTTTAGAATTTATATGTTGGTCATTTCTAGTAAGTAGATACTAAAAACATTATAAAATAATGATCACAGACATTTTTTTATAAAAGGTTTTTTAAGACATATTGCAATAATTTAAATATTTTCTTTGAAGTATTAATTTTAGTTTTATCTGCAAGAAAAGAGCATAAAGCTAGTTCTGAAACAATGAAAATTACTTCAGTGTACCTAGAGCAAGTTTTCGACTGATACTCTTGTTGATTTTTGTCTTCCAAAATTAACTTTATGCTATGATTGATGTCTGCTGACACAAATTGCAACTCTCTAATGAAAAATCTTCCCAAAATAAAGTAGCTGTTATAAGTTTCATTAAAAATGACTGACAAAGTATTTTTATTAAGTTTTTATTTTATTTTTCTTGTAAACAAAGAATAGCTTTCTTTTTTGGACTTTGTGAGTTGTAGAAATTGTCCAAATGATTGTTCACAGACTCGTCATCAAAAAGCATCTAAAATTAATGGAAGCTCTCATCATAAATAAAAAAAAAACAACCATCCCTTAACAGCATTAACCATGAACACGGCCACAATGTACTGGCTGTATTCGAGAATTAAGAAGAGGTCTACCTTTCAACTACTTTTAGACCATTTACAAAAGTAATACATAATTTTAATGCACAGAACAAATAATAATTTGGAAAATTTCTACACTAAGTTTAAAAAAAAATTAAGCTTTACCTGTAGACAACTTCATTTATATTCCCTTTCAAATTTTGTACAGAATTAATTTCTCATTACAGGTCAATAACTAAAAACAAATTCTATATTATTATTATAAAACATTAACAAGGTTGACAACATTCATCTAAATGCAAATAAAGAATGAGATTATGTTGAAAAATAAATATGTACAAGGTGGTATCCTAGAGTTGCTGGACTGTGCCATTTGTAGTAATTCATGCGTAGTTGATATTCATTGGTACCTAGCTTAATCGAGTCAGTCTGCCAATAGGATTTGAGCTGTCAACTCATATTCAATTATTATAAAAGGTTTTACAGGGACAGTTCTGTGATCATTACAATGTTTGACAAATATGATCAACATGCCTGCATTAAAATTTGAATGAAGCTCAACAAATCTTCTTTAAAGACCATTTAAGATGCCATGCCTTCTTGGAAAAGATAGCAGAGTGGTTTCCTGTTGTCTTCTCCATGGTATTGAATTTGAAGTTGTCCTTCTTCTCAACTTAAAGAACTGGAAATGAACAACTGGATATTTTTTTAAATATCCATTGAATTACCAGATGTTCATCTAATTCTTACCTGTAGATAACTATATTCATATTCCTTTTCAAATTTTGCACACAACTAATTTTTCATCACAGGTTAATAAATAAATAAAAAAAGGTATTATCTGACTGAAATGACACATGATTAATTGTTATTTTCATTCACTGAGCTCATAAGGAACACCTTTCCTCAATGTGATGCAGCTGTAGATATATAATTTCATTGTTTATGTTGAAAAATGATGCAAGCATTCAACATGTTCAAGACAGCTTTGACAAAAGAAATATTTTTAGCTTATTATTAATGTTGTCCTTCATGATGTGCATCTTTGTGTAAATTATTTCTAGCTGAAAAACTCTTAACCCTCTTCTGACCAGTATGGCTGCCAATTTAACCATAATGAAATGTTTTACATATTTCTACAGCTGACTTCTAATGCTTTTGTTTCAATTTTAAATTCATACAGTAGACAAGCTCTCAGAAGAAATAAAAAAAAAAAACTTTTAGATAAATATGTAGAATTTGTTGTTACTACCATAACCCTATCCCTACTACCATAGGTACAAACAACATGGGCATGTGGCTGAGTGGTTAGAACGTTCGCATTCTGACCATGAGACCTGGGTTTGAATCTCACCAAGGTCGATTTGTCAGGAAGGATACTTCCTGATGTTATCAAACTGTAGGGGTCGATCCCAGAATGTGGTACCTTTGGTAAGTGCCTGAAAACCATACCACAAATGCACCTGAGCGAGCGTCTGTAATAGGGATTGGCTAGCTGCCCTAGTAGACAGGTATCCTCGAATTCGAGTGGCCAGCTATGCCGTAGGTATATGCTTTCAACAGTATTTTATCTGAAAGTAAAGCAAGAGAAGTGAGAAACAATTAACCTAGTTTATATACTTACATAAATGGATGGCAGAACAAAAACAAATAGTGATGGTAAACAGTCAAAGGTTACTTAGTGCAAAATAAAAAACAGGAAGTTGTGCTGACTCATGATCATCCGTGTTCTGAAAAGCCATAGTACATAAAAGTAAAAGATCTCAAATGTTTTAATTTGATGTTGCTAAAAATGTTAATGGGTTCTTGCCATTCAATAAGTACATCTTTTTTTAAAGCTGATAAAAAAAAAACATTAAAAGTTATACAAAGCTTTTTTGACAATTTGGTACATCAGAGTTAAATACTTACAACTTTACAGTTTTAGAATATTTTCAAATTGCAAGCAGTGGGTGGCAAGAAGAGAATCCAAAAAATGATTGCAGTATTTCAGATTTTAATATAAGTACAAAGTATTTACAAAGCTAAATCCATTTATTTGCAGTTTAAAACAATGTAGCAGCCAAAGTTATAACATTTTATTTGTCAAGTTTAAAATAATGGAAAAATTCTGTTTCTATGAAGTCTTCAGAAGAGTCCACTATGACAAGATTGGCAATTTGTAGAAGAGCTTGATATATGAAATAAATTTAGATTGCTTTCCACTGAATTGGTTTCCTTCACACGTATAAATTATAACAGTTGATGATAATTGCATTTTTCCATAATGTTAGTAGATGTGTTTCTTGGAATTAATGTTGATTAAAAGTGATATCAGACTTTTCACAGTCTTTGTAGCATTTGTGAATGTCATATCTTTGTTGTGTGCATCTTGTATTAGCAGTCAGTCTAGTTGTCTTGCTTTGTTTAAAAGAAATATCGATGAAATTTTGTCTGCCAGAATTAAAATAATGTCAGTGATATCTAAATGCAAATTAATCAGGCTTTAACCTCTTCTTTCACTCCAGGCTTATGGCCCAATCATGTTGAAACACCGCTTTTTGTCAGAACATCAAAGTTGAGCAATGTCAAGACTGGTCAGTACCTAGATGAGTGACTGCTTGGGAATACCAGGTTCTGTAAGCTTGGATATGTGGATTGTGTAATGGATAATGGCTCAGAATTGGAAATTGGAAAGCAGAGTTCCAATTCCCATTGAGTTTGTTGTATTCACTTATGCACAAATACCCTCAGAAAAGATATGAATCCATGTCAGAGGTAAGGAGGCAGCTATTTGACCTAGTGGGGGCCAACACACTCAACTCTGCCACAGAAGAACAGCTGTTATGGCAAATAAGGCTTGTCACTGTCTTAGTTCACAAAGAAGTGCACTGGCAGAACTTTCCCTTTATGAGGCAGAAAGAGGAGTCGTCAATCACACATGTTTTAGCTCAGTTATGAGCCCGGGCCAAATTTTGTGAGTTTATAGTTACTTGATCAAACACAAGAAACTGCAGTTGGCAAGTGAATTACTCCAGTGACATGGTAGCAAGACAAATGGTGGCAGGGCTAGCTAATATCAAAAACTAGAGCAAAATATTGGCAGGTGCTACTACCCTCACCGGTCTAGAGCAGAAATTAGACAGGTTAGTCAGCCTAGAAATGATGGACAAGTCAAGCCCTTGTCTTGACAGCACTATCCACCCCATTACGTTATCCAATGTGCAATGGTCAGACTACAAGTGACGTCATGTAGAGTGATGGTTGCAATCTGCCCACTTCCCTAGGCTTCCTGCTAGCCTTGTATATATTAGTTGTTCACATGCATGCCGCATCTTGCATGTGGTCAGGTTAGTCCATTTCATGAATAGGTTACTGGTGTTGTTCTTACAGACGTCCCTTCGTATGATACAGCCACCTGTCCTACTCAACAATTTAAAAGTATTTTCTGGCTTTAAATAACCTGCAAAAGGTTGATAAACTGTAGAAAATGAATCAATCAATCTTTCACTTCAACAGCTGCTGAGATGTGAAGATGGCCTTCTTTTCTGTTTTCCACACTATTAATGCAATATTCATTCACCAAAAAAGAATTCTTATAATCCCAAATATTTTGTGGCTTTGAATAACCAACAAAATGTTGATAAGCCATAAAAAACAAATCAATCAATAACATGTTATTGTTTAATATGCTTGTTTTTTATTTCATGTCTTTATTATTTTTTTACATGGCTAAATCATGCAGTTATTTGTTTGCTTGTTGTCAAATTATTCTTACTATGTAAAAAAATATGAGATGATAAAATTAAGAATTAAACTTTAATGACTATATTGATAAGCCTACACTCTACTGTTGGCCAGATTTGAATGGAGAGTTCCTTCTTAGTTTGAACTGATGTTTATTGTTTGTAGTTTTAAGGATTTGCTTTGGTCTGGTTTGTTTTACAGCATATCAACCTCAATGGGTCATTTAATGCCGACAACTTTTTTTCCTGGTAATACTTTTGTTTTGTCAAAAATCTATTTCTGTTAATATTTTTTTCCTCAAAAATGTATAGCTGGTAATATTATTTTTCCAAAACGTAGAGCTGGTAATATTATTTTTCCAAAACGTAGAGCTGGTAATATTATTTTTTCAAAATGTATCGCTGATGATAATATTTCTTCAAAAACGTATAGCTGGTAATATTATTTTTTTTTTAAAATGTATAGCTGGTAATATTTTTTTCAAAAAACGTATAGCTGGTAATATTATTTTTTCAAAAACGTATAGCCGGCAACACTATTCTTTCAAAAAACATATAGCTGGTAATATTTTTTCAAAAATATACAGCTGACAACATTATTTTTTCAAAAAGGTATTATCAGAAGCCTTGCTGTTGGACATAGTTTATCGTCATACCCAGGAAGCGGATGTAGTTTATCGTCATACCTAGGACGCTAGTTTTGAGTAATGTGCCTTTTTGGAGAGTAACACTGTTGAATAACGCTGCATTGCATGTCATCTTGCAGTTCTCTGTTCTGTAATTCCTCAGTAAGGACTCCAATGTTGCATCAAAGATAGACAGTTTTCTTCAGAATATTTTGTCTCTCTGGTTTTATTATTTTTTGCTTGTTGTGGGTGCATGCCCTTGTCATTGTTTCTTGGAGGAAGCACAAAAGAGAGAAAGGAAGATCAGCTCAGCCAGCTACTATCTTATCTATATGTGCAATATTATTACTGCTTCAAATCTTCATTGGACTGTGATTCTCATTGAAGCCTCCTTGTTTGAAACCCCAGTACAAAAAAGTAATCTGTGAGAGGAAGGCTTGGACAAGTATCACAGTTCTTGACTTCTCTATTGCCATAACTGTACTCTTTGATTTCAAATTTTTTTTAGATGTATATCAAAATTTGAACTAAGACAATCTATCACTTTCAAAATATTATGACCACAGGGTTCAAACCATCTCCACTCTGTTTGTTTTTTTTTAGACCAAAGTTCAAACCATTATGATAGGGTCTCAAGTTAGAATCCAAACCATATATTCTTTGTAATTATGATGAGAATATTTCAGGTAGAGAAATAAATATTTTGTTTTTAATTATTATTTTACTATCTCTCACCTATGCATTATGTAAAAATAGCTTGTCATTCCTATTTACTTTCAGGAATATTTTATGTCAAATTAAATAATTTTTGAATTGATTTGACTCTTAAAAATAAATGTAGGTGAGACTCATTTGATAAAAGTGCATGCTTTACAAGTTGAAAATGGTTTCATCAACTTAATAAGCAGCAAGTAATATTTGCACTGCTTATAGGAATAAATCTTAAATGTCAGGAAATGTCAGCGATAGTTTATTCAGTTTCAATTGAGGAATATTACCCTTAAAATTTCCCCTCATTCTGGATGACTAAATTCAATCAACAGTCAAGCTCTTTGAACTGTAATTGAAGAAAATCCTAAGCTGACAGTATGAGAAATGGTATGACATTTCAAGACAACCTATGCAACAATTATAACCCACCTCCAGGAACTCATTAAAGTGTCAAAACTTGGCCAATGGGTTCCACATAATCTGACTGGTAATCAACTTAGAGTCAACATTTATTCATCATTAAAGATAAGACATGATATCAGTTTCTGGAAAGAATTGTCACCAGTAATGAAAAATGGGTCATTTATAGTAGTATTTATGATATGAGACAATGGTGATGTTCCAAGGAAAAGGCTGTGTCTGAACAAGAACCAAGATTACACTATGAGAAGATAATAGTGTGTGTTTAATATGATATGATAGGTAGCAATGAGGGAATCAATTCTAGGAGATATTGTCATTAAATGCATCAGTCTTTGTTGGAAAGATAAGTTTCACTGATTAGTCAGAAGAGTGTTTTAGTCTTGTATAACAGCAAAAAACCACGTGTTGCAAAATGCACACAGGAAATGATTTTGAATCTGTGTATGGATTTTTATTTTTTCTCATCCACCCTACTTTCCAAATTTGATTGCCTCTTATAACTTTTTATGACCTTCACAGCATTTCCTAGGCAGGAAATGGTACACTAATTATGAAGAGATTAAAAAAGATTTTTACTGTCTCAAAAAATAAATTTTATGCGATTGGCATTAATAACTTGCCAGTTCGATGGCTTTGAGTGAATGAAATGAGTTAACAAAAATTAAGGAAACTGTTAGCTTGATTGAGTTTGTAATTAATCATTCGATATGTCTGTTAATTCTCAACAAAGAAGTGGCAGGTTTTTGTTTCCAAATTAATATAAACCTATAATAAACTTATAAACCCATTCATAAGTGGGCCAACCTAGCATAAGGCAAAAACATGCAATATGTTGTTTTTTCTCTCTGATAATAATTTTGTAAATGTTTCAGTGGTAAGACATAGTGGCATCATAACAAAGAATAAATGGTTGTGTCCTGAAATTCTCTTTGCATAGAAATGAATGCATAGAACAGATAAATTGTTCTGTTCAAATTTCCTGCTAATTTTAAAAGATACTGTTTGCCATTTTGAGGGAAAAGCATGAAAATAAATGAGAATTTCTGGAAATAATTCTTTCTTGCACAAATTACAGAAATACTTGTAGCTTTACAACCTTTCTTTCTAGTACTTGCTTAAAATGGTCAAGTAGGTTCCTCATTGATTTTCTCTGCTTCTCTTACCTTTGGTATACCTGATAAATGTTAAATTCTCCAATTATTCCTCGTTATGGGTTCCAAATGTTTCATCCATCTCTCTCTGATCATTAATAACAATTTTCGGATAGTTCCTGTTTTCTTGTAGACTTCTTTAATTTCTCACATACTCTGTCTTTAACATTCTTGACATCCATTTCTGTCACTTGAAATTTTTCTTCATCTGTAATGAAACTGTCCAGCATCCACTACCATATTAAAGGGTTAACATTATATAACATTCAAACCCAATTTTCTTTGTTTTCTGATCTCTTAATACCTTACACATTTTCTGAAAAGCATCTTTTTCTATTCCTATATATTTTCATATCTGTGTCACACGGACCCCTATTTGTATACCACTCAGATGGTTAAAATTCTGCACTTGCTTTGTTTTAACATTCCTGATATATAACTCACACCATTAGCTGACATCCATCTATCCCATTTCCTTTTGATTAATGTTTCGACATTTCTTCTTGCTTTCATCAACTACTTTGTCTAATAGTTCATTGAGGTTTTCTTCTGAAGCTACCATAAATACAATGCTTTCTTTGTAGCATGTTGTTATGGTTACATTCAGCAATAATAACTTCTGGTAGGTTTTCTACCACTTTGATAAATACCTCATTGTACAAGTTAAATAAACCCACTGAGAAAAAATGTCCTTGTTGTACTCTTTCCATTTCTTGTGTATTTGCTTGACTTAATCTCTACCTGCATACAACTGTTTGTTCCCAATTTGGATTATGGATTATTTGTATATCCTTTCTGTGTAGATCAAGCTTTCCTAAAATTTCAAGAAATTCTGTGTATCATACTTTATACCTTTGTATAAATTTTGAAACACACTTATTAGTCTTTTGCACTTCAATTGACAGAATTCTGGCAGTGGAAATTATACCAAGATATTTTTTTACTGATAATATTATTTAGTAGAAGTATTTATTTTTAATTTCAAGAATAGATATAATAATCATAGAGTTATTACTAAAATATACGTTTGATTGCAGAATAACAATAATTAGAACCAGTACTTCTTTGCTGACTTGTCTATAAGTATATCTTTTATTTACTTTTTGTTATTACTTGTGAAAGATTCACACACAAACACACATATATATATATATAGAGAGAGAGAGACAGACAGACAAAATCATGGTAACTGTCAGTTTCATGCCTCAAGCAGTTTTCAGACTATGGTCTATATCTACAAACATTTTATATCCAATATGGAGCACTCATAAATATACCAAATTTAAAAAAATATAATTATATATATATATATATTTATTTTAAATTCTGTTGTGAAGATAACATGTCTTATTCAATTCAAGAGGTACCAAGCATGTCTTGTGTTACTGATTTTTTTTTCATTATTCAGTAATAAGATCAGTTTGGTAAATATTACCCAATGGGCAAGTCTGCTGTTAAAGAAATAGAAACAAAGAAATTGAAAAATTCACACTGTTCCTTCTCTAGATATATTTACTAAGTTTTGCTTTGTCTAGCACAAGGTTAAATCTTCATACAATACTGGATGTTTAAAAATTGTTACATTTTATCCTTTCTCTATTGAAACCATTCATGTAAAATTAAAACTGTTATTTACTATTCAGCGGGTTTATGATTTCAATTAAAATGTATAAAGGATTTTCATTAAAGCGATGTAGGATTTCCATTTTTAAAAATACATGTGATTTTTATTAAGGAAAAAATACAATATTTTTTTTTTTTTTATATGAAAAAGAAATATGGCCTTTCTATGAAAACAAGACATTATTCTAATGAATAAAATGTAAAAACCAATTCCAGTCACTTCATTGCATGTCTAGAATTATCCCTGAAATTCCAAATTTTAAAATTGGTATATTCTTCAAGAAGATGGCACTGTGGAGTAATGGATCGTGGCTCAGATTGAGGAATCGGAGAGCCAGGTTCAAATTCCAGTCAAATGCATTACATTCACTTATGTGCTAATAACCTTGGGAAAGGTATGAATCCTCTTCTTCTCCGTCCAGCTATGGGTAAATTGCAGGACAGACCTTGTTCTATAACATTGGATGGCAGCTGGTCTACCGCAGAAAGAAATGGCAACCTACTGTAGGAAAAAATCTACCTCATCAGTCATGTATCAAAAGATACATGATCGCCTAAGCATGTATCATTCATGGCACATAACTGACTGAATACTTCAAGGCTCTTCAGAATAAATATTGTTTAGGTTTTTGACCTTTTGAAGCAAAATTGAATTGCATGTTTCAATTACTTGCTATGAAAGAATATTTAGCATTGACTTTGTGTGTTCGTTTTTTGCTAGGTACTCAATAAATAAGTAATTTAACACAAGGGATATATCAAAAGCAAGAGAAACAGAGAAAAGCAGTGAGTAATCTTGCCAAATTTGGGCAAATGAATAGAGGAACAAATATCACAAAGACGTTAAAGAGTTGTAAAAGAACAAGTATTGCTAGAATTAAAGAAAAATAGAGTATCAGTAAAGAGACATGGTCACCTACCACCTGAAGGGACAAGGTTTATATATATATATAATATATAGAGAGATAGAATATAATAAACCTGCTTTTCTACTATTTTCTAGTTCCTTGACCTATGGCTGGGGTACCATATAAATAATTCCTCTTGATGGCATCTGTATCCCCTCAGTGCTGTATCCCTTCAGAACATGGACGATTATGTCTCTCCACAGCTTCCTGTCCCTTGTAGCCCTGAGCAACATATCTCCCTTTGTCAAACCTCTTCCCATCCATTCATACAAGCTCATCTGATAGATGGCCCTGCTGTCTTCTCCTACCCCCCTTGCCCTTGATACTCACTCCTTCCCCGTTTCAACTGTCTCTTTCTGATTCACTGAATAAAGTGTTATTTTCATTAAGATTTTCTTTAAGACTTCCTTGTTGCTTACTTGCTCAATACATGGAAATTTCAGCATCCTTCTGTAGAAGCACTTTTCTGCTGACTCCAGTTTTCTCTGTCGGGAGATTGTCCAGAATTCACTGTCATACAAGAGGATTGATATCACATAGCAGTTCAGCACTCTTTTCTTGGTTTCTAACAAAGTTTTCCTGTTTCTTAGTACTTTGTTTTGCTTTTGAACTGCATCTTTCTCTAAGCCAATGTGCATTCAAATTTAAGTGTTGCATGTTCCATCCTCTGTTAAAACACTTCTGGTTTAGGATAGCTTAGTTGATTTTACATCATGTAAAATCAGTTATGGAGTTAGATCATTGTCCAGGAGCTTGTTGATAACACCTAGTAAAAACAATGCGTTGTACATATATATATATATATATATATATATATATATATATATATTTATTAAGGAAAAAGTCAACAGGAAAACTGTATTTTTAGCTGATGAACTTTGTCCAATGTGGACTTTTCAAGGCAAAAAAATGACTTTATTGAAACAGAGTATCTATAAACAACAAAGAAAATGTTGTTAGCAACTAGGCGAATTTAGAAATGCTATTGTATATTCATATGGTCAACTGAAAAATTACATCAATTACTTTGTTTGAAGAGAATATTTTCATGTGTAGAAATATTGTTGTGTTGACGGATTCAACTGTTTTCTTTTGATTTCTTGATATATTTGTTGTGTATGTTGGCTTAGGAAAGTAGTGATTCTGTTAGGAAAGGTGATATTGGGAAAAAACCTGGTGGTAGATTTATATTTGGATAATATTCAATGGTAGCACTCTTGAGGATTTTCTTTCTGAGTGAATTATTTCTTTTTTATGAGTGTTGCAGGTTCCTTTAATGTATTGTGAAGAACAGTTTTGGCAACTTATTTTATATATGCCTGCTTCAGAAATATTATTGTTATGGGTGTTTGAGGATCTGATTATATCGGCTAAAAGTACAGTTTCCCTATTTTCTTTTTCCTTAATACATATTGTCTTTTTCTACAGGTTAATTCTGTGAATTTTTTACATACATATATATATATATATATATATAAAATCTAAACAAACAGATATGATCAGCCATGTATGTGAGTGATTACATACACATACAGGTGAGAAACAAACTATTTATTTAAAAAAAACAACCATATTGAACAGTTCATAAGTTTTTGTACCTGATGAATGTGAAAACTATGTAACTCTGAGATGTACTGTAAACATAGGTATATGTGTAATTATTAATATATATGTATGTGTGTGTATGTGAACAAGTTCCAAAACTTGTTTAAATAAATTCTTCATGGTTATATATCATTATATGTAATTTTTAAAATGTGTATAGTGATTTATTGGATAATCAAACAATGGGAGTGGCTTGGCAGTGCCCATCTCCTCTAAGTAACATGCAACAGGTTGTACCAGATTACATAATGCCAGCAACAAGGAGTAACCCTTGACTTGAACATTTTTCTGTCCCTTGCTGTTTACCCATAGTCTTGGGGAGGAGTGGATTCATTCCTTTGTCAAGGGCACTAATATAAATTGAACAACTGTCTCAGCCCAAATCTGAAATATTTTCTTTGTTATTAATCATTGGGCTACATATATATATATATATATATATATATATATATATATATATATATAACCATTTGTTAAAGTTGATATATTCCAATCAATAGACATAGTGCAAAGCATCATACCAGTTTGTAAAGACAAGTTTTTTTTTAACGAAAGCTCATATTAAATTTATGAAACATAAAAAAGAATTCCTTGCATCAACTAAAAAATATAACAAATCTTAAGAATGTTATTAAATTACTTACCAGTTTATCCATGTCATCAAAAAATAACTGAATTTTGAAGTAATCTTTTACTTGAATTCTACTTATGAAAAGTATATGTTGCTCTGCATTTTCTCATTTATTTTCAAAACTTCCTGAATATTGAACTAAAGAACATTTATTTTCTACTAAATAATTAGGATTTCTATATCACCAGATGATTCCAATACATCATCGTCATCAATCCCATGACCAGGTTTGGTTGTAGGATCACTGCACAGCTGAGTATCTGAGCAGTTCACTTCACATATCTGGGTTCAAAGCCAGAGAGATAGGTATTCATGCATAATGTATCTTGTGCGAGTAGACCTGGTATGACGATAAACTACATCCGCATCCTGGGTAAGACAATAAACCTAATCAGGAGGTTTTGAGGAGCGTGGAACTACCTCTTAATTGCTGGTGTTCCCAGGTCCCATCTATGGGCAAATAGTTAAGTCCCAAACAGGGATCAAAAATAGGTTTTAATACCAGCCATACATTTTTGTAAAAAATTATTACCAGCAATACATTTTTGTAAAAAATTATTACCAGCAATAAATTTTGGAAAAAAAAAATATTACTAACAATACATTTTTGAAAAAAAATATTTTACCAGCAATAAAAATCTTGTCATTAAATAACCCATTGAGGTTGATATGCCGTAAACCAAAACCAACCAAACTAAACCTGGTGGAGCCTAGCTCTCCCTATTTCAAACTGCAGTTGATGTCCTCTAACTTGAATGCCTGCCTTGGTCATAGACATATAGCTATTGATTAATCAGACAACCCTCCACCTTGGCTGTTGACCAGTCTGGAAAGCCTTCTGCTCAGCAATATTGTGTCATCTCTGCACTGGTTGCATACATTGTGGTAGAGCTCAGTCTACCCAACTGTGCTAGATAAGCATTGATACTACAAAAGGATCATCCACCCTTGGATATGTCTTATCTTTAATCCGACTGGATGTCTAGTCACCTTCCTTGCCATAAAAGCTCTCTATCTATAACAGAAAAATAACTATGTTCTTTTGTATTACAGTTTTTATTCATATCTGTTATGGTTAAGATGGATAATTTCAATCGGTTCAATTTTAAAATAAGCACCTATGTCTATGACATCAAATCATCCGCATTCCCTTCATATTTCTTTGATAAGGTGTAAGTTCTGTTCAAACAACTTCTTCTTCAGAACTGTTGCTTTGTGGAACAGACCTCCAAGTGAATGCTTCTCTGACCACTACAATCTA
>OZ038483.1:122747052-122764552 GCA_964036315.1 Acanthosepion esculentum
TCTGTAAAATTTGATACAGACAAATTTATAAGCTGTTGTAATAATCGCAGAGCTATTTCAATACAACATTTAAAAAGTTCACTTAAAAATTAAAGATTATGAAGCTTATTGGTAGATTAACTCAGTAGGTAAGGTGCTAAAGAGCATTATCTGCATGTGTATTACCATTGAACCACACAGTCAGAACAGATATTGTATGCAAACATTCTTGTAATATCTTATATGTGTAAAGAAAAAGGATGGAGAAAAAGAGGAAGAGACATTGAAGGCAATATTCAGCAGCAGCTGACAAGATATCTCATGAGAAATTTCTTCTTGAAATACATTGAATAGTGATTCAAAACAATTCATAGAATATGATAAAAGCTGTAAAAGGAATGGTTGTCCTGGAGCAGCTGACAAGATATTTTGCTGATCTTGCACAAATATCCTAGTCCTAAATTGTTAACTGTTGTCATCGGAATCTACTCGTAGGAAAGACACTGTCTTGCAATGAAAAAAGCAAAGTAAAAAAATAATAATTGCAACTAAAATCAAATATGTAGTCGAAATAGATTTATTTCTGATGTTTTTTGGTGTTAAATATCACTTTGTTCACTGTTTGTCTACAAAGGAAATGAATGTAAAATGTGAATTCTTGCCTGGAAGAGATTAAAAGAAATCAGCTTCTTCAGAAGAGCATAGTTTTTTTATTTGGCAGTACCAAAGATGAGTTAAACTGTCGTTGAGATGAATTGGACAGAGAAGAACTGTTGCTTCTTTCTGTTGTTGTTTTATTCAAACCATTTTGCAATCAGGTTCCATTCAGATGCCAGTTTCTCTCTGGCTATGGCTTCAGGGGTTTTATGCCAACTTCTGTCTCCCTTAACTAAATTTCACCTCACAATACCTAGTGATTTTTTTCCCATGTCAAGAACTAAAAAAAAAAAAAAAATTTACATTCTCGATGCTTTACAGAAAATCAAAGGTTCTTTGCTTATTTCTTTATTTTTCATTTTATGAGAAAGTCATTTAAGACAACTTATGTGTTGGCAAATCATCTAAGAACATTGTCAGATACTTTTCTTCTTCAAGGTATTTACAGGGAGAATCGTATTTGTATGCGTGTGCCTTTCTCTGTGTTTTTTGTCTGTGTGCTGATACGTCTCGATAAGGGGATATCAATAAGTTTGCAACCTGATAGAATCATTACCTGAAGTTTTCTATGTATGATCCTTGGGTGACATGATTAATATTCCCCACTGAATTAACAAGGAGACTGTGTTGCAATGAAAAGAGCAAAGCAAAAAAATAATAATTGCAAGTAAAATCAAATATGTAGTCAAAATGTGCATTATGTTGAAAAATAAATATTTGCTTTGTAAAACAAATGCTTTCTTTATCATAAGGCTCTGGATTAATTGATGTATGAACATTTTTTACTAATTTTCACCTAATACAGAGGACAAGAGCCATTCAAGGTAGAGGGTTTCTGTATGATATTTGGGCATAAGACAAGGCAAGAAGTGCAGTTTATGAAGTTATATAGGTAACCCTAGACTTGAAAAGGTTCAGATTGTAATGATTGGGAAAATATCCTGTTGGAAGTCTATTCCGCAAAGTAGCAGTTTTGGGGAAGAATCTGTCTGAGGGCAACTTCTTTCTTACAAATGAAATATGAAGGAAATAGGCATGATTCCCTATATCTGTGGCGTGGCTGATCTGAGCCACAAATGACAGGACTGGTGGAGCTCCAGGTATATCAGAAAGTTTGCAACTTAATGATCAAAATTCAGGTAATAACTTCATGAAATATTTTCATGGCAACTGCTCTGATGAGCTTTTTTCCCTGGTGCCCATATTACATGAATTTAAGTGTACTACTAGGTTGGCATCTAGGTCCCACCCTTTTACTATTGAATTAGTTAAATCTAACTGCCACTTCTACCCCAACAGTTTCTTTTCTCGCACTTCCCACCTGTGGAATGCACTTCTGTTTTCTTGTTTCCCTGATAACTACAATCTTCAAAAATTTAAATGCAATGTCAGCTGTTATCTTCTTGAACCCTGTTCAGCTTTTATCCTTTCCTCGTTATCCCCTATACTCAATTTTTTCTATCATCTTCCCCCTCTGTAACCCCCTGCATACTTGTGGCATGCCCGCCTTGGGGTGAAATGATTAAAAAAAAAAAATAGACTTGTGGATCCATGCTTGTATATCTGCATGTATAAGCCATGGAAAGAATTTGACTAATTAGATCTGATGACCTATCTATGATTTATTGTATGTTGGTGTGTGTGTTGTCTTTAAAGTTAAATTGTCTATGTTTGCAAAATTAGTCTTTCTATATATGAGGGTGTATCCATAATATAGTCAGTAGATGGACACAGTTAATAGATTAGTTTTGATCTAAAATTTTCTCTGTACAATCTATTTGTGTAATAATTATCACTGATTTAAATGCATGGAGAAGAGATTATGTTTAAAAAAATAAATATTTCTTGTGTAAAATAAATGCTGTCTTCATTTTTAGCCTGCAGACTTATTAATGTACTTACATATTAGCAAGTGGATTAAGTGCATTAACAAGGAAAGAAATTATATTGAAAAATATTTGTTGTTCAATATCAATGCTTTTTTTTGACATTTTTATTGATGTGCCATATACGTGTTTGATTGTATTTATATATTTGTGTGTGTGTCTGTATGGTTTTATATATGTGTGTTTGTGTATGATTTCTGTTGTCACCTGTATATTAATATAACCTGTGTCTATAGTTTGTGTGCTTGTCTTGTAAACCATGGCTTAGGAATTCCTTCCTTACTGTTTGCTTTTATCAGCGTCACTTTTTGCCAAAGGTGGTTGAATGTTCATAATATCTCTATTGATTGCACCCTCCCAAGTTTGACTTTAGCAGCTACATCTCCATTATTACTGCCTGGGCATGTAACATAGGTATGGGACAGGGGTTTGTCTATGTATTCATTTGCATATTCTTCTTTGAGTTAGCTTTAATGGAATTCTTTGAATAAGGCATTTTATCGAGATATCTGGTAATGGAACAGAATATAGGGAAAATTAGATTCATGTCTTTTACAAAGTCATTAATATAAATTAAAATTTGAAGCCATTTTACTTATTGTATTTTCCATGTTACCATTATGTTCTTTCCCAACCCAAAAATATCCAATATCTACCTACCTTGTTTACATTATTAACAGGTGGATTAATATCTTCATCTTTGTCATTATTATTATGTTTTGGCTGCTGTGCCCTCTGACTTTTAACAGGTGTATGTCAATCTAGGTAAGCAACAGGGAATTTTGAAGTGAACCCTTTATTTAATTTATTGGGGTAAATTATTCTCGTTCTGCTGACCAATCTAGTGATATCCTGCTTAGTTCATATTTTAGTCCTGCTCAGTTATTGCTTGCCTCCATTTCCGCTGACCTAAATACACACTGCCCAACCCAGGGATTGAACTTAGAATTACTATCTCACCAAATTCAGAAACTATGGGACAATTCTAAGTATAAAACTTGGAGCTTTAAACCTGATCTGCTTGCTGATGAGTTCTACTGCTTCTTCTTGTCATACTTGACTGCATTCAATGAAGATTTCTCTTTTTTTTTAGCAGTACAATAATAAGGATGGGAAGATGTCCCTAGACATGGGGAGTGGTGCAAGAATAATCTACGCACATAGATTAAGTAAAGAGTTTAGTTTTAAATTTCCTGTACTTTATCTGCATCGACTTAAACCTGATGATGGTGGGAGGGTCAGTCAGTTATGTGTCATGCGTGATACACACTTAGGCAATCATTTATCTTTCAATATATGATTGACGAGGCAGATTTTTCCCGCGGTAGTTTGCCATTTCTTTCTGTGGTAGACCAGTTGCCATCTAAGGCTATAGAACCCGGTTTGTCCTGCAATTTACCCATAGCTGGGGAGAGAAGGGGACGATTCGTACCTTTCCCAAGGGTATTAGCATGGAAGTGAATGTAAAGGATTCGACTGAAATTCGAACTCGGCTCTCTGATTCCTCAATGTGAACCACTATCCATTTCTCTTTTCTTTAGCAGTACAAAAATAAGGATGAGAAGATATCCCTAGACATGGGCAGTTGTTACCCACATAGATTAAGTAAAGAGTTTAGTTAAAAATTTCCTATTTACATTATTCGGACTATTGTCCTCATATTTGTCACCCTATTTATTACAACGTTTCGGCCGTTGTACACTTCAGCCTTCTTCAGGTGGTTGGAATGTCGAACTGAACCCTTTATTTCACTCACTGGGGTAGACTGTTCTAGTTCCACATGCCATGTTCAATGGATGTCAGTTATCAGTTATCTCCTGTTAATTCCCTCTCCAAGTTCTCCACTGCCTTAACCAGGTATTGAACTCACACTCTTTGGGTCCTGTCACTGGATCTAACTAATACCTTTATCCACTGTGCCATGTGTCCTCAAGATTTTTTCCCGCAGTAGGTTGCCATTTCTTTCTGCAGTAGACCAGTTGCCATCCAAGGCTATAGAACCGGGTCTGTCTTACTATTTACCCATAGCTGGGGAGAGAATAGGTGGATTCATACCTTTCCCAAGGGTATTAGCATGAAAGTGAATGTAATGGATTCGACTCGAATTTGAACTCAGCTCTCTGATTCCTCGATCTAAGATGCTATCCATTACTCCACCATGCCTTCTTTTGGAGAGTAAAACAGCCAAAACATTGTGATAACAACAACAAAGATGAGGACAATAGTCTGTGTGTAATTAGTATAAAAGTTGGCATATGTAAGAAATTTATATCCTATTTAGCTCTTAATATTATTAGAATGTTATCACATGTGAGTGTTTTTCCAATTATTATTGATACATTTTACTGTTTCTAAGAAAGTGTTTTCATCTTTGGAAATATCTATTATAGCTCCTCATACTAGAAATTCAGACAGAAAAAAAAATCTACCTATCTTATGATATACTTGGCTGTTCAGAGTGGCATTCTTATTTTGGTTATTATACTGACAACATTTCATATATTTTACTCTCCAGCCTTCTTCAGATATGTCTTTGTTCTCAGTAACCTTCTTTGAATTTTGAATGGCTTAAATATAACAACCAAGATAAAAATGCAGGCCTGAATAGCAAAGCAGATAATAATTATAATTCCGCATCTTGAAAATTCCTGTTAATAACTTTGTAATCTGCAATCATTTTTTTTTCTTCAAGATGGTTGGTCTTTGATGTTTGCATTTTTATACAGCTGAAGGTTTGATTAATGTCTGACTAGATTCTTCAAACATTGAAAACTTTCTTTTGCCCTTTTCAGGATGTTCATGGTTCTTTATATTTTGTGTTTCTTCTGATGGTGACGTGCTTAAAGGCCACCATTAAGAGCCATTAAACTCCATATCAAGTTATTTGAATATTTACAGAACTTAGATGATAATTATTTTCAAATAAATAAAGGAAACTACTCTGTAAATAACATTCGACATTCTTGGAATTATCTCCCTTGAAAAATTGGATCATTCAAGGTGTCTTTGAATCGATCTCATACTCTTAAGCTCCAAATGTAATTAAAGATTGTTCTATTTTTCAACTTGGTGCAAACAATTAAAATGCTCTAACAAAAATCTTGCTATGTTGTACTACTTTTGCTTTATTATATTAAAAAAAAAAACAGAAATCTGGTCATTGTAATATAGATTTGTACTTAATTATTGATAATTATAAAATAATTATTCTAAACATCCAGTTTCATTGTCAAAATTATACTTTTTAAAAAAATATTGCTTTAATAAAAGCTATAAAACTAAGAAAACTGTCTTTTATGAATTTCTTCTTTTTTTAAAAAGAACATTTCACCCAGAGCAAGGCAATAAATGCCACAAGGATACAAGGGGTTACAGAGAGTGAAAGAAATGGGGGACAATAAAAGAACAAGATTCAACATGATAAAAAATGACAACTGAAATTTTATTTAAATTTTTGAAGATCGTAGTTTACAGGAAAGCAGGAAGCTGAAAGAGAGTTCTACAAGCAAGAAGTGCAAAAGAATAAACTATTATCATAGAATTAGTTACAATGAACAATTTCAACAGTGAAATTTGAGACCTAACTGACAAGCTAGTGCTGTGCTGAAATTCCTGAAGTTGAGCGACAATATTTAATCTTAATGGTTTATTTCCAAAGTCTGTGAAGTTTGTGTTTTCTGCATTGAATACATTTTATTGTTACTAAAATTTAATGTTAAAAAAATACCTAAGCTCTTCTACAGAAGAAATGCTTCCATATGTCTACCTGTAAAGTTTTGTTGAATAGTAAAATATGATTTCAGAATTATAAGCAATATATCATGTGTGCATCAATGAAACAAATTTTCAGATAAAATACCTTTCAGAAACAGTATCCAGTTTTGTTAACATTATAGACAAAAAAAATTATTATACATTGATGTTTTTCAGAAATGTTCTGTTGTATGTTTTACAAACAGTGTTTTGGAGTCTTTCTCACTGTGAGTTTGAATTGAATCCTCATCACCACTGTTGTATCCTTGAAGAGGTTACAAACATACAAAGGTGGTACTCGAGTGAAGGAAGAGCAACACACGTGTAAATAAAAGAAGAGAGGTTTATTGTAAAAGAAAGACAGGGAATCAGGTAACAGGCTAGTAATTCCCAAAGCAAGCCCAAGGTATATCCTGTGCTCACTATATATAGCCACTGATATAGTCAGCGAAGCAAGCCCAAGGTATATCCTGTGCCCACTATATATAGCCACTGATATAGTCAGCGAAGCAAGCCTAAGGTATATCCTGTGTCCACTATATATAGCCACTGATATAGTCAGCGAAGCAAACCTCAGGTATATCCTGTGCTCCCTATATATATAGCTTCTGATATAGTCAGTCCACACAGGCGATAGGGAGTGTAGGACATTCCATTACAACACTTGTCTTTGTTGTCTTTGTTTCAACTGCTTTATCCTCTACTCTTCTTCAGGTACCTGTCATATCCTATCACTTTTTGGGAATATCTCATGGAATCCTTTACTCCATCCAGTGTGGTATGTTCTCAATTTTATATTTGTTATTTTAACAGCCTTTGTTTATTTTATGCTTTGTGACAAGAATAAAATTCTCCTTTAGTAGGATTTCACAATCAAATAGAAGTTGTGTGCTACTTTTGGACAAGTTGAAAAATTAAGTCAAAATTTTTCTTTTCTTCACTTGGTAAGTATTTCATGAGGAAGATAGGAAAGATAAGTAAATGAATAAATACACGTAGGATTCATGGAAGGATATGCAATTGTGTTCACTACAAATTTATTCCGAAATATTAAAATCACTGGACAGCTGAAAGGTACTATTTTGAGGGACAATTAAAGTTGACCATATTTAGTGATAGGAAATACCAATTGAGTCATATTTAAATATGATAATATCACTGACAACCATAAATTGGGCTGTAAATGATTCAGAATAGTCAAACAACCATACCTAATAAGGAAATTCTGGAATTAAAAATATAAGTGGAATAATTTATGAAAGTTGTGTTATTGTCTGGAAACCTAATATCATGAGCATTGCTGTGAGTTTCCAACAGTAGTTTTATGCTAGGGAAACTTTTCGCTTTTGGTTTTGTCATTTTCATCTTTTCCTCAGCTATAAAGAAGGACTGATGAACTTTGCTACTTTCCTCTTTTACTTGAGTCACTCTTTTGATAAAGATGGCCAGTATGAAATAGAAAAAAAATCACGATTTTGCAAACCCAGAATAAATGACAGGTAGAATCAGTTGATATTCTCTTTCTTTTATACACTTTGTTTTACCATTGATCCACGAAATGAATTGAGCAGACAGAATAAAATAGATGGACCAACTTCAGTATATGGGAGCCTTATGACCAAATCATCCAAAGAAACATGATGGGGCTGCTTCACAACTAGATACTGGTGGTAGTCCTTTAAACCCCACTCCAGCAGCTATCATTAACAATGTTGGATGTGGTTGGGAACACAGTGAGAGTGATAGATTCACCCTCACTATTTACTGTATTATTTGACTTTGAGGAAGCCAGAGGAGCTTTACAAGTCTTAGTTTTAATGTATAAAAGTAAATTAATAGGAATGGGAATGACAAACAACAGTAGATCAAATAAAACAGTTCATTCAACATTACAAATGCTTCATCTTTCTTTGTTTTTATCACTGTACCCTTGAGTTTTCTTCAGACCTTTATCTTGGTAAACTTTGTGGAGAGTTTCATGGCAGCTGTCATTTTATCCACTATGTTATACTCACTACTTGTGCTAAAATGGTACTTTTTTTAGCATCTTTTTAAAATATGCAATAATTTTGTGTAGTTTTGATTATAAAGAGAGATAAATTTAAGTGCTTTTTGTTTTGGTATAATTTTATCTGTAGGCTGGTTCACCAACTTGATAGATGAATCTTGGAGGAAATCACATGTAGTTGTATAATTAAATGCTAATTAATGGCTAAAAGAATTCAATGAAATATTTTTCTGCTTGTTTTATTTTCTCATTTGCAACAAACAAAAATTTATTAGACTTTCTCTTCACATTTAGTTGTACGTTCTGTTCTACTTTCACTTCTCATCTTAAAACTTTTTTGTTTTACATATTTTCCATATGCAATTCATGTCTATAAATATTTCATAATAATAATTTCAAACTTTAATCAAATGTCTACAAAGTTTTTTTGTTCAGTCAGAAAATACTGCTGATTTTTGGATTAATATTTTTCCATATTGTTTATTCATTATTTCAAAATAGTTGTCTTATAGTTTACGAAAGAATTTGAGAAAATACTGAGTACTGAACATTTGAACTTTTTTAAAAACTTCTTACATTAACTCTGTTACAATAGATAATGTCTTGCAATCTCTTAGGATGAGTATATTGCATTCTTTGATGCTGATTTTATAAGCATAAATTTGCTTTTAAGCTGTTTACTCCCAGCACCATTGCAGGTACATTCATGTGCTTTTAATATCATTGATATTATATTCTGAGTTCTGAGATGTTCTCTGTAAGTAATACCTGTTACCTGTCCATATTGAAATCATTTTTTCTATTTATTTTTAACAAAAGATAAATAACATGTTATGTTGTGTCAATCTTCAAAGTAATTTTAAAAATCGCATATAATAGTGAATCACTTGGGATCAGTGAGCAAAAGCTCAGGATTCAAATATTCAAATGCTTCTCTCCTCTTTAAGCATAAATAATTGCCTAAGAAGATCATGTCCAGTAAAATTTAATAAAGTAAATAAAAAAATACACTTGGTGAAGATGGTACTTTGCAATTTGAAAATTTGCACCTGATTAAACATAAGAATTGAACTGCAGACAACCTTATAAAATAAATGGCTTGTATTCCAAATTAAATCACTCTTTTTCCATTTATACATGATTGACATTACTTATCACTAAAGAGACAATGTTCCTGATGTAATGCATTAGAAAAGTCTCTGAATTTGTAATTGGTTTTGACTACTAACGGATACAATTTCCTTCATATTTTTATAAAATTCATTGCAAATCTTAGAAACATTTTAAAAGACTTTTGCAGACTATTATGTTATTGCTGAACTTTTTACTTTGCTTTCATATTCTGTATATTCTCTCTATATCGAGATAGATATATATATATATATATATATATATATATGTATGTATGTATGTATGTATGTATGTATATATATATATATATATATATATATGTATGTATGTATGTATGTATATATATATATATATATATATATATATATATATATATATGTGTGTGTGTGTGAATGTTCATAGAAGAAATCAAAGATCCTATACATTGAATAAATGTTATATGTCAGTACTTTGTGTTTTCTTTCAAATTTAGAGAACTATTAATGGCATTATTTCGCAATTAATTTCTCTAAATCATCACATTTTAGATTTCCTGTAACTTTTACATTTTCTTTCAAGTATTGATAGAAATCTGACTGTTAATATTTTATATATATCAAAATTACTTAAAAATATAATATATAAGCTTATAGGTGGCAAACTAGAATATATTGAAAATTGTCAGTTAAACTGTTGCCAAGAAGTATATTTTAGTAGTTTTCTTTTAGACTTAATAATTAAAATCATCTAATGAACAAAATGTTAATGTATTAAACATATCTGTGTCTATACATACGAGTTGAGGTAAATGAGAATCGAGGTAAGAAAACAGAACTTGGATGAAAGCTGGTTATAATGAGACAGCAAATTGGTTCCTTTCTCCTGAAATGTCCCACAAATTTATGCAACAAACATGAACGAGATGAGATATATAATCAAGAAATGTCAACTTTTGATCCAGGACACACTTCCTTAAGGGGCATTTGAACTCAGAAATAATGTTCGTTTGTTGTAATTTTGAATTTGTTGTTATTTTTAATGATAATATTAGCTGTTTTAAATTTTTTGTAGTAGATAATTAATTTGATTTTTTTTGTTTGGATCAATTGGAGTAGTGTATTTCTTTATGATATTTTTAAGTGGAGATTCATCTTCTTTGTAATTGACATGCATTTGGCTTTTGTAGAAATTATTTGTTATTTTTGACTATGTGTTCGCTATTGTTATTATTTGCTTTGAGAAGAAATAGTCTAATTTGGTGGTCAATAAAGTGGTTAGCGAAGCTAGTTAACAATGGCTCTAAATCTTTAAATTCGACATATCAAGACCACTAAATATTATAGCTTTTCTAATTTCCTTCCAAATATTTTGTTTTTAGTAGTGTGGAAAGTTAATATCTTGATTAGTTTATCTACTATCCATTTTTGTTGTTGCTGCAGTTGTAAGTCATCAAGTAAAATTTTCTATTGTTTGGTGAAGCTCTTTGTGATTTTGTCAGTATATAGGGTTTGATGAAGTATTGTCTTCTTAAAGATTTATTAGATTACTTCGTTTGAAGCCATTTTTAGACATGTGAGAAAAATGAAAAATACACACACTTAGGCAGAAATTGGCCATTTATACAAGTTTGGTTTAAAACCAATTAAAGTTCTTTCTTAAGGATTTTTTGTTTACTTTTTGTATATTTTAGACCAATTTCTTGATTAATGGTTTAAGTTTAAATAGCAATAAAAACTTTTACCAGAAACCAGGAAAATGAATTAAAATACAGAAAAATATAAACAAAAATGCTAATCAAAAACTTTCTTTGGTCTTAAAACAAACTTGTTTGTTTATATATATATATATATATATATATATATATATATATATATATGTATGTATTACTTTCAGATAGAATGTATCTGTAGATGAATAAAATGAAAAAAAAAGAACACTTGCTTCTTTTTATGCATATATAAATACATATATATATATATATATATATATATATATATATATATTCCTAAAAAATTAACAGATTTTATTTTGTCTACCAGCAAATGTATGTGAGAACTGGCCAATTGACAAAATAAATACTGTTTAAAATAAATGGAACGTTTACTCAAATGCAGTTATCTTCTAAAAATATTTTAAATAATAAAAATATATATACAGGGTACGATGGGTAAATTGTCGTGATTTTATTTTTTCATTTCATATATGCACATTGTTTGTTTTTGATTTTGTCAACTGGGTACCATCTGTGAGCAAAAAAAAGCACTATGACGCAATTCACTCCATGAGATATTTGGGAACGGCATGCAGTATTGCTTGGCGTTCACACTGGAAGCAACAATACAAACATTTCGGGTTGTTTGGGTGTTAATCTGAGGTCAGTGCAGAAGATTCAGAAAGAGTTGAATGAGTCTAATGGTGATTACAAATGTACGGCAGCTTGGAAAATTCACTCTGATCATTCTAATAAGGAAAGAACTCCCAAATTTGTTGGTGAAGACCTCAGACTCAACATGGAGGACTATGTCAAGTGACTCAAAGTGGTAGTGCTGCCCCAGGTCAAGAGGGTAACTGCTGGAAGACCTGATGTCTGACAACAGGAGTCTGCACCATGCTACCCAAGAAAGAGTACCCAGTCGTGGCTGTCAGACAATTTCTACGACAACATCACCTCTCTTACGCCTGGCCACCTAACTCCCCAGACTGCAAACCTCTTGATTATTATGTATGGGGCACAGTTGAGTGAGAGACCAGCAAAACTCCTTGTAACACTAAAGATGAACTGAAGGCAAGGATTATGGCAGCATTCACCAACTTAAACAAGGAGACCGTCCAGAAAAGGTACAGGTGATTTTGAAGTTGTCTGGAAGCCATGGCTAAAGCCAGTTGTGATTTGATTGACTAAATTTATTCTTTCCTATTTCAAGATATGTGTGTAATTTTGGTGAATATATCTGTTAAAATGAGTTATGTCAGTGTTATTTTCATTTTTACATAATTTAGATGATTTATCCATTGCACAAGGTAATTTGGCAAACTTCTCCTTTGACATACATCACTGATGAACGAGTGTGATCAGAAAAATTTTGTAAAACATCTTGTGAAAATAATGTTCTTTTGAAAACATGTTACAGTAAAAGTTTTCCAAATCATCGCATTTGTCATTCCATTTTATTCCCATCCAAATTCACTCTCACACATACATTCAATAAATTAAATGTTCAAGTGACTTATCTGATGAGAGTTTTGTGTTGGAACACTCATCTAGACTATAGGTTTTGATAAATCTATTGAACTTACTAAATATCGTATTTATATTTTTTAAATATGATATCTGATGATAAGTCATAAATTTATCAAACTGGTGCTGATGATCATTTTTATGCAAAACTCTTGAGTCAGCTAACCATTTAAGTTCCTTGAACTTTTTTTAATTTATTGAATATTGTAGCTTTAGTTATCGAAAGAGTGATTTTTAGTAGTTCTGCTTGCCTGAAAAAAAGATATAAGATTTTGTAATTTTCATTCATTTTATCAATTGTAATATTATATATAATAATAATATTACAGTTGATAAAATGAAGGAAAATTACAAGATCTTATAAATGTCCTCAGTCTGAATGTACAGATTAAAACTTAATTAACTTGATAATTCTTTGTGAAAGTAATTTCAATACATTAATTGAAAATAGAAAACTATTAGCACTTTTATATTTATATACATATCTAAACACACACGCATGAAAGATATTGTGATTTTCATCCATTTTATTGATTGTAATACTATTTATATATATATATATATATATATATATATATATATATATATATATATATAATAATACAAGATCTTATATCTTTTGTGTGTGTGTGTATGTGTGTGCACACAAAGAGGTGGATTTTTATATTCATTTACACGTTTACTTAGGTACACTAATATCCTCATCAATTCTGTTTTCATCATGATGGTGGGTTCTTTGGCTTCCTTCATGTTATAATTATTCCAATAGAATTATTTTCTTCAATTGTATATAGTTTAAAATCTCAGCTTCAATAATTCTCCTACATACCGCAGTATTTCAAAAAAATTACTTCATTTCTCATTGTAACAATCTTGTGTTTTATTTGTATGAGAACATTTATTGATGTATGTGCACTTATATGAAGAAATGTATTGTTTTTCTAAGTTCAAATGCACTGCGTAGTGTATGCTCATTAATAGATGGGTAGAGGCATTCCAGGTCTAATTGCATGAAGCAACAGTTTTCTTTATTACTAATATTATTAAACCAATTGATTTTTGCTTTTGTATTTTTCCATTGGTTTATGTTTAGTATGTTTCTTAGTTTTAAGCATATTTTTTCTAATATTTGTTTGCTTATTTTCCCAAGTTTGCTTTTAGTGGGATTTAGTAATCTGCATGTTGGTTTGATTGTGAAAGTGTCCTCATGGTTTTTTAATCTAATAAATGGTTCTACTTTTGCTAATTCTTTTATACTATTGTCTAATTTTAATTTACTGGCTATGTTCTTAGCTTCTTTGTTTATATCATAAATAGTTTTCTTGGGTTGTTTATCATTTTCTGAACATTTTTTTTTTTTTTTTAAATTATTGTTGAATTTTCTTATTTCCAAATTATTGATTGTTTCTTAAGTCATTTTCAAAAGCAATGAGGTCACTTTGTGGTGGGAATTTCAGTGATGTAAATCCAAATTTGTTAATATTATTGATGCTGCTGTGGTTGCCACCATTGTCATTGTCTTCATTGAGGAAATAGAATACCTTGCATCTTAGGCATAAAGTGTTCTATTTTTTCTCTGTTGGATTTTGTAATCATGTAGGTTTGATGTGGTCTTATTTTTAAGGAGTAGTTAAATTGTGTTGATTCCATATTGATGTTATATATATATATATATATATATATATATATATATATATATATTTTTTTTTTTTTTTTGAGAAAATAGAATTGAATGCTGTGAAGAACTGATCAAACAAAAACAGGAATCTGAAAAAGTGCTCAACTGGGAATAATTTTTCAGCAGCTAAAACAATGTAATGTCAAAGATAATATGAAGTCAAAAATGCTGACAGTCACGGGCATACTGAGAGAAAAGCCATTTAAAGCAAGCAGATAAAATTATAAAAAATAAAAAGCATGTTAGCAACTTGAATTTCTCCCCTATGATCAGATATCATCAGGCCAGGTTATATTTTTATAATAATAAATTGTGCTTGCAGCCAATTTAAATGCAGAGTCTATGGGCTCAATTTATGATTATGAAATGATAACCTATCTTGATGATCCTTGATCATATGAAAAAAACGAGTAGCAGTAGTTTATTTCAGCTCTACATCATTTATAAAAGTAAGTGTTCATGAACACACACACAGATATATATATATATATATATATATACATACAGTGCTGTTCGATAAAAGTGACTCACCTGATTTTTTTTACTAAATGTTCTCTTCTCCGATGAAATGAAAGTTGAGCTAAATTCAAAGGATAAGCGATCTAAAATCTGAAGAAGAAGCTTTGAAAGCTCTTTGAATTTAGCAGTAAGTACTGTCAAGCATCCGTTCAGTATAATGTTCTGGGGATGCTTTTCTTTTCATGGAACTGGTTTCTTAAAACCTATTGAAAAGACCCTCAGGAGGGAGCAGTACAAGAGAATTTTAGAGTCTTGTCTGCACCCTTCTGCTGAAAGGGTGCAAAATGACCCCACCAATCACATTTTTTATGCAGGATAATGCTCCCTGTCACAAATCAAAATTGATGAAGGAATACTTTGATGAGAAGCAGGTGAGTGTTATGACATGGCTGCCCCAATCTGCTGACCTCAGCCCCATAGAAAACTTATGGAGCATTATAAAGTACAGGCTCTCAAGAAAGCAGTTGAGTAACATAGAGGATTTGATTGTGAATTTCATATCCAAATGGAATTCAATGATTGGAGATGAGATTTGCCAAAACCTAATCAAGTCAATACCAAAAAGAGTTGAAAAGGTTATTCAAAATAAAGGAGGACCCATAGATTATTAAATATTTCAAACTATATTACCTGTTATAAATAAGTGAGTCACTTTTTTTACACAGAGTTTTCCCCTCAATCTCATTTATATCCAAAATTATAATTATCAATAGAATACCTTAGGGTGAGTAAACTTTTTTACTAGGTGGTCAGGAAGGGGTCTTTATATTAGTAAGATTAACAATTAGTTTGACCCCCAAAAACAATAGGCGAAAAAATTTTTAAGAAAAAAAAAATCAGGTGAATTACTTTTATCGAACAACACTGTGTGTGTGTGTGTGTGTATATATATATATATATATATATATATATATATATATATACACATACATATTTAGTTTCATATTTCCAGCCTGTTTCATGTGTAGAAAAATCTTTTAAAATGTGCATTTGTTTGTGTTGGATGCTTCTAAGATCTATTGTCACTTTTTTTTTATCATTCCATCACAAGCAAGGCAATAAATCTGCTAAGATGCAAGGGGGGCGTTGAAAGAGTATGAAAAAACAGAAAATATATTTAAGGAGATTGAAAAATAAAAGAACAGAAATTAAAAAGACAGAAGATAATGATTGACATTACATTTAAGCTTTTGAAGATCAAAGTTGAGTGAAAAGCAAGAAGCTGGAAGAGAGTCCCACAAGTAAAAAATGAACCTACAGTTACATCTAGCCATTTCAACTGCAAAATGATGAGACCTAGCTGCCAATCTAGTACTGTGCTTAAATTCATAAAGACTAGGTAGCAAAGAGGAAAGTTCATTAGAACAATTATCATAAAAATATTTATAGAAAAGACACAGGGAAGCTACATTATGACAGTGGGAAAGTGACCAAATCCAATTTTTTCAAAAGGAATGCATTAGTATGCTAACAGTTTAAAATAATTTCATTCCTTATTTACATTATTCAGACTATCGTCCTCATCTTTGTCGCCATATTTATTACAACGTTTCGGTTGTTGTACGCTCCGGCCTTCTTCAGATGGTTGGAATATTGAACTGAACCCTTTATTTCACTCACTGGGGTAGACTGTTCCAGTTCCACGTGCCATGTTTAATGGATGTCAGTTATCAGTTATTGAGGACATCTGCGTATGAATTTCTGGGTATTATAAACCTAATGTCATCAGCAACCGTTTTTTTTACCAGTTATCATATTGCAATTTTTGCTGTTATCATTACATATTTTACCAGAGCTCATATTGCAATTTTTGTTGCTATTATCGCTTTTCTCTGGCACTGAGATGTCCTCAAGGACACATGGCACAGTGGATAAAGGTGTTAGTAGTTAGATCCAGTGACAGGACCCAAGGAGTGTGAGTTCAATACCCGGCTAAGGCAGTGGAAAACTTTCAGAGGGAAATTAACAGGAGATAACTGATAACTGACATCCATTAAACATGGCACACATATCCACTTACTTGGCTTACAGCCTCATCACATTAAAACACCAGTTCCTGCACAATCACCAAAGTTAAGCGACATTGACTCTTGTCAGTACCTAGATGAGTGACGACTTGGTAATACCGGGTGTTGTAAGCTTGGATGTGCAGGTGGTGTAATGGATAATGGCATAGAATTGTTAATCGGTAAGCCGAGTTCCAATTCTATTTGGGTTCATTATAATCATTTATGCACAAATACCCTTAGGAAAGGTGTGAATACACCTCTTCTCCCTCCAGTTATGGTTTAATTAATAAAACTTCTGGCACAAAGTCATTATCTCAACAAAAAAAAAGATTCTAACACTCTAGAAATATTTTCTGGCTTCAAATAACCTGAAAAGAATTGATAAACTCTAGAAAATGAATGAATGAATCAAAAAAATATTTACATTTACCACTCTCACAACACTCATTTCCACTAACCCTCTACCATACTTGACCACTGGGACTTGTATAGACTGAATTTTAGTAAAAAAAAAAAAAAAATTATGAAAAAAATAGACATGACAAAGATTTGTATGTCTTTGCTCTCCTGCTATCTTCTGGATTTAATTTTTATATTTCAGACTTTCTGGTCTCCATAATTGACCACTGTCAATTTTTGCCAAGCTTAGGGAGATATATATAT
>OZ038483.1:122777052-122807052 GCA_964036315.1 Acanthosepion esculentum
GGATAATGAGCTTTTGATAAATGGCCAGCCCTTAAAATGAATAAAGAAAGAGTCATTAATAAAAAAAATTTCTTCCTGCTTTAAAAACAACCTGCCAATAAAACAATTTATCAATATTCTTGAGTGTGTATGAGTTGAACTCAGTGTAGTTACCTCCTTAAAATTTATTCAAGTTGATTGTTGAGTAAGGAGGGTTGGACAAACAAAGAGCAAATAACTCTCATTAGTAATGCAGTAAAACCACAAAAGGTAACAGTCAAAACATTGTTCTTTATATGTTTAAGAATTTATAGACTTGTTTTAAAAATCTATTCAATTCTGCCAAAGAGGATGATTTACCCGAAATTCCTATCTCCAATTCAGCCTATTTATTGGCATTTTTATAAATCAAGGGAGGATAGGAAGAAATCTGGACAGAGATAAGCATTCTGTTGTAGGAGAAAAATAAATTAAAATAAGAACAATTGGCCTCTTATGATTACAGCAATTCTTTGATAAAAATTTGTTTTAATCAAATCCCCCCAAAAGAATATAAGCAAAAGACTAGAGTATCTTTGGAAACACATGTAAAAACTTCCATCTCAAGCAATAATTGTACTGACCTGACTAAAATCTGTTAAATGAAGCTTTAAAATGAACTAGTTACCCAAGGAAAAAATATCAGTAAAATAAGTCCTCTTCTAGCACCTTATGTACTTACCTTATTTAAATCGATAATAGAATACTTCTGACTGAACTGAAGTGAACTTTCTCATCAGAAAAAAAAAGAGTTCTTCTGAGTAAACCTGAATTAACTTTCTCATAAGAAAAAAATTGCTGAGGTGACAAAGGTCAGAACAATATTTATGATGAATCAACTATTACAAAGGCAAAGGACTTGAAAAGGAAACTTTTGAAACATTTCTCAGCAAAGATAATGCTGAAGTAATTCCTATCGTGCATATTAATAGTTTGCTGTCATCTGTAATTGAAGTAAAGATTCACTGACTCGGGGAGTCAATAGCATCCGTCAACACATGAGATATAATGTCAGATAGTCTCTATCAGTCACAAAGCCATAATTGTTTGGTTTGGATGACCACAACTTCTCTGTATCTAGGATATATGCCATAGTCAAAACAGATTTGTCTAGCCTTTGCATATGATTATTTCTCATTTTATTTTTTGTTGTTTTTCAAAAGATCTATTGAAATCCGATTGTGCAGAGAAAAAAGTTTAATATTCTTGCACTCACAAGATTACCTAGTCATGTCTTAGTTTCATCTTGCTAGTTTTGTTTTTCTTGGTATATTCTTAAAGCACAGTGTAGAAAAGATGATACCAATATCATTTAAAAAAATAAAGGAAACTGTTTATTTTTAAAGTGCAATGAAAAATCCACTTTTTCAAACCTTCTGCCAATGATTTTTTAAAGTAAGACTAGAACAGTTTATGTTTGTTTCCTGTTATTAACTGAAATAATCATCCTGTTCATTGTTTCCGTAACCAATCAAAATGGGAAAAGAAATTAACTTGATTCATTCAAAGTGTTTTCATGAGTCTACTTCTATTTAATACAAACTATCTGTAACAGTGAGAAGAGTCATTATTATTCCTAGCCTTGTTTGCATGACTAAATCCATTCTTTTTCTTGCTTGTCACTCCACCATTTCAGCTAATCTATAGCATTCTTTGAAAGTATAATTCATATAAAATATACATGCTACAGTTCTCAAAAAAGCCATTATCAAACCTAAAAATTGTTCAGAGGATTAAACTCAATCTTTTTTCTGTCTGAATTTCAGTGATGAGGAGATATCATTACTTACATTCAGACCAGTGTCCTTATCTTTGTTGTTATTTGCACAATATTTCAGCTGTTGTAACCTCTAGCCTTCTTCAAGCATCTGTAGGGAAATTATAACTCTGGGTAAATAATTATAAACCCCCTAACATCTATGCATACTAAAATACTTATAAAAAAATGAGATGTGCAGATGACAAAATGAGTATTATCTATTATCTATTTGACAGTGGTCGTTATATGGTGTTAGAGACAATTATACTGAGTAAATTGTATATAGTCTTTCTTAACAGTGCAATAAAAGTGCAAATTCCCTGAATTAAAAAAAAAATTGTATTTTAATTTGAGATTCTAAATACCATAAACACATCCAATTTCTACTGATATTTATGCATTACAAATTTCATAGATTGTTACTGATGAATGAAGTATAGAAAAATGTTCATTACATTGGGAGTTCTCTGACGATATTAGAAAATTAAAAATATTTCTTTATTTAATCATGTATTCACTGTAGGTAGAATTTAATAACATTTGTTAATTTGATTCTCGACATTTTCCCAAAAATTTGGTGGAATCAGGAGGAGGAGAAATGATTTGAATATTTTTAAAACAATTTCCACATTCCAAATACTGAATTATCTCTCTTAGATTTATTTACTAGTGTCATATTTTGATAATTTTTTTCCCATAAGATTTTGAACAAATAAAATTTAAAAAAATGGTCAGACTTTGGATTTAAAATCTTGCATAAAGAATAAAGTCAGAAATAGTGATATAATTTATTTCATTTATATATTAATACATTTGCACCTATGTATGGTGAGTGTAACACTTGGTATCACAGTTACTAAGAGGGAAAAGATAAAGAGAGACTATAGACAAAAATACAATGAAAAATACAGAGATTGGAGGAGGATCATCTTAGATGAAGGCAGTTGTTTGTAGTGAGGGGTCGAATCATGTTCTGTGATGTAACAATCTGCTGAAGACAAATTTGTCCCTAAACTGCAAAATGACCTTTTGAAATTAAAATCTGTTCTTTTAAAAATCTTCATGAATTTGTTACCGACTGAGGGCACCCAGACTATGTTTAGTATCTAAGGGGGAAACAAAAAGAGAGGAGGACATAGTGAGACAAAAAGGGAGTGTGACACAGAGAGGGTTTGGAGGAGGACCAGCTGAGATTAAGACAGTTGTTTGTAGTGTGGGGGTTAAATCATGTTTCATAACCTAAAAGTCTGTTGGGGAACATTTCAGTATTTTTAAGAGCGACAATGTCATTTTTCGTATAATTATCTGGGAATGGTCACGGGTTGAAAAGTACAGAGTGCAGTATTGAGACATTTATTAGTAAATCTTGCTAGTTTATATTATCCGATTTAGTCTTCTCTCTAGGGAAAAAAATATGTGTATTTTTTTAGATTCTATTTGAGGTCAATAAGTTGGAAAAAATGTCCTTCATAAAACATCTGTGAATATTACCACTCAACATGTTTCTCCATATCACTCAACTTTCATAGGATCTGCTGAAGTGTAAGGGGTCACAAATTGCTGCTGTCATTTCTATAGCAGGTAGCTGTTTACAAATGGTTGATGATAACAGGTTTTGAATTCATAGTTGTTGTTCTTTTAGACTGAAGCAAAGACTGAACCTTCTGACCCCTCTATCACCCTATTAATCTCCAACCACTTCTCAGCAAAGCATTCCAGGCTTTAATCAATGCTGAAGTGGTTAAGCATCTTACCTCTCATGACCTACTCTCTGACAAACAATATGGCTTCCATTTTGCCAGGTCTACTGCTGATGTGATAACAGCCATCACTGAATATGTATATCAGGTTCTTGATAATAACGTCAAAGCTCAAGCTGTAGCTCTAGATATCTCGAAAGCCTTTGACAGGCTTTGGCATGCTGGTCTTCTGTGTAAGCTCCAGGGCTATGGTATTACTGGATATTTGTTTGATTTAATCCAATCATTCCTCTCAAATCATGAAGTGAAAGTCGTTTTGAATGGGCTTGCTTACAGATCCTTTCACATAAACACGAGTGTCCCCTAAGGCTCTATCCTGGGTTCTATGCTGTTTCTGATTTTCTTCAGTGATCTTCCTTATGTCATCTGTTCCCAAATTCAGAGTTGTTCTAGACTGAAGCAAAGTCTGTACAACTATTTAATCCATAGCTGGGGGAGAATAGATGTGAGATGTTACCACAATCATAATTTTATTAGTTCCACGTTTTTATTTAACCAAGTGTTAAGGCATTGCATGTGCGGTTAATAGCTTGAAACAAGTACTGAAAAGACTATAGCAATTCTAATCACAAAGGGAAGCAACTCAGTTTGATGACATCTAAAATAAGTCCCGTATATAAACTCAGACAGCATTCTGAACCTCAAACTTCATTTCACCACAAGATGGATTTATATTTTTCCTGATAGTATTTGCATGAAAGTGAATGTGACAAACTCAAAATTTGAACTCATCTCCCCAATTTCTCTGTTGAGTTATATTTAGAACACTCTATCTAGCAAGCAAATAAGTGAGGTGAGTTAATGGCCTTGGCACAGTAAGGACAACTGAGATGGATTAAGGCCCTTGTCAAAGTTATATACCAGTCTGGTCGTGAGAAGACTTTAAAGCAACACATACTACAACCAATGTCCACCATGGGGAACAAAGATATTCATAGATATGAGTTGACAACCTAGCTGAAAGGTAGTAATCTTGTAGAGTGAAAATCTCATTGACTGTAAGTACCATGTTTCTGTCATGTTATATTGTTGTTTTACATTGTTACATTTAATAAAAATGGTAAACATATTTTGGCACCTTTCTTTTCATTTCCTTTGAGTACCTTGAGGTACAACCCAACATCTCATTCCTATCCACTGTACATCCATTCCTATATATATAGGATGGGAATAATCTTTGGCTTGTATCAATTATATAGCTTCCAGACTTTAGACTGGATTCTTCAAGATAGGTGATGGAAATACATGACTAAGTAAAGAAATTTAATGCAGTTAATTCAATACTTAAAATGTGGAATTTGTTTTGACGGAAGTTGAAACTTTTTTATTGTTATTACTGTCTTTGCAGTGTGATTTGTCCTGGTGTACTTTATTAACAATTGTGTCATGCCAGTAACAATACCGCTTCATTTTATATCTGCCAATAAGATAGAGACCAGGATTGTAAATTTGTATCAGACAACATTAAGCTATCTTTAGTACAAGCATGTGTACAAAAATAGGAAGAGAATTAGAATTTTGTCACTCATCATTTCAAAGCAATCAAAAAATAAATCCTACTAACCAATCAGAAGAAAGAAAAATATTGCTGTCCAATCCACAAAAATTTAATCAAAAATTTACATAGCTGATCTAGACTTATTTTTCAGTAGTTGATTGGTTTGATTCTGAAACAATGTGCAAAGGACTCTCTGGGAGTAATGCCTCCAATTTATTTCCACAGAAACTTTAACAAAGAATCACAATAGATAGATGGAGAGAGCTAGATTTAGTTACAACTCATTATTTTTCAACATGGTAGTCATACTATATTTGCCTACATATGAGGTCTGCTAAAAAGTATCTTGATGGTTGCTGTAAAAAGAAAACTACAACACATAACAATTCAGCATTTAATTGCCTTCAAATTTGTCCCTTTCTGAAGCCACACACTTTGTCCGGTGTTGCTTCCACTGATTGAAGCATTTCTGGAACTCCTTTTTGGGGATAGTGAGCAGCTGCCTCATTGCACTCTCTTGGATTTCCTTGACAGCTTGAAATCTTGTTCTGTTCAGGTGGGATTTGATTTTTGAAGAGGAAAAGGTCACAAAGGTCGACATCTGGAGAATATGATAGTTGTCAGATTTGGGGAATGTTGTGTTTTGTCAAATACTGCTGTACAAGCCATGGTCACTTATGGAACCTCTGTGGTGTGATGATACAACCACACTCTACACACTTTCCTTCCAATTACTGCTATAAACAATGTAAGTGAACAAGAATATAACTAATGTGTATGTGTGATAGAGTTCAAGGTCATTTAGTGCCAAGCAGCTTCATTCTGCATGTGTTAGCACTGTTACAATAGCAACAATCTCGATACTTTTTGTTCAGACCTCATATTTTTATCAGTGATGAATATTTTGTTGGTTGACAGCTGCACAGGGTCATACAGAACATGATTTTTCATACATATCACTGTGCTACTGCTGAAACAGATTACCTACCAACTAACTGTGCTCACATTCAATGTTTGGTCTCTGTAAATATTCACTGAATGTCAATGAGTGCAACTTTTCCTTCGTAGAAGAATTCACTGAAGCACTTCTGCTTCATCCACAATTTCATGTCAGACACTACTTTTCCAACCTATTATTCAACTGCTGTTGGTAACAAAGTGAAGAAATTTAGTTTTAGGTTGTTGGTGGGATGGTCCGAAAACGGATTTTGACATCATGGACCAACATAAAATAGTAGGAGGCATTACTTTTGGACCCCCAGTCCAAAACAACCACATACACACATATATATCAGTAAGTTTCTGAAAGAAATGTTTCCTATTTATTTCACAGAAACTTTAAAAAAAATACAGGAAGCACAATAACAGCCTCTTTCCCACATGTGCAGTGTTGCAAGCCTATCATTACTCTACTAATTGTTCAGGTGAGCTCCACTCTCTAGTTCCTCCAGTTCAGAATTTTACAGATACAACTTGCCATATTACGTCCAAGGGGTCAAATGACCCACCTTCCCTCCATATTCCATTTGTAAGGAGTAAGTTCCACTCATCCATCTTTTTCCCTAAGTACTGCTACTCTGTGGAACAAACTCTTTCATGGATGTTTCCATCAATAGTACAATCTTAACCTCTTCAAGAGAAGGGTCAGTTGCTACTTATCCTTCATATCCTCTTAGTGTTTGCCTCTTTCTTCTTCCTCTTTCATTCATATCATACACCTCATTCAATAACCTTTACCACAAATGTCTCTTGAGCCTTGTACTGGATGAACTTTAACCTAAAACATTCCATCATGAGAGCAAGATTTCAACTATTTATCCATATAATCACACCATTGGCTTTCCATGTTTGTGGCACTCTTCATTTTGTGGATTGATAGTTGAGTAAGGTCAATCTAAACATGGCTTGTCACACATATTGCTGTTATCATTGATGAAAAACCTTACCCACCACCTTACTGTGCTCACATCCACTGTTTGGTCTTTGTAAATGTTCACCAAATATCAGTGAATGTCAATGAATGCAACATTTTTCTAATTCAGTGATATACCTCTAATTCATACACACTTTCATGTCAGATGTCATTTTGCCAAACTGCTGTTGAAGGCAAAAATAATTATTGGCCATAACAACTACCAACATCCACCTCCAATGTTATGGGCCAACATAATGAAATAAGAAGCATTACTTTCTGTGCAACCTTTGTATTTAAAACTGATTTACTTTAGTATTTTTTTTTTTTTTTTGCTGTTGGTATTCATTTCTACTAAAATGAATATTCATCTCAGACTTGTTAATCAGTCTTTTGGGATATGTTTGCCAGCCATTAATCATGTTAACATTTTTCTATTGATCAGTCATTTTTTTCCTTCATGTGTGGTCAGTTCGTCTGTTACTGCTATACTTTCCACACCTACACTCATGTAATGAATGTGGGTACTTTTCCATGCATAAACAAACTTTTACTGTACTTTATTCTCTCCACATTTTTTTAATGCCATGTTCAAGATGTGGGCAATTATACTCTCTATTGATTATTTTTTATTTAGTATCTGTGAATTGCCATGACTTCTTGGGAGAAATAACGGAGTGGTTTCCCATTTTATCCTTTATAATTACTTACAAGAAACAAACACAAGTTTTAACTTTTGAATGCTTCAAACACCCTTTTGATGGTATAAAGATATTTTTCCTTAAAAAGGCTAAAAAATAACTCCCAAGTCTTATACATGCAGCTGATATATCAGATGTCACAGACTACCAGTATTTGTATTTCATCTAATTTTATAATATTGTAATATTAAATGTAAATAGTGTAGGTTTATATGTAAAAATTGAGATATGTGGTAAGCTATTGTTTACCCAGAGGACTACCAGTGCTACCTAGCCTAACTTTATAATAATGTCATATTATGCATAAAATATTAGGATGATTTTATATACGTGATATATACTGTACATACAAACACTAATGGGTATGTCCCAATCCTCATAAATACGTTAGGCACTATTGTAAGTGGGGGTAATATGCTGTCTACCACTGGCAGGGGTTTACCTACTTCATGCCACTGGCAAGTGTTATATTTTGTTGATGTTATAAAGATTACCATTTCATTTCCAACCTCTGTTTTGATTATTCCTCATTCAGTAAGCCTTTCTAGGTTACAACAATATGATTGTTACATTCTTTCCAAAATCATATCTTCTTCTGATTCACGCGACACTAATTTTCACCACGAGCCAGATGTGAATGCTCCAAACTTAACTAAAAATCTAGCAGCTGTGCAAGGCCCTGCGTATACCTTCCACTTGCTCACATACTCAAAGAAAAAAAAAACAATCCAGAATTTTCACCCAAGAGCACCCACTCATCCCTAAAGAAGCAAAATGAAAATTGGAGCCAATTTGAACCTCAAAAAGCACGTAAAAGGACATTCAGCAGAATGTGACCTCCCATCTTTAAAGACGTTAGACTCAACTAGTTTGCCAAGACCATCATACCAATAAGTCACAATTTATCCTCCATATGCCTCACTGGATGCCTTTACAATTACACTTATCTCACTTTTTTTCATACAATAAACATCTACTTTGATTTTTCATTTATTGTATTTTATGTTTATTGCTTTAAAAATTTGTTACTTTTTCTTCATTCTACCATGATACCCTTAGTAATGCATAAATACATGTTTATATAATAACAACTGATGTCTGAGGTTGTTGTAGGTGTGTTTGTAGATATGGTCACAACATGTGCTTGAGGACAAGGTGGGTGGAAGTAAGGGCAAATTTAACCCTTGAACCATGTGAGGCCACTCATGTTCTATTGGCAGACAGTCGGATTTGCTCTCTTACTCGAGTTGTTTGTGGATGTCTTGGGGTTATGTTGTTGTGCTCCAGTCTTGGAAAAGCATTCTGGCCATGCGTTACTGGGTGGTTCATCTGTTGTTTTTGACGTTTCAGTATATATATTATTTATTAATTAAAATTCATGATTAAAAGTGCCATTAACAATTTTCCTACCTGTATATTTGTTACTGACATTGTTTTTTAAATGATTTTCAGTGCCATTAGGCAATTCTTGAAAGATTCATGCATTTTCCCAAGGGTATTCCACATGACTTCGAATAAAAGGTTAAGAAGAACACCCATCAATACTAGAAAGAGTTATAACAGCTACTTGAGAAACCTATTTTCAACTGAGAGTACAATCAATGAATGCTGAATTTTTCCTTATAAGGAAGCAGCTAATATTACCATTACCATTGATTCTAAGTGAACATAAGCAAACTCAGCTGAAATTTGAACTCTGCTTGCCAATTCCATTTTATATGCCAACAACCATTATGTTACCTTTCAACTCCAATATATATATATATTTTTATGTTTATACATTCTTTTTTAGATACAAATATTTAAGTAAATGCTCTTTTTTTATAATAAACAGTATTAATAACATTTACCAGCCTGAATGTTCGAGAAATTTTCATAGAAAATATTCGTCCTCTGACAAGAATCGAACCTGTATCTTATATGGAATCATTATTTAGCCTGACGTGCCTTAACTGATCGAGCCACTGAGGATCGTTCGATTAGCAAGGACGATTTTACTGCTTTTAAACTTCAATCTTCCATGAATCTCTCATGTACATTCATATCTGCTCAAAGCGTATCCAAATGTAAACAAATGACGTCACATATGAAATGGACAAAGTCCGACAATTATTTTAAGACATTTTTATGTTTTATCTATAAAAAAATGTATAAACATAAAAATGTCGGACTTTGTCCATTTCACATATATATATATATATATATATATATATATATATATATGTAAAACGGTGATGAATTATTTTAAATAATGAAACCTTCAACATGAGAATACTCAATATATTCTCAACAGTGATGTTTCCAATACTTTTTGTCTTGAAGCACTAAGAATAAAAATGGCTGTCAGATGCACATATATATTCAGCTGATTTTGTTTGCGAGATACATAGAACACCTTCACCACTCTCCTTGAAGGAAAATAAAAGAACTGATGGAGAGTGAGAGAGGAACTGACAAGGAGTTGTCTTTTCTTAGACATAATTTTAGCTTTGCATAAATCATGAGCAAAACAGCCTCGGAATAATATCAATGTTGCTGAATTAATATTTAAGGTCATGGCTGTAAATTGTAAGAGAGAAAAGTAATGCACATCAACTGTCATCTTATCTGTTGTCTGTGTCTCATTATGAAATCATTAACAACACTCAGCTTGTACATTTGTTATTGAACTTAGAAGAGATTTGGTCAATTTTGATATCTAAAAGCAGAAAAATATTACTATAATGGCATGATGATCAACATTTAAAAAGGTTAAAATATACCAAACACTAAAGAGTTCAAATTACTTATGGACTGATAAATTATGTGGACACATAAATTACCTATTATGACTCATAATTTAGTCAATCTGTGACACTTTACTAGATTTGGCATTAACTAAATTATATGACTGTAATATACATGGTAGCTTATCTGGTCTTGTCCTCATTAAGTAGAAGTTACTGGATTGTGTCATAACAATTAATAAAAGAATAGATTATAAATATATAAAGTTAAATGATAGAAGCTCAAAACAAAAAATTCCATTCTAACTTGTATTCCATTTCCAAAGTAGCTTTCTACATGATATAGAAATCTCTTAGCAAGATGTTGTGAAGTTGTGTTAATATCATATTGTTAAGGTATCGTCTTACTTCATATTTTAATTTGTCATTTATTTACTTTACTATTTCTTTTACACTATTTACATTATTTGGACTATTGTCCTCATCTTTGTCGCCATATTTATTACAACATTTCAGCTGTTGTACATTCTGGCCTTCTTCAAGTGGTTGGAATATCGGACTGAACCCTTTATTTCGCTCACTGGGGTAGACTCTTCTAGTTCCATGTGCCATGATTAATGGATGGCAATTATCAGTTATCTCCTGTTAATTCCCCTCTCTAAGTTCTCCACTGCCTTAACCGGGTATTGAACTCGCCCTCTTTGGGTCTTGTCACTGGAACTAACCAACACCTTTATCTACTGTGCCATGTGTCCTTGAGACAGATACTATTTCTGTTGGAGTTATTTATTATATGAGTGGGTGCTAAAAAGTTCTCTGACTGACTTGCTTCTAAAAATCTGACCAAAAATTGGATTTTTAAAAAAATCACTTTTTGTTAGACTGAGAGCTTTTCATAACAGCCTTATTTTATTAGTAAAATTTGTATTCTTGTATTTTTCAGTATATAAGAAATATATTTAAATAAAAAAAAACTATTCAAATATCTCATTACATTCAGTGTGCTGCTTTTATAATTAGAAAGTAATTTACTAAAGTTAAAAATAGTTATGGGGTTTGGATGAAATATAGTGAATGATAATCTGTGAAATATCCCCTTATCTTCTAAGCCTGCAGATCTAGTCATTTCTGACCTCTGACTTCCTAATTTTCATTACACGATATACAGATTGAGTGGCTAACTTGATCTGACAAATTTTACGTTCCCTTTCTACTTTGCCTTAATAACAAAAATATTTGGTTTGTTCATGCAGAAAATGTTTGCAAGATGTGGAGCTGGTGTAAAGTCAATGATCAACAATAAGAAAAGGCAAAACTAAAAGGCCTAATTATATGAGATCATGTCTCACAAGGGAACAAATAAAAAGAAATTGTGGCCAGACATGATCTCAAATAGCACTTCTTTTTCTTTGATCCCTTCAGCAATATTTGCTCCTTTACAATTCCTCTCTCCCCTTATTGTTTCCTCTGCCTATTTGCACAAATTTGTCAAGTAAGATACTTATTGCTTTCCTCTACTTCTCTTGCCTTCAATATATCCTGTGAGTGCTAAATTCTCCAAACCTTCTTTCCTCATTACATGTCCAAATCATTTCAGCTGACTCTTTTTGATTTTTAGCACCAATTTCTTTGTAGTTCTTATTCTCCTTGGAACTTCCTTGTTTCTCACTTTATTTTTTTCATTGATTCTATCAACATTTGTTAGTAAAACCATACCTGTTGATTCAAATCTTTTTTTTTCTGTGATGAAATTGTCTGCCTTTTACTGTTATATGAGCGTCATTCAATAAATAAGTTGAATTTTTTGGTATAAGGACTTCTAATACAGATCGAAGCTTACTCTTTTTTATTTTTTTTGTTTTACTTCTTTTTCACATGGATTTAATTTCTTTTGCAGATTAAAAAAAAGTAAGCTTCTATCTGTATTAGAAGTACCTATACCGAAAAATTCACCTTATTGAATGACGATACAACATTTCAGCATTCTTTTCTTCATTATTAATGTTATTCTTTGATCTTTTAAAAATCTTACTCAATTTCTGAAAAGTATCCTTTGCTGTTCCTGTGCACTCTTTCCAATGCTGTCTCAGGCTTTACATCATTTGTTATTACATACCTGGATAGATAACTTTATGCACCTGCTTAAATATGATTCCCTGATACATAACTCATACCTTGGGCTCTCCTCTTTGCTGACAATGATACATACTGATTTCTTACAATTATGAATTTTCTACTTGCTTTCTCTGATAATTCTTTCAATTTTTCCTTTGAATTTATAATCAACACAGTGTTACTTGTTAAGCTTATGTTGTTAAGGTTTCTTTCTACCAATAATAAATTACCATAGGTCCTCAAAGTCTCAGAAAATCATCTTGCTGTACAAATTAAATAAATCCAATGAAAAATATATCCTTGTTACACTCTTCCTATTTTGATAGACTCACTTGTCATCCTTTATTTGCACACAATGTGTTTGTTCTCAGTACAGATTGGGGAATATTCCCATATCCTTTCTATGTAGATTGAGCTTCTCTAACATCTCAAGATGTTTTTAATGTTATACTTTACCAAATGCCTTTGTATACCCTATGAAATATGGTTATCAGTGTTTTCTGCATTTCTATTGTTTTGATTGTGAACTTTATATTTCTTGTTACAGCATCTTGAATGAAGCTTTGATTGTTTTGGCTCAGTTCTTGTTTAATTCTGTGACAAGTTATAGTTCTTAGAATCCTGACCTTGATATGTGGCACACCAACCTGTTTGTTCAATTAAATTCACATTCATTCACAGCTGATTCCTTTGGCATTTATTTGAAAATTGATCTCATTAGATTTTCTGATATCTTGCCACTATTATATATTTAATTTAACACTTCAGTAAATTTACCATTCTGGAAATCATCTCAGGTTATTAATTTCTCACTGATAGTCTTACCTAGTCCTGCTGCCTTTTTGTACTGGGTTCAAATATATCCTTTTTTCAAAGATGCAAACTACATGATTAATTCTCCTGTTCCACACAAGAATTTATTGTTACAATATATGTAATCTTTATAATGAACAAAACTAATGTGCACACTATGGAAAAAAGATTTATTCTCCCATTTCATTTCCCCCATTATGGGCATCATTATATCCATGATATAATAACACTGTATGTCACAGGCAGAATGGAATAGCAGAAAGAAAAAGGAATGACAAACATGCTTTGTTTTCCAAGAGAGTTTTATGTTAGGTTGTACATATATTGATATATATATTTGTCACACATAGAGAAGTTATAACATGTCTGCAACAACAAGTTGTGTGTAAAATAATGGGATCTTTAATATTTCCTGAAGAAAAAAAATAAGTGATCTAAAAAAAATAAGGAGATCTTTAATATTTCCTGTAGGGAAAAACTGGAATTACAGTGGTTTCTCTATGAACCTGGTGAGGCCATGTTGTTTTTCCTGTAAAACCTAACGCTGTGGTCTAGAAACATCCCTTTTCTTCTCTGGGCTTTACATTACAACTGCTCTTTGTTACTCTATTCCCTGATGTCACTCACCTGCCATCATGTGAGCCTTGTGAAGGAAGATAATCACTTTTAAAAATGTATATATCACCTTCTCCAGGCTTAGGCCATCTCATGTTGACACTCTGATTCTTATATGATCACCAAAGTTAAACAACATTAAACCTGGTCAGAACCTAAATGAGTGATTACTTGGGAATACCAGATGCTGTAAGCTTGGATGCATGGGTGGTGTAATGGATAACAGCTTGGTATTGGAAATTGGAGAACTGAGTTCCAGTTCCAGTCAGGCTCGTTATATTCATTTACGTGCAAATACTCTTGAGAAAGGTATGAGTCCAACTTATGCATTGGTTAATTTATGTTCAAATTCTCCCAAGATAGCAGAAAAATGGTCTAAACTGTAGAAAAATTAAATTTAAAAAAATTTTAAAGCACTTTCATAAGTCTTCAACCAGACCAGATAAATAAGGAAAATTACTACCCAAATAAAACATATATATATATATATATATATATATATATATATATATATATATATATATATATGGCAAATCAAAGGTATTACCTTATGATATAAAAAATTTGTTTCAAAGAGGACATATTATGAGGCTTATGGCTACATCACATAAAAACATTGGTTCTCATATGACCACTGAGGTTAAGAAATGTCATGCCTAGTCAGTACCTAGATGGGTGACTGGCTGGGAATGCCAGGAGCTGTAAGGTTGGATTTATGGATAGTGTAATAACAGCTTGGAATTGTTAATCAGAGAGCCAAGTTCCAGTTCCTGTAGTGTTTGTTATATTCACTTACATGCAAATACCCTTGGAAAAGGTATGAACCCACCTCTTCTCCCCCCAATATAAGGGTTAATTAGTAAGACTTGTAACACTAAATCATTATTTACTACAAAAAGAAAGAAAATTTCTTACAATCTAAAAACAATTTTTCTGGCTTTAAATAACCTGCAAAGAGTTGATAATCCATAGAAAGTGAATCAACCAACCAACAGATTATTGAACAAAATGTCAGAAATATTTTCCAAGTGAAGTTGTAGGCATAAGAAGAAATAGCAGCTCTGTTAGTTAACCACTGACTAAATGATAATGGACTAATCCATATTGATATGTAGGAAAATCCAACCCAAGCATTTTATTATGTACCTGATGGGAAACCAAATTATGTACCTGATGGGAAACCAAATTATGTACCTGATGGGAAACCAAATTATGTACCTGATGGGAAACCAAATTATGTACCTGATGGGAAACCAAATTATGTACCTGATGGGAAACCAAATTATGTACCTGATGGGAAACCAAATTATGTACCTGATGGGAAACCAAATTATGTACCTGATGGGAAACCAAATTATGTACCTGATGGGAAACCAAATTATGTACCTGATGGGAAACCAAATTATGTACCTGATGGGAAACCAAATTATGTACCTGATGGGAAACCAAATTATGTACCTGATGGGAAACCAAATTATGTACCTGATGGGAAACCAAATTATGTACCTGATGGGAAACCAAATTATGTACCTGATGGGAAACCAAATTATGTACCTGATGGGAAACCAAATTATGTACCTGATGATTGCCAAATTGGGAAACAGTTGAATTTACATTTTTTTGTAATTTGTTTTTACAGTTATAGTTGCTTTGTCAAATTGATATTGAGCTCTGGCTTTTAACCAATTCCCTGTGGGAGGAAGTTGGTTATTGTCATTAATAACACCATTATTATCTATTAGTATTTCATATACTATCATGGTTTTGCCTCATAAGCAACGATTATTTTACATGTCAGAATGGTGACTGTAAGAAGCACCAATTTATGACAATACCTTTTTCTCTTCTCCCATGAGCATGTGGATTGATTCAATAACAATGGCCCTATGGAAAATCTTTTACTGCCAGAAATGCTTTTCAGCAGCTTTTCTTATTTACAGTGATCAGTACCATAGGAGATGAATGTTCTTTTTAAGGAAGTTCTATATCACTTTTATGGTGACCTCTCTTTTGCATTGATAGAAGGCCAGGTCATCAAACATTAGATATTTAGTAGTTGATTATCTTCATTTATGAATAGTCAGTCCAATGCAGTGGGTTTTTTTCTTCTTCTGAAGACTTGGTTTTCTTTTGCCTTTATGAGACTATACACACAGGCACACCCACGCTTGCATATTAAGTGTTACCAAATATTTCTGGGTATTTGAACAGATGGATCAATCTGTTCATCATTTCTCTTTTGTTGGATATTTCATAAATTTCTTGAAATCTCTAACAAATCTAGAAACTCAATTTACTTACTTTTTTCTTTGTCTGAGGAAGCCATTTTATACCTTAATTCTCTGAACATTTAGGTAGTTTTTTTTTTAATTTACTTATGCTCATCCTATACAAGGCCCAAGGGCCACTTAAGGTAGAGGGTTACTGAAGGCTTTTGTTGTGTGAGAATAAGGGGCTCAGTTTATGAAGCTATGTGTGAAAGATAAAAATTAACACAAGACTTGAAGAGGTTAAGATTAGAGTGGTTGGGAAAGTAACCTCCTGGATTCTGGACTAGGTTCTTAGGAAGAAGGTATCTGAATGGAAACTTCTTCCTTATTAATGGAATATTACCTCAAAATACATAGTGTAGCAAGTCTTAACTGAGAGTTGGGGCAACTAAGGAATGTAGCTTGTCTGAACATTTTCCATGGAAATAGCAATAGGGCAGTAACAGGTTTGCAATTTTTCATCCGTGGGAAAGATGTTGTAAAGGGGAATGCAGTTCATCACCCACAAGGCTACATGTATGCTTTTAGACTCTGTCAAGATTCTGAAGTGAACACTGGGCAGCTATAGCCCAGATATGGTAGCAGTACTCCATTTTTTGCCTGATCTGGCTCTTTTAAAGGTAGAGGATGACAGGGGGAGTCAGGTACTTACTGCAGTGGTACAAAGAACCAGACATTTTTCCAGCATCTTTAGCAATGGATTATATATATATATGAGTTCCACTTGAGGTCTGGTTCCAGTAGGTATTCAAGATAAGGGGACTCTTTGAGAGAACACCTATTCATTGCAATAAGCAAAAATTCAGGGGCCTCTTGGTGATTATGGAATGTTCACATACTTCAAAAGTTTTTTTGAAAGGTATTCAATGTTAGCCAGTTTTTCCTCCATAGAGTTATCAAAACAAGGTCAGAAGTTAGATAAGCTGCCAGGGTCACTATATATATATATATATATATTATAAATTAATAGATTTAAAATTATTTTTTTCCGCTACACAGTGATAACCATGTTTCAGAAATGGAAGCTTCGCTTGATGAGGAAATGGAACTAATGTCTTTGGTTTAATAACAAAATTAAATTCAGGGGCTTTAGCTTCCATTTCTGAAACATGGTTATCACTGTGTAGCGGTAAAACCATATTTTAAATCTATTAATTTATAATATTAATGCTCTGTAAATTTAAATTTACATTGAGCACTATTGTGTAAAAATAAAAATATCTATAAGAACACCGGATTTTATATCTTACTGTTCTTTCCTTTTTATTTATATATATATATATATATATATATATATATATATATACGTGTGTGTGTGTGTGTGTGTACAGAATGGGCCCAAAATAGGTGTATGAAGAATTGAGGGATAATGACAAGAAAACACAAGTGTTATATTTAACGAAACAAGATGAGGAATTTATTTACAAATTTACACATTTGAAGTTGTCAGTTGCTTGTTTCAGGAAAAGGAATCAAATATTTAAAGTTCGTAGTTTCAATGAATTGTCAAGAAGAGGAAATGTTCAGATCAAATCATCGGACACAAAGTAATATTCCACAATGTTTAAAACAAATTGAGAGAGTTCGTTTTCCACATAAACATTATACGGTTGTATACAACATGAATGAAAAGATATATTTTAAGGTACTTAGCTTTTGAGTTGAGTTCAGTCGTGTGCCATACGTGATACATGCTTAGGTGATCATGTACCTTTCGATATATGACTGACGAGGCATATTTTTTCCCACTTTAGGCTGCCATTTCTTTCTGTGGTAGACCAGTTGCTATCCAAGGCTATAGAACCAGGTCCGTCCTGCTATTTACCCATAGCTGGGGGAGAAGAGGAGGATTCATACTTTTCCGAAGGGTATTAGCACATAAGTGAATGTAATGGATTCGGCTCTCTGATTCCTCAATCTGAGCCGCTATCTATTACTCCACCAATGGAGTTGAATAGAGTTCTTTAAAATTGCCCTGCTCTTATAAGAGGCTGATAATGTGCTAGCATGTAATTTGACACTGGCGTTATTCAGACATGTTGAACTCTGCTCCTCTCTGCCTTGATTCTACTTTCTCCGCCTGTTTATATCAAAAAGCAATTTGACATTGACTTTTTACTTTTTCTCAGGTTGTAAGCCGCTCCCTTTTCTATTGGTCAAAATAAATTTTCACGTAGGCTTGTTAAACTTTGCCTTGGTCTTTTCTTCAGCCGGAGCCAATAAATTTTTACGTAGGCTCGTTAAACTTTGCCTTGGTCTTTTCTTCAGCCGGAGCCAATAAATTTTCACGTAGGCTCGTTAAACTTTGCCTTGGTCTTTTCTTCAGCCGGAGCCAATAAATTTTCACGTAGGCTCGTTAAACTTTGCCTTGGTCTTTTCTTCAGCCAGAGCCAATAAATTTTCACACAGGCTTGTGAATTTGGAAACGGTGAAGAAAAGAGTTACTTTTATTTCATATGCACCACACATAGAATTTACAGTTTGTTTTTACATTTAAGTAGATTTATATTTATTTATCAAAATTACATTTGTTTAATACTGTTTAATCTTGTAAGTGCTCATGGGTGGTACAAATTCAGTGTCAATTTCTACATTAGGATTCATGTTGCGTCTCTGTCCTTGTACAGGGTGCGCTCAGGGGCTTCTCTGTCAAAGGACAGAGGGGCAACTGAGAAAATAATACTGAGAGGTGCCCAACCCTGGTGAACAGCTGCCCGAGGCCGCACACTCCCATTGCACCACTGGATCGGTGCTTGTACCAAGGTCAGCGCAACCGACGGATGCGGGGGCTGAGGGGAATTTTTGTTCCTGTCCTGGGCGTATGCGCTCGGGTCCCCACCTAAAAATAGACCTTGTGTCACATCTCGTCCTAGTGGGGGGGGGGACAGAGTAAATACTTACATTAGGCATCATGGGGATGTTTTCAGTATGGATAGCTCCTGAGATGCATGTTACATGGACTGTTTTGGACTGTTCACAAATGTCATAGTGACTCTCATCTCATTTCCTTCATTCAACTACATCCTTAGATATCCAGATTTCAGTGCGTTAACCACTGAACCAGTTTTTTTTCAAATTTATCTCTTATATGATAAATTGCTAGCTGTGCTGGTTGAACAGTGTCAACTGCTTCTCTGCATGTTTTGTGTACCTGCTCACCATTTTCAATCTTCTAATACACCTTTAGAATCCACTTTCTTTGTCAAATTATTTGCCATTCACAATACGTGTAAAAAATAAGATGTCATGTTGGTATATAAATAATTAAACAACTTTATACTCATTTTTAACCCAACCTGTGTATATATATATATATATATATATATATATATATATATATATTACAATGAATCATTCATACAAAAAGTAGATTAGTAAAGTTAATGATATAAAATGTAAAATCCTTTCGCAAACAAAATTTTAAGGGTGCATTTTATATATATATATATATATATATATATTGCACCTTTAAAATTTTGTTTGCGAAATATATATATAAATATAAAAGTGAACATAGAAGTCAACACTTAGAGGCGACAGTCTGTTTCGTATATAAATAAACCAAATGCGATTAAACAAAATATTAATAAGCACCACAAGAACTATAATAATAGCTCCATAAATCCATTTGCAGAAAATTAAAACTAAAGATTATTGAAGCTATTTACTTTCAACAAAAGCAACATTCAAAAAATAACTAAAACCCTGTATTCTTGAATGCATATAAAATAATATTACACATCATCACATGTTTCTGACACATGTTGCCATTAGACATTGGGATGATTTACTGTATTCTACTGAATTGGATTTTGTATTCAAAGAAAATATAGTGACCCTTTTAAACAGTGCTGGTAAGGCTTGCCAGTGTGTTTGTGCAGCGTTACAATTTTCATATGCTTCCTTGGAATAATGTCCGTTGCAGACAATGGTCATAGGACAAATAATTGACAGTTGAGACAATAGTGTCTGAGCGTGATAAAAATCTGATGCATTATTTTTCATGGCAAAACAAATTTCATCATACACCCTGAAAAGAGATTCATCTTACTGCACACCACTGCAAATGACCTAACCTGAGGAAAAAATAGAAATTGATTACACCCTGTCACTCCAGTGAGTCTAAAACTCACCGTATGGTGAAAGAAAGGAAACTAAAGTGGTTGTTTAAATTAATTTGCACAAGGGTGTACTTTCACTTTAAAAAAAAATTTGTATAAAAGTTATTTCAAAATTATCACAGAAAACAAAAGCTTCTAGATAATGGGTTCAGTAAATTGTGATTTTCTTTTTGTTTTCATCTACTTTATTTGAATAATTCTCTCATTCATTAACTTTTTTGATAACTTGCTTGTGTTTGCCTGTATAATACAGAGGTTTATCTTACAGGTTAAAATTTATTAAAAAAGATATATGGAACAATATAAGATTGAATTAAATTGGAACAAGAAGAAATATATAAAGAATCTTAATGAAACAATATTGTTTACATAGTTTCTGCCATTCTTGCTTTTTCATTTCATATTGAAAAAGGTTATTGTCAGATTGCTCCTGATTGGTTAAAATATGTAAACTCCATTACCACACAAACAATCATATAAAAATGTTTTGCTTTCCTTTTCTGAATGTTGTTCTATGTATAAATATATATTGCAGAGGATGTGTTGTCTGCAGGTTTATTTTGGAACAAGGTTGAGAACTTTTGAAGAAAGTGAATTCAAGATTTTCAAAAGAAATGAATTTCTACACCTGGAGGAATTTTATAATTATATTTTTTATATAAGGAAGTAACATTATGGGAGAAAAAAAAAGGTCTTGATTCACATTATTTTTTAGGAAGAAAAACACTGCATAAAAGTTAGATTATTAAAACATATGCCTTGGCATGTAACAGTTTCAACAATCTACTTGAAGAATTAGAAATATTTTTAGCAGAGCAATTGTTTCTATCAACTAAATTAAAAGGAAGACGATAAAACTCAAAGGATGAAATCTAAATGTAAAGAAAGAGAAAAAAAAAGAGAAATCACGTCTTTTATGCTCGGAGTGTGTTTGACAGGCAAAGAGTCTCTCAGTAGAGATAATCTATTAGAAGGAAGACAAAAAGGAAGAGTTTGAAAATAATCAGAGAAGGGATGCTTGTTATACTATAATACAACTTGTTCATTTCATGTTATTCATTCATTCAAGTAACTTTGGACCAAAAAAAAATAGAGATACTATTTTATCAACATCATCATCATCATCATAATTGTATGCTTATAAATACATGCTTGCATTTCTGTATTTATATATTAGTTGTTGGACCAACCAAAATTCTGTAGTTTGGTCATTTGGTCAAATATCAGAAAGTGGGTCAAGCTTATATCCTTTCAGAACCTGCACACACACACACGCACATGAACACGCACACACACACACACACATTTATATAAACGCACAAAAACAATTTGACAGCTTGATTCCTGGAGAAACAACAACATGTAGCTGGTTTATGAGTCAGGCAAACATTTATATCCAAGCATATCCAGACATTCTTGCTATTTTGAGACACATTGGATGTGCAGGTGGTGTAATAGATATAATATCTTTGCTAAAATAGTCATTCGTCTGATAGAAAGAAAAGTATTGTTCTGTATAAGACTATAAACCTTTTTCACCAAGTTAGGCAAAAGTTGCTAGAACTTCGAGTAATGCTAAAACATAAATAAAAAAGGATTTGCCATCTTCTTCAATTCTGGGCTGAGATCATCTCTAATGAAATTCAATTAATTTTGTTATTGCTTCCATATATATAAAGAGTGGAAAACCTTTCAGGCTCTCATACCTTCTTCATGTACCAGGATTACTCCTGCAGCCACTGTGCACAAACTTTCTGCGATCTTTGTTCAAACCCATCAGCTACTTGAAAGGGATATAGAACCCTTCCTATATTTGTGCTTGTAGAATGAAGCCACAGTGATCATTTACACTTAGTCCTCAGAGATAACCAATTTTCTCAAAATTCAGGTTTCAAAGATTTTATACAGGGTGACCCAAAAAAACGGGAACTTTTTAACAATCCAATAAAACCAAGAGTGAAGGAAGAAAAATATTTAATTCATAGTAATTGAAACCTTAAAACATGCCATTTAAGAAACAATGATGGAATTTTCATTTTTTTTATATTACGTCCTGTAGATGGCGTCCTCCTGTACGAATGCATTCTTGAAATCTACTGTTAAGATTCCTCATTGACTGCTGCAGCATCTCAGCTGGGATACTGTGAATGTCATTCTTGTTACTAAAATAGCGAAATGTTTACTTGCTCAAGGTCACTGTCTCGCAGTGTTGCCACTTGCTCATGTCTGGCAATACGCACTTCAAAAATTCCCGTTTTTTGGGGTCACCCTGTATTAAAACTTAAATATGTAAACTTCTGCTGAAGTTCTAGGAACTGAGCTTCATTCTATCTATATCAGTCATACTCTCAGAACGTTATTGGAAATGGTGTGGCAGTTCAGTTATCAGCATAAATGGAGGAAATTCCAAAAGAAAACATATAACCTTTGGACTTTCAGTTTTCCCATCTCAGTATCTCATGGCATGTAAAAACTCAAGTTAGTTTCTCATCTCACCTTAAAACTTCATTAGTGCAAACCTGTCATCCATCCCACACTCTTGCATCAAATGTGTGAGGCCCTTTCAAATCTTCAGTCATAAAGCCAAATCAGGGAATGCGGTTATAAAATATAACTAACCCTAACACCTGGAAAACACCAGTTTCTTTGAAGTAATCTTTTGTTTGCTTTATGCACATTGACTCACAAAAGGCAGTGGTAAAAGCCTGTATTACATTGTCTTGGACATGAAAGTCAAATACCCTGAACTTTTGGGTCATTTTCTTTGTGTGTGTATGTATATATATATATATATATATATATATAATTTCATTATCTGCATATATATATATATATATATATATATATATATATATATATACAGATAATGAAAATAACATTTTAAATTGAAAACAAAAATTGTAAAACAGATATTAGTTGTACATTTCATTTGTTTTAGTTGGGATAAGAAGTTATGTAGGACTACTTTTCAGGATGAAGGAATTGATTTACTGTCATTATAACTAGCAAACCAAGACTTAACCACTTAAGTAGTGTAGACAGGTCATTCAGCTAGTGTTTATAATGGATTCAACTCTCAATCTTTTGACATATCAGGGCCTAACAATTCAGTTTTTTCAGAACTGAAATGCTAGACTACCCACACATATGATTTGATTAGAGTTACTTAAAGCAACAAAAGACAAGTTGTGGCAAGCCATGATTGCCCACACACTGAAAGAACTTGGCACATAGAAGAAGAAGGAGGAGGAAAAGAAGAAAGCAGCTAATGGAAACCAAAAGATCATCCATATTCATGGCCTGAGTTGCTGGAGTCGAAACTTGACACATGACAAATATGAAGAATAACATTTTCTAAATGACAACAAAGATTGTAAAATAGACATTTCTTCATTATACATTTTGTTTGTTTTACTTTGGGATAAGAAGTGACATGGGACTACTTTTCAGCACTAAGGAATTCCTTTACTATTATCATAACCAGATATGATCCAATTCTTACTTGCCATTGGCATGTGTGTGTCTAGGCACACACAAATATATATATATATATATATATATATAATTGACCAATAAAACTAAATGACAAAAAATGTCTGCCATTTTTAATAGTATTTGCCTTAAATTATATATATATACTAAATAATAATAGCTGGCCACTCATAATCGAGGACACCCGGCTACTAGGGCAGCTAGCCAATCCGTATTGCAGACTCTCACTCAGGCACATTTGTGTTTGTTCAATTCACACAGAGCCAACCTGTGGTTTATGCTGCAACTATACAGAGCAGAGCTTAGCTACAGTTTCCAGGAGAGAGTGTGTTATCTAGAATGAACAACAATATGAACAACACCTGTACACTCAAACCCTCGGTCACAATTACTTGTGACTTTGTGCTAGCTATCGACAGTCCCAAGTGTTTTGTCTACTCAGTTTCACTCACAAGGCTTGGGTCAACCCGTGGTATGGTTTAGAGGCACTTTCCAAAGGTACTGCATACTGGAAAGATCCCCACTCCAGACTAACAACTTCAAGAAGTCTCCTTCCTGACAAATTGACCATGATGAGATTCAAACCTGGGTCTCATGTTCAGAAAGTGAACATTCTAACCACTCAGTCAGTATGTATATATTAAACACACACACACACACACACACACACACACACACACATATATATATATATATATATATATATATGGCAATACTATTAAAAATGACAGATATTTTGTGTTGTTTAATTTTAATGATCAACATTTCCACATTACATATACTTTGTACAACTAGACTGGCAGCTAGGTCTCATTGTTGCACTTTTGAAATAGCTACATATAAGCATAAGTTATATTCTCATAGTTTATTTTCTTACATTTTTGATCTCTGGAACTCTTTTCCAATTGCTTGCTTCCCTGACACCTACAATCTTCAAAAATTCAAATGCAGCATCAATTGCAATTTTCTGACTTCCTGTTCTTTTATTGTCCTTTCTCCTCACAATTGTCTTCTCATTCTCTTTCACTCTGTGTAACCCCTTACATCTTAGTGGCATTATTGCCTTTCTTGGGGTAAAATGAATTAAGAAAACAATCCTCCTCAACTATAAATATGAGAATAACTTTTTGTTTACAACATGATACTATTAAAATAAGTGAAGAAGAATTTGTAAGACTTATGAATTGATTTATCAAATCCACTTTGGAAAAACTCCTCTAGACACTGACAAACCGCGGCTAAATGAGAAGGGAGGAAAAGAAACTTGTTATGCAGTGTTACCTCCTTTTATTTTGAGTGCATGCGGTTACTCTTAATGCTGTCTCTTGATTGGTTGATATTTTGTTATAATCTGCTCTTTAGGTTATTTTCTTTTCTCAGGTGTGTCTCTTGATATTTTTTTTGTTTGGCCACTTTCTTTGGCTACATTATGACTGAGTTATGTAATGGTTGCGAGCTGAGGAAGGAAGGAAAAGGGAAAAATGTATTTTTGTGTAGACATCTTTGAATATATTGTTTTTGTTTTGTTATTTTGTTCTATGTTTGCTACAAGTGCATAGTTCTAGAACAGTGACAAAAACAGAAAGTCTGTTGGCCGTGAAGTAAGAATTACTCTGTCTGGTGGGATAAAAGCATCACATTTCAATTAATAATGTTTCAGAGAAAAGTGCTAACAATTATTACTTTCAGGATAAGACTTCTATATTTTCTGAAACTGGATGATGATTATTTATACTATTTGCATCATTTGCCCTGTTGTCCTCATCTTTATTGCCATATTCACGCTATTTCAGCTGTTGTATGCTCCAACCTTCTTCTATGTGTTGGCAATAAAGTAAATAACGTAAATATTTACAGTGCCTCATCTCAGAAATATAATCAGATACAGATGATGATTGTTACAAAATACATCGGCTAGTTTAGTGGGGTTGAAGCCAATGGGCTTGGAATCCTGATAATGGATTATTTTTGTTCTAATATAAAACCAAAAAAAGACAGTAATGTTGCAGCAGTATAGGAGGGGAGACACCTTCTGCTATCTCTTTCTGATAGTATAAATTCATGGTATTCTCAGCATCCCTCTGTAGAACAACCTCCCTACAGTTTTCTCTGCATCTGTGAGAAGATTGTTCAGCATTAAAGGGAATTGTTACTCATGGTTGTATCTGTATATAAGTTTTGAAATTAAGATAAATTTGAATAAATGTATATATGGAAAATTAATTTAATTTATTATACTGTAATTCCCCATGTATAATACATCTTCATCCATAATACGCACCCCAAAAATTGTGCTGAAAGTGTAGAAAAATGCTTCTAGTCGCGCATAATATGCATCCATTGTTTCACAATCAAACCCGATATATATTTGCATTTATCACAAGGAAATATGTCTGAGGATTACTTGTTATTTTTACTTATTTTTATCATTTTATTTTTGAAAATATTCAAGTATTATTGAACTAAACAAAAAATAAAGAACAATGCAGAATTTTGAAATTATATCAGTACAATGCAAAATGTTATATATTGGTATCATATGTGAAAATAAAAGTTGATTAGTCTTCAAATGAAAATGTAACATTAAAAACTATATTTTATAGTAAAAATTATTTTTTTATTTCAATAAGTATGTCATCTTTTATAGAAACCTTAGTTTGAAATTATATCAGTACAATGCAAAACATGTTATATATTGGTATCATATGTGAAAATAAAAGTTGATTAGTCTTTAAATAAAAATGTAACATTAAAAACTATATTTTATAGAAAAATTATTTTTTTATTTCAATAAGTATGTCATCTTTTATAGAAACCTTAGTTTGAAATTATATCAGTACAATGCAAAACATGTTATATATTGGTATCATATGTGAAAATAAAAGTTGATTAGTCTTTAAATAAAAATGTAACATTAAAAACTATATTTTATAGTAAAAATTATTTTTTTATTTCAATAAGTATGTCATCTTTTATAGAAACCTTAGTTTGAAAAATTCTCCAGCAATAGAATGAAATCAATTGTCTGTCGCACATTGCTAAAATGGCCTTTTATAGTTTGTATACCTGTGGGCATTTTTTTTGTAACCATGATGGAATAAAGACATTTTCCCTTTTCTCATGGTTTATATAAATGATGAAAGCTGAAGAATGGATTGGCCATAATATTGTTGTAACATCATCCAGAACATGCACAAAGAACATGCCCAAATGAAATTTAGTATGTTAATGACTCTTTCAAACATTTACACAATTCAAACCTAATTATTTGAATTTGATTAAATCTTTGTAAATATTTTTTTCTACAAACTTATTCTTTAAAATGAAACTGTCTCAATTTTGTTTCTCCCATCAGACGGTGGTGCAATCAAGTCATAACTATTATTTTATGTATGAAACAGCAATTACAATCTGCATTCACATCTCTCTTGCAATCAAGATTTTTTCAAAGCTTTTGGTTTTCGTAAAAAATCATTTGCACTTAGAAATTATAGATATGAGTCAGTAGTAATGAAATTTGACACAGTAAAAAGAAAAATAGTTTACTCTAGAGAAACTTGTGTGTCAGGTGAAACAAGGTATCAAATTATTTAATGAAGTTTAGTCTGGCAAAGGTTTAAAACTGATGGCCCACATCTAAGGTCTATGAAGTTTGTTAACCATCAAATGTAAATTTGTGTAAAAATATTAGTTTTACTCATTTGATAACATTTGACAATTTCAAAATCGTTTTCTTACAAGTTTCATATAAATAAATATGACTCACTTAAGATTGGTTGATTCAGAAGTGGACTGAAGAATGTGAGAATCAATATGGAAAAAAAGAAAAAAAATTTGTTGTAAAATGAAAATAGTTTAATGATTTTACTTGTTTTTATAATCATTTCACCTCAAGAAAGGCAATAATGCCACTAAGACACAAGAAGTTATTGAGAGTGAAAAATGAGGAGAACGGACAATAAAAGAACAGGATTCAAGAAGGCGGAGACTGAGGTTGTATTTAAATTTTTGAAATTTGAAGTTAACAGGGAAGCAAGAAAGCTGAAGGGAGTTTTGAAGGTAAGAAGTATGAGAAAAAAACTATTAGAATAGAATGTATGGTTACATTTAGTTATTTGAGCAGTAAAACAATGATACCTAGTTACCAATCTAGTAGTACATTTAAATTCATGTGGTTGATGGGCATGAAAATAGTTATAGAAAAGACACAGGGAAGCCACATTAAGTGAATGAAAACAAGATGCTAGGTCAGGACTGATAGCATTACAAACCTTTCTTTGAATTTTGTCAAGAATCTTGAGATATATAATAAGAGCAGCAAACCAGATGTGACAGAAATATTCCACGCCTAGACAAATAGTAGATTTATAAATTTGCAAGATTAATTTTGATAATAAAAATTTTCTATAATGACACAATTACAGGATATAAACTTCTATGTTTTATAGCCAATAAGTGAAGCACAGAAAGCAAAGTAAGAGACCTACAAATAAATCTTATTAAATTCAGTACATACAAAACTTTTTTTTAAGTTATGTACAAACACAGCTCCAAATTAAATAAGTGATTTCTGGAACCTGATTGGATAGAACAAGTCATGTGATGTTCTCCAACATCTGCGTGGTTGAACTCCAAATGACCTGGAAAAAGATTGGGGCTTGATTTATAGAGTACATTCCTGTGCAAAACTCAGATAGTGATTCAGAACAAAGTCATAGATATAAAAACGGTTCACCAGCAACAGTCAAACAGAATGACTGGATCTGTGATGAGAACAGTCAGTGAACAAGGCCCTAATAATCAACAGCATAGACACACATTACCATAACAATACATCATTCAGTAATATTTTATTTCCATCCTGGGTATGACGATAAACTACATCCAACAGCCAAGCCTCTGATCAGGAGGCTTTGAGGAGCGTGGAACCACCTCTTAATTGCTGATGTTCCCAGGTCTGCCCTTACCTGGCGTGGTAGCACCTGTTAGGGTCCCAGCTATGGGCAAATAGTTAACACCAAATTGAAGTAAAAAGCATTATAAAAGTGTAAAAATAAGTTTTAATACCAGAAATACTTTATAAAAAATTATTACCAGCCATACGTTTTTGAAAAAAAAATATTACCAGCAATATGTTTTTGAAAAAAAAAATATTACCATCAATATGTTTTTGAAAAAAAAAATATTACCAGCAATATGTTTTTGAAAAAAAAAATATTACCAGCAATATGTTTTTGAAAAAATAATATTACCAACTGTATGTTTTTGAAAAAATATTACCAACTATACATTTTTGAAGAAAAAAATATTAACAGAAATAGATTTTTGACAAAACAAAAATATTACCCCCCAAAAAAAAGTTGTTGGCATTAAATGACCCATTGAGGTTGATATGCCATAAAACAAACCAAACCAAACCAATCATTTTATTTTCACACCTAAAATCCGGGTAGACTGAATGCACAAAATGAATTAAATTTCCTGGCGGCAGACTTTGCAATTGATTCAATATCATCATTTGACTTCATGTCAGCATGCTTAGTAATATCTTTAGAGATGTGCTATAATGACCTTATGACTATACCTGTTCATGGGACTAATGAATATCAGGTAAAAATTATTCAGTCATTTTCCTCTTTTAGTGGCTAGACAATTCAAAAAACAAATGCTTCCAAACAAAAATTGCTATTTTTTTATTTGGCAGTCTCAAGCAACTTCTTTTATATGCCATGTTTCTTCGATATGGGAGATCATGTCTCTTCACAGCTTTCTGTTTTTTATATCTCCAAGCAGCATTTGTACCCTTCCAAACACTTTCAGTCCCTACTTTCCCTTCTATCTATAACAACTTGTTCGGTAGATTACTTGCTTCCCTCTACATCTCAGTGCATCAAGTTAGTGTTAAATTCCTCCTCCATTATGTGTTTCAAAAATGTAATATATGATTTGTTATTCTCTTTGAATTTTTGGTCAATTTAGAAAAAATTTCTAAATTTATTTTGTGTAAATACGTATTTTTAAAAAAATTGTGAGATTACTGTTTCGAAAGAGTTAATGGCATCACTATTTTTAAAGAATTTTAAAAGATGTTTGTAGTTTATGCACCAAGATATGAAGAACTGAAATTTCTTGAAATACTTCTATTTTTTTTTTTTTTTAGTATTGTCTACTTCAACTTTAAAGCATTCAGTTTCTGGTGA
>OZ038483.1:122819360-122844360 GCA_964036315.1 Acanthosepion esculentum
AGTTAACTTGATTTGAAAATGATTCTGTTTCCTTTTTCATGTGTCCTCTTTGTATCCTTGACTATTCTATTTTGTCTGCAGTTTTTTTTTTTTTTTTACATTTTGTATTCACCATTTTGATTTTTCTGATCCAACATTTCTCCATTTGTCACTTTTATTGCAATTTCTCTTCCTGGGCTGTTTCCCTTCATGACATGGTGATTATATCTCTCCCAGCACTTTTTCTTTTTTTTTCTTTTGCTCTCAGTCATGTTTGCTCCTTTACAATCCTTCATTGTCTTTGTGATACTTGTTCCTTAGTCTATATGCAAAAATTTAACCAGTAGTTTATTTATTACTTCACTAGGTTTCGGTGTATTCTGTAAGTGTTAAATTCTCCGAACTTTCTTTCCTCATAATGTGTCCTAAAAAATTCACCTGCCTCTTTCAGGTTGTTATGATCAGTATCTTTGTTCCTATCCTCCTTAAAACTTCCTCATTTATAAAATGCTCTCTCTATGGTATTCATAGCATTATAATTAATCTTGCATTCATCTACTTTTCTTCTTATTATTATTAATCTTAGTAATAATAATGATAGTAGTAGTAGTATGTTATTACTAATGCCATTGATAGTCTTAATATTGTCATTACTATTACAACTAATACAACCTACGTGTTTATTTTCATTGTTTGTTTTGCTACAAATTATTATTATTGATAATAATCTTATTTTAACAATATTAAACTATTAATCTCATTATTGCTTTTACTATTATTGTTATTGTTACTTTGAATTTGTTTTCCTCTGACTTGAACTGTCATGTGAAGTGTTAACATTAAACTTGAGTTGACTGAACTAATGTTTGGACAGGACAGAGACGCCAGCCAAAGATGATTTGAGCTGGAATCAGACTTAATGCTTGGCATGGTTTAAAGTCTAGCATTAAGATGTTTCTCTCTCTCTCTCTCTCTCTCTCCCCTTCACTCCTCTAAAGTCTCTCTCCCTCTCTTTCCCAACGAATGATTAAAAGCCACATCATCACCCTGTGAACTTTTATATATGAGAAGTTTTCTTCCTCTGATGCTGAAATTTGTTCAGTTTCTTTTTAAATCTTAGAGATATATATCTTAAGCTGATCTAATTTGATTAGGGCCTTGTAGCAATTTTCATCTTCTTTCTGTTTATTTTTATCACTTTCTTTTAACTTTACATAAATATCTTACTGTGTAATTTCTATTTGCAATGTTTGGCCAAATTCCAATCTCTAAATACCCTCCTGGGATGTACCTGTTTACACTCCAGACCACACCACACCACACCCAGACATTTGACCTGTTGGGTAAGTTTCATAGCTCATCTCATAAAATTTTTATTCTTTAACTTGGAGACCTAGGCTTAAGTCTAAGAATTGGTCATTGGAAAATTTTTCTAGCCTCATACACAGAAGAATGTGGTTGAGATCTTAATTCTTTCAATTTACCAAGTAGACCTTTTTTCTTGCATTAATCCACTAATATCTAAATATTTGGAAAACATTTTTGTGAAATTCTAGATGGCCAACTGAAGAAAATGTCTGTTATTCATCTGATTTTGATTATTAACCCATTCTACTTTTGAATTGAATTAAGAGAAATAGCAAGTTGAACAATTATCATTAATTTTATCAAGAATTATTTATCATAAGCCTAAAAGCTCATCAGGAGGATTAATATTTTAAAATGTTTTCAGACTAAATATTTAATAACGTGTTTATTTTGGGATCTTCTATATACTCGTTAGGTCGGTTATGCACTATTTTCCTCTGTTTCACTTGCCTTTAATATGTCTTGTGAGTGTCAAATTTTCTAATCTCTCTTTCCTCGTTATGTGCCCAAGAAATTTCAACTCTTTCTGATTCTAAGTATAAATGTCCTTTCTAATTGAGAATATTATTACTTTTGCATAGGAAAGGAATTAGAAGATTAGATGTTGATTTCTTTAGCACTTAGATATACAAAAAAAGATTGCACATAAACACAGCTCAACCGATCGAACTGAATGATAGCAGCAAGCACCCAGGGCTCAGGTATGTCCAAGACCCCATCTTTTTCTACCCTTCTAGATCCTTTTGTACTAATACAGATGTACCATACTTGGTCCTACTTTTAATTTTCATTAACGACCTTTCTGATAGCATCAGCTCACAACTTGAAAACTATGCTGATGATACAACCATTTACTGATGTCTCAATAGGAAGTCTAACCAGTTTGATGAGTTCAAATTGGTGGCTGATGCCAAAATGATCTGTTGTTAACTGTGGCAAAGAATGGCTTGTTAATTTTAATGCCACCAAAACTAAACTGCACTCTATTCATCATCTGAGAGCCCCCTACCTGCCATCCATCAGCATGGCTGATGCTAACCTCCAGGAGAGTGACTCCTTGCACTTTCTTGAGCTAATGTTCCCTGCTGGCATGAAGGGGAAAGACAGCTGCTCAGCTGCTAAGAAACTAAACTTCTCTCAATTAATCATGGCTCCTGCTAACCTCCAGGAAAGTGACTCATTGCACCTTCTAGGGCTAACTCTCTCAGCTGACATGAAGTGGAAAGACTATATTGAATCCATTGCTAGGTCAGCTGATAAGAAAATTGGTTCCCTGTGTCATGCTAGACAGTTTTTTTTCTCCAGAGTCTTACCAATTTATAAGTCTACAATTCACCAATGCGTAGAATATTACTGCTGCAAAGTTGCTTCCTTGTGGCTTTTCTAAAATAATTTAATGGTAATTGTTTGGATGAACTCTTCACTGTGGTACCTAGACTTTATGATTTTAAGTGCAGTACTAGACTGGCACATGGCCAAGTGGTTAGAACATTTGCCTTACCATGGTCGATTTGTCTGGAAGGTGACTTCCTGATGTTATCGAACTGGAGGGGTCGATCCCAGCATGCAGCACCTTTGGAAAGTGCCTGAAAACCATGCCACGTGTTGACCCAAGCCTTGTGAGTGAAATTGGGTAGATGAAACCCTAAGGGTCCATCCATAGCTGTGCTAGCATGAAGTCGCAAGTCATTGTGCCTGAGGGCTTGAGTGTGCTGGCCCAGTTCAAATTGTTGATAATGCTAGATAACACGCTCTTTCCTAGAGACTGTAACTAAGGTCTGCTCAGCATAGTTGCAGTATAAACCACAGGTGGGCTCTGTGGGTGTTGAATAAACACAAATGCACCTGAGCAAGCATCTGCAATAGGGGTTGGCTAGCCGCCCTAGTAGATGGGTATCCTCAAATACAAGTGGCCAGCTATACATATATTAGACTGGCAACAAGATCTCAACAATTTCCAGTTGATATGGTATGGCTAGATGTAACTGTAAGGTAGATGCTAACAGCTTCTTTTCTCATACTTCTCACTTGTGGAACTCTCTCTCAGCTCCATCATTTCCAGCCAACTTTGATCTTTAAAAATTTAAATGCTGTGTCAATCATTATCTACTGTCTTTCTGATTACTCTTCTGTTGTTCTCGTTCCCCAATTATGATTCTGTTTTCTGATTCTTCTACACCCAATAACCCCTTGTGCAACTTTATTGCCTTGCATGAGTTGAACTTGATTAAAAAAATTTTTTTAAATACATGTTTGTCTTTTTATAGACTTAAACAGCGCCACCTAATGTGCATTTGATGATGCCAACTGGGGTAATAAAATTTCCAGTTCTTTTATTACTCGCACCATAGCAAAATGTATTTCTTTTTTTAATTTATTATTCATTATTATTTTTTTATTTATTAATTTTATTTCATTCCCCCATATATATATATATATATATATATATATATATATATTGCGCCCAAAAGATTCCCATGAAACAAATTTTCATGTGTGTATTTAGTTTTAAAAAAATCACTGGAAACTTTTGCCATTATTGAATATTATAATCAGTTACACAGAAATAGCAGGAAAAGTTATCTATTCTTAATTTATATAATAAGGATTTACACCCCAGTTTGATCCCAGACTTGCTAGTGCAAAATTAGGGGCAGTTTTCTATCATGTAAAACCAATTATCCATGAAAGCTATGAATAAGCTGTTTGGTGGCAATAAATTCTATCCTTAAACCAATGATAATGAGAATATTAGAGAAAACATGAAAGTTTAAAATAAGAAGAGCCCAGAAAAGCCTGCACAAGTCATCTTCATGTGTGCTAGGCATAAACTCGTCACTTGATATTAATAAAATTTGCTCACCATAAAACTGTCACTAACACCGTCTGGGGTCTGGGGATGTGTCAAAGTTTTATTGGGGTCTAAAATATGCAGGCAGGTCAGTGCAGATTAAAATCGCTCTTGTCATCTCCAACTTCTACACCAGGAACTTGACCAAATTAATAAGTTACTCTGCTTATTGGCGTAATTTGGAGTGAGTTAATTGGTTTCTGAATGTCTATGAATATTCTCACAGGTTAATGAAGGTCAAGTGATTTGTGCAAGCATTTCATTCATCACACAAGCATGTTTATAATTTTCTTCATTTTGATTCTATGCACATGATAAAGGTGCTAAGTGAAGTGAGGCCAACCTGTGGAAATAAAATTAAGGAAAATATAATTACTGCTTGTAAATAATATATATTAATCCTCTGAAGATCACAGTTAGCATGTAAGTATTGGTAATATATTGGTGACCCTAGATGGATTACTGCTTGTTGTTACAGTTCTTTCTTAGTTTGGTTTTCTATTTTGGGTTTCTATATCTATAGGCATGGATCACGGTTGATTTTTGTTTAGCTTGGGGTCTCAATCCTGTCTTTTTTTTTAAATTTCTTTGTTTCCAGTTTTGTATTGGTATGGCTTGATCTAGGTACTTTTTCTTCACCTTATAGCCAGAGACAAACAGATATGATTTGATTATAATGGTGAAGGTTTTGTTCAGAACCAATCACACTTTTTGAAGGGCTGAATACAGAGACCTGGTGCGCTACGTGCCACAAGGTCCCCAAACGACCCTCTGCAGGTTTTGAACTCACTCAGAGTTGTCCTTCTCCTAGACCAGTTGCCATCCAAGGCTATAGAACCCAGTCTGTCCTGCTATTTACCCATATTTGGAAGGAGAAGAAGAGGATTAATACCTTTCCCAAGGGTATTAGCACGTAAGTGAATGTAATGGATTCAACTGGAATTTGAACTCGGCTGTCTGATTCCTCAATCTGAGCTGCTGTCCACAACTCCACTGTGCTTCCACTCTCTCTCTTTCTCTCTCTCTCTCTCTCTCTATATATATATATATATATATATATATATATATATATATATTCCCTCAAGAAAACATATATTTGGTGTATCTGCAGTGGGTAAAATAAGTATTCAAGACATGCCATGAAAAACAGATTATTGCATTATTTGACTTTGGACTAATTTCCCCATCATTGTTGTTTTCACATTTCAGCTGTCATGTCTTTTCGCTGCCTTCTTTGTTTGTTGATCCAGATAACCTTCAGTAAATTTTAAACGGAACTCTTTATTTAATCTCTAGAGGAGATTGTTCTTGTTCTACTGTCCATGTCAAGGAAAATCTCATCTTGTTCTCTTTTTGTTACTGCTGTTATTACTAGCTCTGTTTCCACCAAGTCTAAGTCTGTTCGACCTTTGAACTCACAGTTACTATGCCACTATCATATACTTACTTTCTCACTCTCTCTCTCTTTCTCTCTCTCTCTCTATATATATATATTTATATATAGGGTGGCAATAAACTCTCTCACTCTCTCTCTTTCTCTATATATATATATATATATATATATATAAGGTGGCAATAAAATCACTATACAATTACTTAAAATAACAATTAAGACAAAGCGGTTACTCAGCAGTCCAGAAATTTATTATTAAAATGGTTCTAGTTAATTCTGTTTAATAACAATAAAATACTATGGTAAACAGTAGTAAATTACTGATACTGTTCAAACAGTCACCTACTTCAGTGCTTTGTTTTTTTAATTACAAGTAGCTGTATAGTGACTTTTTTGCCACCCTGTATGTATGTGTGGATATATCTCTATATATATATATATAGAGAGAGAGAGAGAGAGCATGGATAGGAATCTGACAAAATTATCTGTTACTTCATCACACGTGACATATATCCAATCAAAACATCCTACTGCAACTTACTTTTACACACTTTAACATTGAGAATGTTTGCCATACATATTTGAATATTATCTGATACTTCATGACATGTGACATGTATCTAACCAATAAGAAATAACCAAACACAACAGACCATTAATCTGTGTCTCCTTTCTTTGTATCATTTTTATTATTTCTATCTTGATCTCTGATGAAGCTTTAATAAAGTGAAACATGTTAGAGTAAGATCTGTTTCTGACTTGTTCTTCATCCTATCAAAAAAAAAAAAATATATATATATATTGTCATCCACAGACAGACTGTTTCGCTGTATCACAACTCATCAGTGTGGCTAGACGTCCAGTTGCCTCTGGCTAGAATCGAAAACCGACTGAATTCGCGTCAGTCGGAAATTTTACCGTGAAGCCGTTGCCGCACGGCAGAGAAGAAGGTGACTTTAAGCGTATTTATATTTAGATAAACACACAGTGACTGAGAGAACTCGATTCGATTTACCGAAGAGTCTTGCATATATATATATATATATATATATATAGTAATAATACAATATGGTAATCGATATGGAATTTCCAGGGAGATATAGATCCAGGGAGAGCTCTATGTTAAGAGACAGAGCAAAATTATTATTAATTAAACAATATCAAACACTTAAAATCACATAGGTAATAATTTTCATTTTATGAGAGCTTTAAAAACAGATCTCAATCTTGAAGACCTACTATTTTCACTGGTTGGCCTCAAACACTTTTATCCTTTGCAGAGAATCAAAATAAGCAAAATTATAGACAACATGCATTCTAATGAGTGAAATGTTTGCCCAAATCGCTTGATCTTCCAATTTTAAGGAAAAATTTATATAAATAATGATAAATCATCCAAGAAATTTTGAAGAAAATGACCTATACATTGTAAATATTTATCTCAAGCTTACATCATATAAGATCATTGCAAAAGTTTGTACCCAATTAGAAAATTAAACACAATCAAAATCAGGCATAAACGTTTGCAATGATCTAATATATAAGTTTGATCTTTACAATAGTAAAATGAACAAAAATGTAAAGAAATATATTTATAAAAAATTTAAAAAGATGTATTTAAAAACATAAAGTCATGGAAGAATTCAATAAACATTTATAAAAGGAATAAACTACCTTTAAGGGAAGAAAATATTTGCAAAGGAAAAAATATGTGGATTTAAAGAATGTAAATCTTTAATTTTGCATTTTTCAGTATTTTCTTAAGAATTTGCAATCATTAATTCGGCCATCTAATGAATGACTAGAGTTCTTTGTTGACTTGATCTAAAATGTGTAGGTGTTCTTTTATGTGCTGGTCTCTTCAGGATTTGGGCAATCATAGCACTCCACAACTTCCTGTCCTTTGTAGCCTTTGGTTTTTTTTTTCTATGTCTCCTAATTTCTGTTATGCCAACAAGCACACTAGGGGAGGGTTATACACTGCTTTCCTTTGTCCCTCTTGCATTTAATATGTCCTGTGAGTGTTATATTTTCCAAGCACTTTCCTCATTATGACCTAATTTATTTTCATGTTCATTTTATTTCCTCAAAATTTGTATACTTTGCGTGAAATGAGTCTCTTTTAAGAGGATCCAAAACACTTTCTCCTCCATGCATCGTGGTTTAGAATACATGTGAAATCATGTTGCCTGAAAATAATCAAGATTTTCTCATTTACCTTTTAATTCTGCATTTTCAAAGGAAATCCTTCATATTCTTTTTTTCTACAATTTCAGCCGTTTTTTTAGACTTGATTTGAATTTCCTAATTCCATATTATTTTGTTTCCTTAAGGTAATACCCCCAGAAATTTCCAGGTGGTTGGTTATAAACAGCTGTAACTTAGACTAAAATTTTCTAAGTAATAGTTAACCTTGTTGGTATTATGATATGATGTATCGGTTGGCTTCTAATCATTGTCCTTTCGTGACTCAATGAACACTCATTGACACTTTTGTGATGTCAACGAATACTTGTTGTCACTTTCATAATGCTCGTTGTCATAGAGACTTCATAATCATACATACGACTATAGTACATTGGTGTCAGATGCCCTTGAATAATCTTCCACTCATAGCACTTGCTTGATAATACTTGCTTGAATAGTAATCCATATACAGAAATAGTGCATCCTGGGTATGACAATAAACTACATCCACATCCAGGGTAAGATGATAACCTGCATCCAACAGCAAGGCCTCTGATCAGAAGGCTTTGAGGAGCGTAGAATCTCCTCTTAATTGCTGGTGTTCCCAGGTCCACCCTGATCCGGGGTGGTAGCACCTGTTAGGGTCCCAGCTATAGGCAAATAGTTAACCCAGGTAAAAGGCATTATAAAAGTGTAAAAATAGGTTTTAATACCAGAAATACTTTGTAAAAAAATTATTACCATAAATACATTTTTGAGGAAAAAAAAAATATTACCCGCTATATGTTTTTGAAAAAATAGTATTACCAGCTATACGTTTTTGAAAAAATAGTATTACCAGCTATACATTTTTTAATAAATAATATTACCAGCTATACATTTTTGAGGGAAAAAATATTAACAGAAATAGATTTTTGACAAAACAAAAATATTAACCAGAAAAAAAAAAGTTGTCGGCATTAAATGACCCATTGACGTTGATATGCCGTAAAACAAAAACCAAACCAAACAGAAATAGTATAGTGAATAGAGTGGAGAAATAGTATAGAAAATGGAGCAGAAATAACAATCTTTATAGTAATAGAGTATAGAGGAGGAACAGAAATCCATATAGTATAGAGGATAGACTAGAACTATCGATCGTTTAGACATCACACAACTTCCTACTTATGCGTTTCCTCTATGGTCATGTGATCTACTTAATTCAATAATGGGATCGCCTGTGTTTGCTCACTGGTGATCTATGTTCACTTTATTCCTATATAACACAGCCATAATGCCAAAAATTAAGGAACATTCTAAAGATTTCAGAATACCATAATTAGTTTTTATTGTAAGGGTAAAAGTTACAGAACCCCGTCAATGGAGAGCAACAGCTTCCTTCATGTGTCATTGTCAGGGCTGCCTTTCATCACATGGAACGAGATGACTTCATATAATGAAAGAAAGAATGAATGGAGCCATGTAGAGATATTAATTGAACATGAACATCTTTAAATTCAGTCAAGAATTTGAAAAATGAAGCAGAAATTGGGTAGTTGAGAACAGTGATCTTACAAATACCACTCATGCAATCAAATAATGTTGTGAAAAGGAGTTAAGTAGAAGTGGTCCAGTAAAACCTAGGACTTGAACCTAATTGAAAACTTGTATCCATACTCATCAGCTGAGTAATGAATACAAATTGAAGATCTGCCAAAAGAGTGGTCCAAAATACCAGTAGAAGCATTCAGAGTTAATGGCTACTCAAAGGAAGTGACTGGAGGCTGTCATTATAGCCAAAAGCTATTCCACAAAGTAAGAGGTTGTCTGTTTTTAAAAACTGTCCTTCATCATTCGCTACTCCCATTGCTGCAGGACTAAACTGGAGTGTTTCCCAAAAGCCACAAAATGAGAGCTGGAAAATTCACGCGGATCATTTTTAGAGTGGAAAATGGTTGTACAGTCCATCATCCATTATTCTGAAGCATACAACAATTGCCTAGTGGCAAAAAAACAAACCAAGATAACATGTTGCTGTGTTATATTAAGCATATGGTGGCAGAACAAAGAATAAACAAGAGGTTTAAAGAAATAAACAATTGTATTAAAGTAAAATACAACAAATGATAAATCAGTGTAAATATACCTCATCGAAAAAGGGAGACAAGTGGAGTTGTACGGTTTTACCCTTACAATAAAAACTAATTATGGTATTCTGAAATCTTTAGAAAGTTCTTTAGTTTTTGGCATTATGGCTGTGTTATATAGGAATAAAGTGAACATAAATCACCAGTGAGCAAACAGGTTATCCCATTGTGACTTACTGTGTTGATGACCTTTAGTGAATTGTCTTTTGTAGTGGGAGGTCATGTTCCAATGAGTTTTTGTGAATACGGGCAGTTATGCTGAAGATGTACATTTGATGGGCTCTTATGTCCTTTTCTTAGGCTCAGATCGGCTCCAATTTTTTGAAGATCAAAGTTGACATGGAAGCAAGAAGCCAAAAGAAAGTTCCACAAGTGAGAAGTGCAAGAGAAGAAACTGTTAGCATAGAACTTATAGTTACATTTAACCATTTCAACTGTAATATGATGAGACCTTGATGTCAATCTAGTACTAAGATTAAATTCATAAATTTTAGGTCCCATCGAGGAAAATTCATCAGAACAATTACCGTGAAAGTATTTATAGGAAAGGCACAGAGAAGCTATGTTACAGCAATGGGAAAGGAACTGAAGCTGAAATGCCAGGTCAATGCTAATAACATTGCAGATTCTTCTTTGGATTTTATCAAGGATCTCTAAATATATAGCAGGAGCAACAGACCAAATGTGGCAGCAATATTCAAAGCAGGGATGAATGGTAGACATATAAATATATAAGAGATATTCTGGAGAGAAAAATTTTCTCACATGATGTAGTGAACCAACCTTTTTAGCTGCAGACCTAGCAATTGAATCAATATACTTTTTCCACTTCATGTCAGTTGAGAAAGTTAGTCTGAGAAGGCACAATGAGTCACTCTTCTCGAGGTTAGCATCAGCCAAGGGTTCTCTCAGATGATTAAATGAGAGCAGTTTAGTTTCAGAGGTGTTAAAATTAACCAAAATTAAATCATGGCCTATTTAAAAACAGACTGTAGGTCATTTTTGAGATCAGCTGCCAATTTGGCCTTATCGAACCTATCAGACTTACTATTAAGACAGGAGTAAATGGTTGTCTCATCAACATAGGTACTGAGTTGAGAACTGTTGACATCAGGAAGGTCATTTATGAAAAATTAGAAACAATGTAGGTCTAAGGATTGAGCCTTGGGGAAAACCTGCATTTATGCAAAAAGATTTAGAAGAGTGGCCATTCAAGACAACTTTCACTTAATGATTTGATAAGAAAGACTGACTCGGTTCAAAAATTCATCCAGAAATAGCATATCCTTTCAACTTGTGAAGAAGACCAATATGCCAAACCCTGTCAAATGCCTTCCAGATATCCAAATGAACAGCCTGAGCTTCACCATTCTTATCTAAAGTTGATAGACTCTTTCAGCAATAATCACATCAGCAGTTGACCTAGAGAAGTGAAAGCCGTATTGCTTATCTGAAAAAACACCCTGCAATGTGAGATGCTAAACCAGTTTGGAGTTGATTAGGACCTCTAATACCTTGCCAAAAAGAGAAAGAATGCTAACAGGCCAATAGTTAGAAGGATCAGATGGTTTACCTGAGTTCTTAAAGACTGGAACAACAGAAGAAAAAAAATCAGGAATGCAAAAAGCAGCAAATAATTTATTCTAGAGTTCAGAGGGAACAAAAGACAGTTCCAGAGCATATTTCTCAAGAACTACTGCAAAGATACCATCGAGTTCACATACTTTATGAGGATCCAGTTTAGAAATGATAGCAGAAACTATGAATAGAGTTATATACATATCCCTCAACAGCAACCAAACATGTTAGAGGATTTATGGTGCCACATTCGATCAGCAAACAATCACATCCTCTGGGGACACATTTTCAATTATTTTAAGCAGTCACAAAAAGGTGCCTATTGTGATCGAAATTATCATGCTGGTACACCCAGAAAAAGTGATTCCTACGGGCTATAGCAGCTGAACAGGCTGGTGTGAACCAAGGAGAAGTAGTTTTACCTGATATTTGTGAGACAGTACAAAAGTGTCAATGCTGGCTTCAATCCAAGAAGAAAAGTGTGTGGTACAATTTTCAATAGGTTAATAATATCAGTCCAAGGGGCATCTTGAATACAGTCACAATCAGTATGCTGGTGACAGAAAGAAGGCTTGTGAATAGGAGATTGCTTTCTAATAGATGCCTCAAAAGAAATGTCAATACATACTACAGCATGATCCAAATTGCCAAGAGGACAGTGTTGAGATGCTTGGCAATAGCTAGTTGAGAAGAAGGAGAGTGACAAATAATGAAAGGGACATAACTAACAGAATGTAATAACGAAAGTTGGAAGTGTATGAAAGAATCATCTGTGAACACAAGAGACAATTCCCTGGCAATTGTGAGATTTTTCCATATATAAACACCAAGGCCATGCATATGTATGCTAGAATCTTTTCAGCAAAACGGAAGATAGCCTGGAACAGTCATTGGTAGCAAAAGAAGAATTTAATATATTTTTTATATATTTCATATATATATATATATATATATATATATATATATATATATATATATATATATATATATATATATATGTTGAAGATAATAAAAAATAGCTGTTAAAAAAAGCCTATCAGGAAAATAATTTAGCTTAACCCACCACGCAATAAAGCAATTGAGATGAATGTCATTAAATTACTTCTGAAAGTAATTTGCTGGCAACAAACTTCTGAGAAAACTGTTCAATAAGAACAATATAAAAGTAAGTTATAGTTTTTTTGGCAACATGGCAAAAATGGTCAGCAGACATAATAGTAACATATTTGTGAGCAGTAAAAATACATCCAGTAGAACATGTCATTGTTTGAATAAAGAACAATATCCACTTCAAGGAGAATGTTTAACTAAAAATGTTGTCTACAAGACTATAATACATGGTAGGAGTGAAGTAAAATTTTATATTGGTGCTGCAGGAGAGTGGAAAAGGAGATATTATAACCACAAGTTAAGCTTGAATAATGAAAAGGATTGCATGACATTGCTTACATGTGTGTATATGAAGGTGTGCTAGAAATTCTTGGCCAGTTCCACTTACCATATAATATTTCACTTACAAGCATCAAAATTTGACAGGGTTAGGGTTGAATTGGGCCAGGAATTGGTTTGTGTGTGTGTGTGGATTGATGTGTGTTTGTGCATGCATATTACTTAAAGGTAATGTCATTTACAATGGTAAAAAATAATGCACTTTGGAAAGTTTACCAATTTTAATTCTGACTTAAGATAGCTGTAAGTTGGAAAAACTTTATATGTGTATATATATATATATATATAGGAAAAAGACAATAGGAAAACTGTACTTTAGCTAATGCTTTTTGTCCAGTGTGGATTTTTTCAAGGCAAAAAATGAAATTAATTTATTGAAATAAAGTATCTATTAACAACAAACAAAATGTTGTTAGCAACTAGAAGAATTTAGAAATGCTATTCTATATTCATATGGTCAAATGAAAAATTACAGCAAGTATTTATGTTTGAAGAGTATATTTTCACATGTAGAAATATTGTTTGTATCGTTGTGATGAAAAATTCAACCATTTTCATTTGATTTCTTAATATATTTGTTGTTTACATTGGCTTGGGAGTGTAGTGATTCTGTTAGAAAAGGTGATATCAGGGGGAAAAAAAACCTGGACATAGATTAATATTTGGATAATATTCAATGGCGACACTCTTGAGGATTTTCCTTCCGAGTGAATTATTTTCTTTTTTTGTGAGGGTAGCATTTATAAATTCAGAATTGTGGTTGAATTTATTTTCTATGTATGAATGACTAGTGTTCAATTGTTATTTATGAGATCTCTTTTGTGCTCATAGATGCGTTTTTTAAAAATTTCTGCATGTATCTTCAATGTATTGTGAGGGACATTTTGGCAATTTATTTTATACAGTATAACCCGGATATAAGAGAAACCCGGATATAAGAGATTTTCTCTGGTCCCAAATTAGAGCCTGTGTTAATAAAACAAAATAGACCAAAATATAGATATAAGAGACTTCTTCTCCGGTCCCGACAACTCTCTTATATCCGGGTTACACTGTATATGCCTGCTTCAGAAATATTGCTATGGGTGTTTGAGGATCTGATTATATCCATAATGGTTTTGGAAGTGTTTGTGATTATTTGGATCTTGTTTAGAAGGGATAGGTTGTTCTGGATAGTGGACAAGACAGAGTTGGTTGATAGTATTATATATCTGTTATCATATAATTCATTATTATGGATGATGTTGCTATTTTTGTTGTGGTTGTATATTTTGTATGCCTTTCTTCTTGCATTGTGGATGAAATAATATAGTTGTTGTTGGATTTTGAATGTTTTCTATGTGTGATAAATATAGACAGTGTAGGCACAGGAATCAACACTGCATGGTGACTATCAGTTTCATGCCACAAGCAATCTTCAGACCACATGTTCACACTGTCTGTATCTATAAACCCTCTGTCACTGATACTAAACAGTCATTCCCCATAAATAATTGCAAATTTAAAATATATGGAAAGAGTGAGAGTAAGAGATATATATATAATATTATAAATATTTCTTTGTGTGTGCATGTTTATAAACGTATATGCAAGGTTGGATCAATAAGTCCATAGCCTGACAAGTTATTAGCTAATTTTTAAATTTTCGCTATTTATTGTTCAATCACTTTTATTAATATTTTCGACTGAATTAAGTGCATTAGCAAAGGGGATTATATTAAAAAACATATATATTGTATAAAATAAATGCTGTCTTTCATCTTCGTGCTGTAGACTTATTGATGTACTATTGTACATATGTATTTATCTTGGCTTTATATTCCTAAATATCTAAAACATACAGAGACATAAACTGCATATATGTGTGCCTGTATACTATATGTTTGTATATACACTTTCGTACATGCTCATAAGAGTGTATGTGTATGGTTTTTATGGTGCTTGTATTTACTTACAGATTGGAAATTAAATTTTCTGTTCTTCCCTATTCCTTACTTACATGAAAATAATTACCCATTTCTCAGGAAGTGACTTATCTATAGATTTAACTGTAAATCAATCACTGTGGACAGTATCGTCTCAATTTGTATGCAATTCCAACAGTGCCTACTTAGTAAAATTTAAAGAAATTTAATCTTATTCCATTGGGTAAACTATAAAATTTAATAGTACCATATTTGTGAGATGAGGCATCATTAGAATTTATGAGTTTATGCTGACTATTACAGCCATCTTTATTGTATTTGTGATCATAAATTTGCTCTGTGATCTTCTTCTGTGCTTGTAGGTGATCAATCTTTCTGCTTACATGTACTGTTCAATAATCGACCTGAAAATCAAGTTCACTGTCATATCCAGTGCAAAATATAGTAATTAGAATGGAGTGTCTGAAATCAATCAGGTGTCGCCAAGTAGCAATGTAATCGAATACAGATTACTAAATAGTCAGAAGTCAACAATGAGTTGCAAGCACAACTCAAGATGTGCCTTCATGAAAATCAACAGAGATAACTCCAAACATTTCTTTTGTTAATAGAGAATGAACTATCAGCATCATATATATATATATATATATATATATATATATATATATATATATATATATTATGAAATGGACAAAGTCTAACAATTATTTTAAGACATTTTCATCTTTATACATTTGTTTTATAGATACAAATATTTAAGTAAATGCTCTGTTTATAAAAAATATAAAAATGTCTTAAAATAATTGTCGGACTTTGTCCATTGCATAATGTGTGATGTCATTTGTTTACATTTGGATACACTTTGAGCAGATATGAATGTACGTGAGAGATTCATGGAAGATTGAAGTTTAAAGGCAGTAAATTCAACCTTGCTAACCGAAAACTCCTCTGTGGCCAAATCGGTTAAAGGACGAATATTTTCTATGAAAATTTCTCGGACATTCAGGCCAGTAAATGTTATTTAATACTGTTTTTTATAAACAGAGCATTTACTTAAATATTTGTATCTATAAAAAGAATGTATAAACGTAAAAATGTCTTAAAATATATATATATATATATATATACACATACATACACACACATGGTGAATGATCAGTTATGACTGAGTGGTGAGTTTGATCCACACTCAGTGCTCCATATTTTCAGCCTTGTGCCACAATGTAAGCTACATTTACTAAATTGCTATATATATGGTGAATGTGTAGATGAGTTGAATAATCAGTTTAATATTTTAAAAAAATATTAAACTGATTATTCGACTTCTGAATTTTGATTTGAAATCAGTTTTATTTGTTCTGGGATTAATTTCTTGTGAGTATTGTTGTTATTGAAATTATTACATTTATTAAATTATTTTTGGACCCAGTTTAGCCATGCCATTAAAAAAATAACATCATGGTGTTTTTTTTTTTTCATTTCACCCCATGCAAGGCATTAAAGCCAGTAAGACACAAGGAGTTACTGAGTGTGAAAGAATAAGAAAAAAGAGAAGGAGTGATAACAATAGAAAAGTAATCAAGAAGACAGTAGATAACAGTTGACAGTTCATTTAAGTCTTTGAAGATCAAATTTAGCTGGAAAGCATGGAGCCAGAAGAAAGTTCCACATGCAAGAAGTGCCTGAAAAGAAACAGTTAACTAAAGAACTTCCAGTTACATCTAGCCAATTCAATGGTAAATTGATGAGACCTTGCCACTAATCTAGTACTGTGCTTAAATTCATAAAGTCTAGGGATCGAAGTATGGAGTTCATTCAAACAATTATCATGAAAGTATTTACAGAAAATTCACAGGGTAGTTACAGCAGTGGAAAAGTGACTGATTTCAAGGTAGCAGGTACAATAAATATGTAAGATAGATTCTGGAGAGGAAAAATTCAATATAAACTTTCCACTTCATGTCAGCCAAGAATGTTAGCCCCAAAAGTCATAATGTCACTCCCCTGGAGTTCAGCATTAACCATGTTGATGCAAGGCAGAAAGAGTTCTCTCAAATGATTAATAGAAAGAAGTTTCATTTTGGTAGTGTTAAAATTAACATGCCATTCCTTGCTCCAGTTAACAACAGATTGTAAGTCATTTTTAGATCAGCTGCCAATCTGACCTATACAAACTGGTTAGATTTATAATCAAGACAGGAATAGATGTTTCTGTCACCAGCACAGATAAAAAGTTGAGAATTGATGTCATCAGGAAAATCATTGAAGAAAATTAAGAACAAAGTAGGTGCAAGGATAGATCCCTTGAGAACACCTGCATTAGTACAAAAAGATCTAGAAGACTAGCCATTCAGGAAAATATTGATTTTACTATTTGATAAGAAAGAATGAATCAGTTGTAAAATTTGCCTGGAAATACCATAACCTTTCTAGTCCGGTATGCCAAACCCTGTTAAAATGCCATATTGCTTGTCTGAAAGAAGGTCCTGTGATGTGAGATGCTTAACCAATTCAGAGTTGAGGGCCTCTAGTAGTTTGCTAGAAGGAAGGAGAAGGCTAATAGGCTGAAAGTTTGAAGAGCCAAACAGTTCACTTGAATTCTTAAAGACTGGAACTACAGAAGAGGATTTCCAACCAGCAGGAAAGAAAGAGGCAGTAAGGCATTTCTTGTAGAGTTTAGAGAGAACAGGAGCCAGTTCAGGAACAAATTTCTTACAGACTATTACATGGATACCATCAGGTTCACATGCTTGATGACAATCCAGATTAGAGATGATCGCAGAGACCATGGGAGGAGTTATATGCATGTCACTCAACTGTGACTCAGTTCTAAGTGGGAAATTAGGCAGGGATAATCCAGATGACTCAAGAATAGAGTTTGTAGAGAATTTATGGGCAAAACATTCTACTTTATCAGCAGATGATGTTAATTCCTGAAATTGAGTAAAGAGAAGAGGAATAGAAAACAATGTTATTTAATGCACTATTACAGGGCCAAAATATGGGCATGTGGCCGAGTGGTTAGAACATTCACTTTCTGACCATGGGATCCGGGTTCAAATCTCATCATGGTTGATTTATCAGGAAGTAGACTCCCTGATTTTATCAGTCTGGAGGGGATGATCCCAGCATGCAGTACCTTTGGAAGTGGCTGAAAAACCATACCACAGGTTGACCCAAGCCTTGTGAGTGAAATTGCATAGACAGAACCCTTGGGGGCTGTTGATAGCTGTCCTAGCACAAAGTCACAAGTCATCGTAACCAAGGCTTTGAGTGTGCTAGCCTTGTTCAGACTGTTGATCACACTAAATAATGTGCTCTCTCCCAGAAACTGTAACTAAGATCTGCTCAGCATAGTTGCAGTATAAACTACAGGTGGGCTCTGTGGGTGTTGAACAAACACAAATGTATCTGGGCGAGCGTCTGAAATAGGAATTTGCTAGCCACCCTAATAGATGGGTATCCTCACATACAAGTGGCCAGCTATTATTATTACAGGGCTATCACTAGTGAAAGTTGTTAGAGGCAATACACTGCTTCATTCTGTCAGCAAAGACTTAGCTCCTTACTTAGTTTACATTTAGTATGTTTTATTAAGTTTTTACTATTATTTATTCAGAGACTTGAAGTATATATTTTCATTTATTATGAAGGTAGGGTGCCGAAAGGTTTTCTGACTTGACTCACTTCTCGGAATCTGATCAAATGTCTAAACATATTTTATTTTGTAAGGGCCTTCTTGATCAGGCTGAGAACTTTTCAGTGCCTCTTTGTATTGTTGTACTCTTTTGTAGATTAAATCTTTTCACATTCCAACTTTGTGATCATCTAGTAAGGATTCACTGTTGTCATGACAAGGAGACTGCCACCTGGCATCACCAGTACAAGGGAGATAACTCTAGAAATAATATTTATTTCCATTTAAACAAAAATATGATTGAGACAAAAATATAAAAATACACAGTATATTGTGTAAAATTATTTCAATAATTTTAATTCTTGTTATGTGAAAACAAATCTAGCACTTAAATCTCCAATTAGAAGTCAAAATAAAACCTTTGTTTTTAAACATAGTGATATGAACATTAAAATTAATGAGAAAATATTAAAAAACAAGGAAACAAATTGTTTATCATATTGAGAAGAATCATTTAATTTTTCAGCGTCATTAGCATTTCATACTTTATTCAAACAATCGAATTCTATTCTGTTTATGTTGTTGATTTTATATTGTTGCTACACTTTATTAACAATCATCTTACAATAAAATAAACCATGGAAAATTATACACCTGAAGAAGGCTGTAGAATAGACCAGCCAAAACAATGCAATAACAAAAAGAAGTTCAAGTGTTTTAAGAAAAGAAACAAATTCTATTTTGTCTCTTCTGTCTTCTCAGCAGGTTTGGATTAAGGCCAACTGATGCTGTAAGGACAGCCTTGCTAGAGTGACACTTTGGACACTCCCTAGATAACAACAAAACCTAGAGTTTTTTTTTTAATCATTTCACTCTAAGCAAGGCAATAAAGCAACTAAGATGCAGAGGGTTACTTAGTATGAAAGAATATAAAAAAACAGAAGCATTATTGAAGAGCAAAACCAATAAAAACAGGAATTATGAAGACAGAAGATAACAGTTGATATTGCATTTAAATTTTTGAAGATCAAACTCTCTCCAAGCTAGAAGCTGGGAGAGAGTTCCACAAGCAAGAAGTGTGAGATATTTTCAGCAATTCCTTGTGCACTTTTACACTAGCTGTTTGGATTTTATCACAGATATATCCATGTCAGTGAAAGATATAACAACATCACAAGTTCTGCAACATCACAAGTTTATGGCGACCATAGCTGGCCTCAGGGTTGCCAGCACCCAGGTCAAGCTAAACATTGGCACTCTGACAAGGATAATTTTTTTTAATTTTCCCAAAGAGAAAAACTGAAAATGTAGAATAATGCCTGTTCATTTATTTTCTGTCCTGGCGTTTCATCACAACACCATAACAGAAAGAATTAATAATTAAAATGTCGAAAATTTTACTCCACTCAAGAAATTTAATATTTTTGGTTTTTAATTTAATTTTATTTATTGTTTGCACTTTTTTTTCCTTTTTGTTTGGAAGATCGCAAACACATGACATGGTAGCATAATGGTGCCCTGGGCAACTTCCTGAACCAGCCCTGATGAGGACACCAAATGTACTGCAGCCATAACAGTAGTGGTGTGTCTTGGGCAAGATAGCCAGATGGAGCCAATCCCTCTTCAATTCAGTGTTTTCTTTCTAGATTGAATGTTACTTAGGTAAAAATCGCCCAGTCTACCCTATTAATTACAGAGGTTGGATTTTCTTCTCCTAGACTGGTTGCCACCTCAAGGCAAGACATTCCGGTCTGCTCTGGTGTTTAATCCATAACTGGAGTAAGATGAAATCATGCTTTGTTAAGAGCATAAATGAATGAACCAGAATTGACTGGAAATTGAACTTGGCATGTCAACTTCACTTTCTGCATTGATAACTGTTACACTACCTATGCATCTAAAAGGTTTATCAGCTTCAAGAAAACAACCTGTGCTGGTCCCTTTTCTTTTAACGCCCTTAGCAGTGTTTATTTTTCTTCTTTTTCTTCATGAATAATTTGGTTCTGCTTTTCAGATTTTGGTTTTTGATAAAGCAACTTATACGGCTTCCAAATTTCTAATTATTTATATATCTGTGTGAATCCCCAAGGGTATCACAAAGGTGATCGATAGAAAAGCTACAAACTATAATGTCTTACTTTAATATAAACTCATAGCAATATTTTCATTCACTTTATTCCTTTCAAATTATCATTTAAAGTGTCTTTCATTTACAGCTTGTGACAATTTCAGTTGAGAACAAAAGCAGCACAAAAACATTTTCTCAAAGGCAATTTGAAATAGTCATGCAAAACATAGTAGAGAACGTTAAATATTGTTTGCAGTTGAGTTCTTTATTTTAAAAATTAGTATCTTTTATGACATAGGTAGGATTTAGTACATTTCATAGAAAAAGTGTTCTTCAAACTTACAAAGACATAGAGGTTTTCTTTTGTAATTTTGTGGTTATTTTTACTGGAAGCATGACAAGTTATTTGTATGTCCCACCAATTTTCTTTATATATATATATATATATATATATATATATATATATATATATATAGTGTGTGTGTGTGTGCCTCTTTGTAGTTACCATTGATTTCTATTGATTATAAAAATTGCTGAGGCCATTTTTACAATACAGTGAGTTTCCTGTGCATGAACATTAGAATTGATCATTAAAAGTCAATTTGTTTCATTGACCAAGCAGAATCAAATAGAAACATAGGTTATTATTGGTTGATTCAAAGGTATATTCACTTAAACAGCATACATCTTTTAATTGTTACTTGTAAACAAATGTGGCAAAGCAAAAATAGTGAAATAAGGCTGAAACATTGAAAGACATTCAACATGCCTATGCCATATAAAAAAAATGAAAATTGACACATAATCTTAATGGTAATATTAGCCATTTCCCTCCACAGAAATGTCCGACATTCATTGACTCAACAGTCAGTATTGTTTTCAGTTGAAATTTATAAAATCTTTCTTGTAAAACAATATTTTTAGGAAAACCGGTTTCTCAAGTTCAGTAGGTGTTATTGCTCTTTCCAGTAATGATGAGGGTTTCCTTCCTAACTTTTCATTTGTAGTCATGTGGAATGTCAACAACTTGATTATGTCATTATTTTCTCTTTGAGTTACATGGGCTATCCATTTTAGTTGTTGCTGCTGTTGGTAGTCCTCAAGTGATTAGGTTTCTGTTAATTGGTACAGTTCTTTGTGAATCTGTGGTGCTAGTCCACAAGATCAAAGAAAGATGATTTTTGCTAAGCCCCTTAGGCTTTACTCACTAAAAGCCTTTTTGCACCATTGATCTTAGGAAGTTTTTATACACAGCTGACAGTTTAGATATTTCTAAACAGGTCTGGTACCATTCATGACATCCATATGAAAGTCTCAATCTGACAAGGCCATTTATGAACATGTCATAAGTTAATAGGAATAATGAAAAACAGGTTTCCTTTGCTCAAAACCCTTTTTAACCATCAATCTGAGAAAGCTGACAGTTTAGATATTTCTAAACAGGTTTGGTACCATTCATGACATCCATATGAAAGTCTCAATCTGACAAGGTTATGTAACAACATGACTAGTTTTTCAATGTTTTGGTTTTGTGACAATTTGTAATGTTGGTATCTGAATGTAGTTTCTCTAAAAAGTCTAGAAAATCTACTTCAGTTATCTTTCTCTCAGTGGATTATCTTAAAAGTTTATATTACTGTTGAGAAATCAGTTTTCATGTACTTCTTCACCCAAAACTCAACTTAAATTTTTCCCCATGTGATGTTTACTTGAAGCTAATAGTTTGGTGTTTTATATTCTGCACCATTTTCTCTTTGTTTATATTCAAAACTGTTATATAGGAATAAAGTGCTGCTGCCAACACTGGAGTTTGAACACAGATCACCAGAGGCGATCCCATTTTGAATAAGTAGATCATGTGATGGTAAAGGAAATGTATATATGAGAATTATGGGAAATGTATATATATATTTACTGCTAGTAAATGATATTACTAAGGAAATGAATGTGTTCTATAGGAATAAAGTATCACTGCCGACACTGGAGTTTGAACACAGATCACCAGAGAGCAAACACAGGCAATCCCATTTTGAATAAGTAGATCACGTGATGGTAAAGGAAATGTATATATGGGAATTATGGGAAACGTATATATATATTTACTGCTAGTAAATGATATCACTAAGGAAATGAATGTGTTATATAGGAATAAAGTATCACTGCTGACACTGGAGTTTGAACACAGATCACCAGAGAGCAAACACAGGCAATCCCATTTTGAATAAGTAGATCATGTGATGGTAAAGGAAATGTATATATGAGAATTATGGGAAATGTATATATATATTTACTGCTAGTAAATGATATTACTAAGGAAATGAATGTGTTCTATAGGAATAAAGTATCACTGCCGACACTGGAGTTTGAACACAGATCACCAGAGAGAAAACACTTGTGATTCCATTTTGAATAAGTAGATCACGTGATGGTAAAGGAAATGTATATATGGGAATTAGTGTGGCAACTAAGGGATCAGTATATGGATTACTATTCCGATCACTATTCGGTGGTTACTTTTTTTCAAGCGAGTAATATCGAGTAAGTACTATTAGTGCAAGTGTTATTCAAAGGCATCTGACACTAGTATTGTTCAAGGGTGTTACTATAAGTTGTATCTATGATTACAAAGTCTCTACTACAATGAGCATTACAAAAGTGACAGTGAGTATTTGTTGACATTACAAAAGTGGCAACAAGTGTTCACTGACATCACAAAAAAACACCAGGTCCTTTAATTATATTTCTTTCCAGTTAATCCACTCTTTTAATTCTTAAACTTTTGCGACATTCTTTTTCCTGTTCTTATTTTAGCAATGCTTTCAGTTTCTGTTTTGCTTTCACTGAGATCTTCGTTTTACTTGTCCCTATCACTTTATATCTTTACAATATCTTGTTCGTCTTTTGAACACATGGAAATCTTTATATAAGTGGAATTACTAAAAAAATAATAGTTTTCAGTTTATTAATCCAATATATAGGTTATTTGTAGTGGATACACATATTTGAGTAGACACTCTATTTATTTTAAAAAGTATTTTATTTTTTTTGCCAACCTGAATTTTTGAAAAATTTTACTGAAGAAAAATTTTCTAATTATTACTTGTAAATTGGTTAGTTGGTTAATTTTGTTTAGTGGCATATCAACTTTGATAGGTTAGTTATTACTGCAATCTAAATATTTTAAATGTAATTTTTTGGCTTCAGCAACATATTTTTTTTTTTTAAGCTTATCACCCCAAGCAAGGCTGGAAGCCACTAGCACGCAAGGGGTTACAGAAGGTTTGGAGGAAGAGCAGATAGGAGTGGTAAAGGAGAGGATGTGGAGAAAGATAGTAGATCGATCAAGGCAAGGGGGTTACAGAAGATTTGGAGTGAGAGCAGATAGGAATGAAAGGTGAAAGGATGTGGAGAAGGGAAGTGGATAGATCAAGGCAACTGGAGATGTCGATTGACGTTACACTTAAATAGTTGGAGATTGTATTTGTCAGGGAAACAGGAATAAGGAAGGGAGTTCCACAGGCGAGATGTGCAAGACATGAAGCTATTGGAGTAGAAGAGATGTCTACATCTAACAGTTTCAACGGTGAAGGAGTGGGAACGGGATGCCAGCCTCGTAGGACGTTTAAATTCATGAGGCCTAGGAACCAGCGAAAGCAGCTCATCGGAGCAATTACCGTGAAAGTATTTGTAAAAAAGACAGAGCGAGGCAACGTCGCGTTTGTGAGAGAGCGACTGCAGACGAGATTACAGATCAGGGCCAATTACACTGCATATCTGTCTCTGGATCTTATCAAGAACCCTGAGGCAAACAGCAGGGGCTCCAGACCATATATGGCAGCAATAAATGTAATTTTATGCCTTCAACTACAGATATTTAGTGTATAATTTTATACCTTCAGGGCAAACATATGTTTTTTTAGATATATACTTTGTAGATGCTAACATGTATTGTTGGAAATTTTGTTTGTAAAGTATATATTGCTGGTAATTTCACTACAAATATGTATTACAGGTAATTTTACTATAAAAATGTATTTTTATACTTTTTTAAGTATTTATTGTCATTTTGTAGTAAAAAATATATTGTTGGTAATAATTTTTTTTTATAAAAATTTATTGCTGGTATTCTCACTTCAAAAATATTATATACAGGCAAGATGAGAATGAATGATTAGGGTATAATTCCAATGTTCGTAACATTTAATTTAAAAGAGGGCTCAATGCAAAGTAGAGCAATGTTCTTTATTTTAAGATATTACATCGAAAACATGTCAAAATCATTACACAATTACATGATTTTGATATGTTTTCGATGTAATATCCTAAAATAAAATATATATTTATTTATTTAATCTATTGTAGGTCAGTCTAGTTCAACCAGAGGACAGTTGTATTAAAAAGTTAGGAATCACTAACACATCCACTGCCATGGTTTC